>JAWNOU010000108.1:0-600000 GCA_035045725.1 Drosophila ezoana | reverse complement strand
CTGAACGTTCGCTCCCGATTTGAGCTATTCGAAAATGTGGAACAGAATAAACTCAAGGAGGAGCAATTGCAGGCTCAGCAGCGTCCGGTGATAAAGCGCAGCACTTCCGTTCTAACCAAGTACCGCCTAAATAGCGCCGAGATCGAAAATAATGTTTCCAACAGCAGCGACGAGTCTGGCGAAGAGAACGAGGACGCCGACTTGATACGCTCCAAGAGAAGCACCCAGAAGGAGCGGCCCGTGGGTCTAGGCGATGCCATGAACGATATTAAGACGCGGTTCGAGAAGGGCACCATGCAGTCAAAGGAGGAACGACGCGAGGAGCGAAAACAGGAAATCCAAAATATACGCTCGCGCCTGTTCATGGGCAAGCAGGCGAAAATCAAGGAAATGTATCAGCAGGCCGTTGCCGAATCTGAGCATGGCATCACTTCCGTGGGCAAACAGCCGGACATCCAAATTGAAGGAGCAGCGGCTCGTTCCATTAAGGAACGATTCGAAAATGGTGCAATATTCAAAGATAAGGGCAACAATGTCGAACCGTCCAATTGCAACAATCACAGCTCGGGTCTGTCGGAGGATGCCGATGTATTTGAGTCTGGTAAGCATATTTAACCTAATTTTTCAGTAGTTCACGGCTCGAACCGACTCGCTTCTTGAGCCTTGGCTCGTGATCCAGTTTTTTGAACACAGGTTTTGGTTTAAACTCTGGTTCGCCAAAGATTAGTTAACATTTTAACGAAACAATTCCAATGCTAATTTAAAATAATTATTTTGCACGAAGTGCGTGCGTTTGTTTGTATGTATGTATGTATGTATGTGTGTGTTAGTGTATGCATGAATTTATATGTTTGTTTTTTTTATACCAAACGCAGACCAAGCAGCTTTGTCGGGGTGCTGCAAATTTAAATAAAACGAATTCAAGTAGGTTCTGTAGTGTGGTTTTTTTTGGCTTGTTTTTTTTGGCGTTTTTTTTTTTTTTGGATATTTTTTATGGTGTTTTTTTTTTGTACATATGTATGTACATGTATATGTATGTGTCTGTATATATATATGTAAGTACATATATATGTATGTATGAATGTACATATGAATGTATGTATGTGTATATATGCATGTGTGTACATATGTATGTATGTGTGTAAATATGTATGTATGTGTGTTAATATGTATGTGTGTACATTTGTATGTATGTGTGTACATTAGTATGTATGTATGTAAGTACATATGTACATACGTGTGTATGTAGGTACGTACATATGTATATATGTAATTATGTCTGTATGTACATACAGTGGGTATAAAATTAAGTTGTTTTTTGATGTAATATTGAATTGCACATACATATCATTAAAATTGTATTAAACTTAGACTGCAAAAAGAAAGGGCTTCATTGTTCTTTAATTTTAACTGAAACATATATATTTGTGTATATTTAGCTATAAGTAAAAAGTCGCGAAGCATCTTTATGGAGTTGGAAGCAAACTCGGTTTCAAATACGAAGAACCAGAGGGAATTTCAAAAACAACGACCTGTTGCACTCAGCAAATGCACGAGCCAAAATCAAGTTATTTCCGAGGTAAGTTCTTAGAGTAAATTTGTAAAAAAAAAAACACCTAAAATTGATTCTTTTATAATTTTCAGAACGCAGACATTGATGTGGTAAAATGTGATGCCAAGCCGGAGGATGTAAAAATAGCCACCGACGAGTTGAGCCAGAAGTTCAAATTCTTTGAAACCTATCGTCCAAAAGGCAGCGAGAAACGCCAGTTCCGCATAACTCCGCCACGGGAAGGTGTTGTCAAGATGCCGTCACCAGATTCCAATTCAGGGCAAGCGGGTGATTCAAAGCAGAATCTGTCGTTCGATGAAAATGTGCTGCAGAAGACACAGACTACGTCAACGATGCTTAACAAATTTCGTGAAATGGAGCAGAACACATCCAAGAAAACCGAATGTTACAGTCCGAAGCCATTAAAGTGTTTCACTCCTCCGCCGGAAGATAGGCGGGCATATTATGATAAATCCAATAGTGAGGAGGAGGAGGACGAGGAGGAGGAGGATGAGAGCGATGACGAAGTTGAAATCGATAAAGAAATTTTAGCATTAAGCTCAAGCAATGGAGACGAAGCTCTTAAAGAGGTAAGTGGAGAGTAGTGTTGAACAATTTCTGGAAATCATTGTGAATAATCCACCTTTGAACTGCAGGCACAGAGCGCGGCCCGAGCCAAGCAATTGCGCGCCAAATTCGAAAAATGGCAGGCCAATGAAATCAAGCGGGAACTTGTTGATGGCTATGTTGATATCTACTCGCAGCAAGTGTCCGATGATTCAACAATAGAAAGCGCAAAGGCGTAAGCTCAAGAATCTAATGTTTTAAGTCCCATTTTTTGACAATGTCAAATTTTTAATAATTCTAGAATTCGCGAGCGCTTTGAAAATATGCGAAACCTCGAGCGCAATTCTTCGATTGGCCCCCGTTATCAGGTTAATCGTTTTGTAGTTAGTATCACTTTCTAAGTCCATACATATATATATATATATATATATATATATAGATATATTTAAATGAGTTGCTTATCCAATTTCAGTAATTTCTCTTGGTAATGGCTGGTGCTGGACTATTGTGGAACGCTAAGCACAATGATTTTATCATAAACAAATTATTGTATTTACTTATTTATATTTTGTTTTAGAAGTAATACAAGTATGAATCAATGTACCAAACTGTTTTAGTCTAAACACATATATTCTAGGCAAACTTCCTTTTCACGTTACCAATATCATCGTCGGCAAGATCATCTCTATATATAAAACTTTGATCTTCAATCCGCATTTTCCACCAAGGAAGCTTTAGGTCTTCAAAAAGTCTGAAACACGTCTCCAATCATTTTTCTTAAAGCTTTCTAGATATGAATTTAAGCCCGAAATTTCACCAACCCATTTATACCAAGGAGGCATGGGTTCTCGAAAGAATGAAACATTCCATTATTTAAGGAATTCTAAAAAATAATAAGGAAGAACAGGATCATGAAGAACACATTGAAACAATGTTGACGACATTTTATGTGTATACTTGATTCTTTTTTAATATGACAAATACAATTAAATATCTTATTCTATAGCTTTATCCATAAATTCCAGGAATCTTTTGGCATATTGTTCAGGATCACAAGTTGATATTCCATCAACATTACTACCATACTTAACTGTCTTTGCCGCTTTCGCTGCCTTAAAATGCGAAAAAACCAAATGTACCTTATATAATTTCAATTATATATTTAATTTGATATCCTACCTGTTTTTTGACACCGTATTGAGTCAAAACATCGATAATAGCTATGAAGTAGATTTCTCGTCTCTCTGAAAAGTTGTTTTTTAAATATTTAGTCAGATTTCGTATATGATTTTCAATTATGCCTCTTTTGCATTTACCTTCAATACTTGGAATGGCATAAATGTCGACTTCATAGACAACTTCCTTATATTGTGCACCTCTGGGGGAATCGGGTGGTGTGTTATACGTCCAGCTTTAAACAGTTTTAATATTAATATACATTAATCATAATTTAATTTAGATTAGTTACCGTTCACCACTATCGCATTCTTCGCTCTCACTGTTCTCGCTGCGTCCTGTAGCCTGGGCGCTGTCTCCTTGAAGAGCCTCCTCTTCGGCCCGCACACAGTCGTGTATGCCAACCAGCAAAGAGTAGTCCATTATATGCAACTTGGTTAGGAGCTGTTTCGAGTATGTTCAGGTTTGTATTAAATGCATCTCTTATACTTATTACTAGCGCGGTATTTTTCTTAGTATTTTATGCTTAAATTCCTTACTTATAATTATATTTTATGCCTACAGTCCTTAACCTTTTTATAAGGGCCTTGCGGAATTAGTTTAGGATATTGAATTTTAATGATATTTGAAAATATGTTTGAGCCCGAGCTGATGGAAAATGACTTTCTAAACTGTTAACGAGTCCTACATTCATAACAAAGGAGAACTTACATCAACATCATTGTTTAGAGTATCCAGCAATTTTTTCTTGGGTTCTTCGCCGATCTCCAATTTGACCTTTTGCTTTATAAAGTCGTTGTCCTTGTATGTGGGCAAAAGTTTTTCAAGCTCTTTCTCTGAGGCCTCGCGATCCACAGTGCTGCCCTTCAAATCAAATTTCCTACAGAAGAAGTTATATAAATAAAATTTTAACATATATCACGGAAATCAATCATACTTATGTATGGTCAACTGGGAGCTGAAAACATTTCGCATTACAACAAAATAATACTGCACGCTCTCCACAGTAATCCGGTACATGCCCAGGTATTGGGGCAAAAGGGTTTTTCCATGGCGCTCGACGACGTACTGAGAAAATATGAGATGACATTTACGCTATTTAAATAAATATTAAATTGCATTCGACTTACTGGATGATAATGCTTGAGAAAAGCATGCATGCGTTCAATTTCCTCGGATGTCAAACTCTTAATTATAAAGAATTTATCGTAGCTCTGATAGAATTGTGCGCCCGACTTGCCCGACGAGTCAATGCCCAATGGCTGCGACCTGGTCAAGGACTCGCGGTAGTCGACATCGTCGACGCCGAAACGCTCGCGTAAATTGCGAAATACCAGGGGACAGTATTCCTTAACCTTAAAATGCGACGGCATGTTCTCTCTAAGTAATAACAAAAAGTCGTTGCATATACAATTAAAAAAAGTTATTCACAAATTAAAGCCAATTTGTCATACTTGTTAAACAAATGGTTATCGACTTTGATTTTTGAGTATGCCCGAAAATCGTCTGGCAGCAACATTACGGGTATGTTGACATGACTTAATTCGTTTATCTGGAAATTGGTTGGCGTTATTAATAAAGGTGCACATTTTGCGACACACTTACGGTATGATTAATGCCCCACATAAATACGCTAAGAATCGGCTCATTCGCACGGAATAGCTTTACTTTTTGATGTTTAACTCTGAAATGCTTCTTCTTCAAGATGCGTGGCTGCGATGTAGAGGAGATCTTTTTGTCCATTTTGCCGACTGGTCACTTGGGCTGGGTTCAAAAGAATTCATTATTTATATGTAAATGCTAAATTCGAAATACTAAATACTGAGCAAATACTCAAAATCAAGTGCTAGATGTGTATGCGCAAATAAATATATACATAGGTTTTTATTGTATGGTACATACACAAAAAAAATTAAAAACTCGCATATCTATGTACAAGAACTAGAAAATTTAATATAATTTAAAACCGTTGCTGCACATGCAAATCTATTAACAATAAGTATATTTATTGGAATTTCAGTGACAAATTTTAGACAAGAGAAATATTTATGTATGTATGTATTTAGCGACAAACAAAAGTTACACAAACGCAAATACAAATATGTATGCGTGCTAGTATGTACACGTTTGTCTGTATGCAAGACGTACAAAAACGAAGCAAGCTGCAACCGCAACTCCTTATCGATGTGAGTTTATGCGCAACCGAAATATCCAACTCACAATGACATTAATATTATTACGAATTTCAGTTCGAATGACAATTTTTTTTATTATTTAATTTGTTCTATCTTTAAGATGTTTATCGGCAGGGCCAACGATATTAACCACTGCTGGTTTTCGATATAAATGCTATCTGCATTTCGATTTTGACACGCCATTTCGATAGTTGTTGCGCTTTGTTTAGAATTTGTAAGGTTTACCGTTATTCGATTATTTTTAAAAGACGAATAGAGATAGAGTAGGTTTTATCTACAAAAATAAGAAGCCGTTCGGTATATTTATTTAAATAGTTGTTTTTTAATTGTTTAAATCGTTATCGACCAACCAAAAATCAACACTGATATACATATGCAGTATTTATATTGCTGCTCTCATTTAAACAAAATTCAACACGCTCTCTCTCAGTATCTATCAGCAATAAATTGAGAGTTATATGTCGATCGATTACTGGTTACTTTCGTGGATCTGCCTCTAGTCTCTAAGACGCGTGTAAACTTGTGCAAAAATGTGGAAACGTATCCAATTAGATTCAATCACATTTGATAACTGATTTTAATTAAACGAGTAACAGTTTTGACTGTTTGACTGTGTGAATTGTTTTGATACACTAGCATTGTCCCTTTGTCTGTTATCGTTCCGTCCCAGACATGGCGGAATCCGGCATTGACCTGGGCTTTGACTTGGAGTTTGATTTAAACTTAAATTTGCTCAACGATAGCGATTCAAATATGGATTATTTGCCCAATGTGACGTTAGGGGGCAATACGGAGAATGTCGAGTTCTACGAGCTGAAGTCTACCCGCTCTCTACGAACCGACGAAATGTAAGTACTAGCCTACATTGAGTTGTAAATGCATGCATGTATGTATGTATGTCAATGTGCACAGTTATAAGTATTCACATACATATGCAGGCACGCTTAAGCATTCAAAAATACATACATATGTACGTATCTATGTACATACATACCTGCACATGCAAGCGTATGTATTCGACGACGGTTATATTTTCCGCATGATTAGCACTCTTTTATTATCTTATCGGGATTTATATTTGTATGCTTGCGTTCATACATACATATATATATTCACATTCATATGTATGTATGTATCTGTGTGTATGTAATGAGAGGTTAACGTCTTTTATTTTTCTTTAAAAAAGTCCCATCATATAAATGGCTCTAATATCGAAATCAATACCTACCTATGGATGTACACGTATGTACATATAAAAATGATCTACATAAATATGTACGTAGATATAAAGATTTATTATTTATGACGAATGTGTGAATTTTAGCGTTGCCAATTTAGAAGGAGCGATGGGCCATTGATAATGGAGTTTTACTCGAAATTCGTTTAATTTACCAAATGAATAAACACATATACATACATATATATACATGTGTGTACGTATAAGCTTGTATAAGTGCATTTATATATGTTGATTATTTTTGAGATACTCTAAATAACTTTTTGGTAGAACTCTAAAGGGAAATGTCGAAAAACCGGTTAATTAGAAAATTCCGAGAAGCATACGAAGCTTCACTCTCGCCCCAACACTTTGGCAGCAGCTTCTCACGAAATCGACTCATTGTTTACCGTATAAAAAATAAAAATACTAATAAACAAGTAAGAGGCTCTAGTCGGGAGCTCCCAACTAGGGGATACCCAGAACCCGCTTCTTCCAACACCAAATGCAAATATATATACTATTCTAGAAGCTACATGTCAAGTTTGGTGACTCTAGCTCTTATTATTTACAAAAATTGCTTAAAAAACAGGAATTCTATATACATTTTTATCGATTACTTGAAAACGGAGTAAGTTATCGATTATCGGAAACAAACTCGATCTGCGCAAGCACTAGGAGCACCTACATCTAAAATTTCAAGTCTTTAGCTCTTATAGGTTCTGAGATCCTTGCGTTCATACATACGGACGGACGGACAGACAGACGGACATGGCTAGATCAACTCGGCTATTGATGCTGATCAAGAATATATATACTTTATGGAGTCGGAGATGCTTCCTTCTGCCTGTTACATACATTTGCATTTTGCACAAATACAATATACCCTTTTTATCCATTTTCAATGGGTTCAGGGTATAAAAAAATACTGAAAAAAATTATAGGAAATTAACGAAAATTAGTGTAAATAGGTACACATACATATGTACTAAAATATATAAATAGGCTAGTTTATCCCGAATGGTTGACTGAGCTTAGCAGAAAGTTTGATATACATACATACATATATATTTACTCGGCTGCTGTTGCTGATCAAGGATACGTCAACTTTCTGGGGTCGGAGCTGTCTCCTTCTATGGGTTACACATTTCATGTTGCTCTGCATGGGTATTATAAAAGAATGATAATATCGATTTTTGCATATCGATGGATATGTCATGAGCAGTCTAATTGTATAAACTGCTGAAGATGTCGATTTTCGTGGCTTGCCAGTCTCAAATTGGTCGTAAACTAATTTTTCGTAATTTCCTGACGCGTATATGAAGGATAATATGCTCTTCACTCTCTTCTCACTTATAATATGTTTAATACTGGTCTCTTATATTCGAAAATCTACTCGTGCCGTTAAAGAGAAACGGTCAGCTGAGTCGAAGGGAGAATTTAGCACAAGGCGCAAGTCTGTACTACGGCCAATATGGTAGATCACAAATACAGGCGCATTCTGTGGGCATAAAAATACAAAATGTTTATATATGTTTACAAAAATATAGTAAAATACAGGGTCGATAAAAAGCAAATACTTTTGGCAAGTGCTATTACTTAGACTTTTTTAAATTGATAATTTTGAATACATAAAATCCTTTCCACTTTGGAAAAATGATATTGGAAAATGGGAAAAGGAGCCATTTTAATCCATTTGAGCAACTATTGAAATAGTCACCCATTTTAATATAAGTATGCGTGTAGATACAGTATATACATATACACGGGTGTCGCTGTATCTATGCAGGCATATACACAAATATATATCTATATTCACAATTACATACAGGCTCACATTTAACAATTCTCTCTCGCTGAAAGATCCGTTTTTCCGCATTCATATTTCGCCTTGCATACACAAGATCAAGGCCTCTTGATGTTGGATTGAATTAATTATTGAATAAAAGCAACGGAACAAGTAAAATCCGATATACAATTATACAAATATGTTTTCCTATTGGGGTAAGAAGACGGCCAATAAGATTCCAGTTAAAAATAATGCCCCGCAAGATGGGTTCAGTGTTGGTCAATCGCCCAATAATTCCGAGTTGGAGAGTCACATGTTGGAGAGTCCGGAGAGGCGGAACGTAGAAGGTATGAAGCATACGGCGACGATTTCGCCTCTATCAGAGGAGCGTCTGCAGGAGTTCCAAGAGTTCCTGAGGCGTGTCCAAACATTGCAAATGTCTCCGATCCAAATGGACCCAAATGTCTACCCAGAGCAACAAGAGCAGCAGCTGGCCCAGGAACCGCGACGCCAACAATATAACCAATTGGCAGCAGACATTGAAGTCGGAGTGGAGCCGTCCACTTTAATGGAATTCGATGAGCTTGACGATAAAAGGCCGTCCTCTGACCATAAACCAATGAGTACCACCAACATTCGAGTTACGGTTGGCATAGATAAAGATTTGGCAATGATCCTCGAAATGGATCCGAGCATTGTAGACTTGGGTGATATAACTATTAGCGAAACCAGAGAAAGCCGCGTCATGGGTCTGCCGCCAGTGACGGGTGGGTAGGTAATCCTTCCTACTTACCTCAAGAAAAGTTTTTATTTAAACCAATTTGAATGACATGCGTTTGCCTTGATTGATACATACTATGATACATACTACTATCATACTACATACTACATACTACATACTACATACTACATACTACATACTACATACTACATACTACATACTACATACTACATACTACATACTACATACTACATACTACATACTACATACTACATACTACATACTACATACTACATACTACATACTACATACTACATACTACATACTACATACTACATACTACATACTACATACTACATACTACATACTACATACTACATACTACATACTACATACTACATACTACATACTACATACTACATACTACATACTACATACTACATACTACATACTACATACTACATACTACATACTACATACTACATACTACATACTACATACTACATACTACATACTACATACTACATACTACATACTACATACTACATACTACATACTACATACTACATACTACATACTACATACTACATACTACATACTACATACTACATACTACATACTACATACTACATACTACATACTACATACTACATACTACATACTACATACTACATACTACATACTACATACTACATACTACATACTACATACTACATACTACATACTACATACTACATACTACATACTACATACTACATACTACATACTACATACTACATACTACATACTACATACTACATACTACATACTACATACTACATACTACATACTACATACTACATACTACATACTACATACTACATACTACATACTACATACTACATACTACATACTACATACTACATACTACATACTACATACTACATACTACATACTACATACTACATACTACATACTACATACTACATACTACATACTACATACTACATACTACATACTACATACTACATACTACATACTACATACTACATACTACATACTACATACTACATACTACATACTACATACTACATACTACATACTACATACTACATACTACATACTACATACTACATACTACATACTACATACTACATACTACATACTACATACTACATACTACATACTACATACTACATACTACATACTACATACTACATACTACATACTACATACTACATACTACATACTACATACTACATACTACATACTACATACTACATACTACATACTACATACTACATACTACATACTACATACTACATACTACATACTACATACTACATACTACATACTACATACTACATACTACATACTACATACTACATACTACATACTACATACTACATACTACATACTACATACTACATACTACATACTACATACTACATACTACATACTACATACTACATACTACATACTACATACTACATACTACATACTACATACTACATACTACATACTACATACTACATACCACATACTACATACTACATACTACATACTACATACTACATACTACATACTACATACTACATACTACATACTACACACTACATACTACATACTACACACTACATACTACATACTACATACTACATACTACATACTACATACTACATATTGTTACTACTACATACCACATTTTAAATGTTGTTTCCTCTTCGTTTCCATTTAGACCCACATTCAAAACGGCGATGCCCACGTCTCGGACTCAGCTGAAACTCCAGCTGCAGCGCGAGCAGCAGCAGCAGGAACAGCAGCAGCTGATGATGCAGCAACAGCAGCAACAACAGCAGCAAATGATGCAGGCCCAGGATCAGACGATGTTGAATGCGTTTGGCCTGGCGCCGAGCTGCTTTGACTTTGAGGTTGCGGATAGCAATCGCAGCGGCAGTTCATCCAGCCTGAATCAGTCCTCGCAGCTGGGCCAAAAGGAACGTCTGCCCGCGTCCAGTCCTGTGGCGCTTAAAGTACCTCTGCAGAGCATCGGCGTGGATGTGCCGCCTCAGGTGCTTCAGGTAAAACATTAACTATTCTCATTTATTAGGCCATTAATTGATATATTATTGTACGGATTTCTAGGTGAGCACAGTTCTTGAGAATCCGACGAGGTATCACGTCATCCAGAAGCAGAAGAACCAAGTACGACAGTATCTCAGCGAATCGCTCAAGCCATCCGTCTGGGGTTGCCAAAATTTCGAGGTGAGTGTGAGCAGCACTAGGTGAAAGTGTTTCCACTCATATTCCACGCATTTTTGCAGAGTAAAGCTGGCAACAACTCGGCTTCGACGGGGAATCTGCAATGCAGCAGCAGCGAGCTGAACAGAAGACCGAACAGCTTCGGCGGAGATGCTCCAACGGGTGTCGGTAAAAAGACAATGCATTCCGAGGATTCGGCGCTGATGTCCCCATTCGGAGCCGGCAGCGGAAATTGCAATTCAAGTTTTTTTGGCAACGGCTTGGAAGGGATCCAGTGTGCAGGCGATGGCAGCGCAGGGCTGCCCAAGAGCCTGTACGGCGGCAAGGCTGCTTTAAATTCAAACCCGGGTCGAACTTCGGGCATACCAAATACCATGCGCAGCTCCAACTTCTCTGGGGCCAGCACAGCGAGTCCTCTGCAATCGACGTCTGCTCCAATGTCGCCCAGTCTAAGCTCTGTGGCAACAAGTGCGTCGGAGGTAAGTCTCATTTAATACTTTTTTGTTTAAAGGTTCGGACCAGCTCGAGAGACAGAACAAGGTTCGATTCGTGAGCCTAACTTTTCCATATTCCTTACTTTATTTCGTTTACCTTCGAAATATTTTAATATTATAATTGCCCGGTTCTATTTTACAAGCCGTCAAGCTCATCAATCTTATCTGTTTAGTTAAATCCAATTTGGACCGACGTTGTTTATGCTTTTGGGCTGATATTCTCTTAATTTTGAAGAAAATTTACGCTTTGGTTTGCGTTTGGAGTGCCAAATAATTGTCGCTTAACATAGATTACAGCTTAATTCGCTGTATAATGATTGTAAATTTTAATTTATTTAATTTAAAAGAAAACGTAATTTTTCCGCCCAATTTCCACAATTGCGGGTGAAATTTCAGAAATCTACTATAAAATAGCAAAAATGGCAACATGGCTGAACTATGCAAAACAGCTTTTGTCAGACTGCTGACGTCTGGTATTTTTTCTTTTGGGATTTATTTGTGCTTTTGAAATGCGGCGGATTGATCGTAAGCTGCGGTGAATGTAAATAATGAACGGTATTTTTCCATTGGCCTGACGACTTGAAACAGTCAATCAAGCAGGTTGTCATGGCTTGTATTTATGAAAATATTGTGTGCGGAATATCTTGCTAATCGTACATTATTGAATGGATTATTAGCGGTTTTTTGTCTTACGAATGTACGATACATTGCGATACATGCATAGGTTTACATAAACAAAAGGAGGCGCTAAACAAAGCATGCCCTTATCTATTTAATCTACTTAATCAAATCAAAACCGGCGGCAGTGTAAAAAAAAACATATATAAAAATGATGTGGATTCGTTTGTACGGCTTCAATTTAAGGATATTTAAGGATAAGTGAGATGTGTGTTAAGACCAGATAAATAAACAGATCGAAAGCGCATTCACATGCAAAGCAAATCCTGCATTGATAACAGATCTTAACACATTTACAAAAGCACCGAAATTTAATGACCGTGACGACTTCACACCGATCAACGCACGTAATAACAGTTTAAAAAAAAAGAGCGAGGTCTAATGCACGTGCTACCTTGGTTGTCGGCCGCCAGTCTGTCGGAGAGGCGCAGCAAGCGTTGTCGCCTGTCGACACCAGTTGCCTGTAGGATTGGTCCTAGGCCGGATTCGCCCACGCCCAGGACACCGAGCAAAGCAAAAGGGAGCGAAAAAGGAATTGAGAGATCAAGCCGACGAATAAATATGCCGGTACTCAGCGTTATATCACGCAGGCATACCAAGGTATGTTCCTGTCCTACTCACTCTCCGCAAAAGCTGAGTAGCAAAAACCTAAACTGCAGTGCATGTACTTGAGAGAGACAAGGAGAGAGCACTTCAATATTTGGGGGGGAGACAACAACGCACACTTGCACACTGACAGACGTCTTTGCCCTCGCTTGACACTAATATTAATTCGAGCTTTAATATTCGAGCCAACAAATGTTCTATTAACTTGTGTGCGTGTGTAGTGTGTGTGCGTGTGTAACTTTGTTTTTGGGCAGGGTATTCGTCGAATGTATATCCATAAACTTGTCGAATATGTATGTACATATGGTATTACATACGAAAAATTGACTTTGGGCATACTAATTATATTTGAATACACTTGTACATGCACATGCATACATACATACATACATTCATACATATATGCACACTTGTGGGTAACTTGGCAACCGATCGTGAAACTTGTTTTAATTTGACTTTTTGTGTGAATGTTTTTTTATATGGCTGGTAACTGAATGAACGAGTGTAAACGAATATGCGACAGATCGGACGGCACACGCTGCTGGCGATATTTACAATTAATTATAACTAACAAATATTTGTACAATTGTTGCTGATAATACACATATTGTTTTATATCTATTCAATACATTATTAACGTACATACATATCTACATACATATATGTGGGTACAGTACTAAGCCAATAACTACTACGACATTTCTACATAGCATAATTTTCATATGTGGTTCTTATCCAATGCTTGACTTCTATAAATATTGCTAAATGCAGGTTAAATTTATTTGGGTTTTTAAATTAATTACCTAAATGGCATTTTATCAGGGCTGCAAATTCTTTTTTCATTAGAAGTTGCGGCCTAAATTTGATCTCTATCCAAAATTGGCATTTACCAAATACGGTCAACGTTATTGGTTAATGCTTTGGGTCCAGAGTTTTTTGCTTTGTTATTTGTTTTGAGCAAATGTTTTTCTATAAGGTTCGGTTCACATAAAAAATAAATTCGAAGTCGGGCTCCAAACCTGCTTAAAGGGACATTTCTCAGCTCGTAAACGATATAGTACATACGGTATAGTGTATTGATGTTGCCGGTTCAAGGGGAAATCATGTGAAGGGCATTTCACATTTTGGTTAGTTGACTTTTCGAATCGGTTTCAATTCAACCGGCAAACTATTAACTGAACTGCTTACATATGCATATAAATATACAAATATATATATATGTGTGTATGCATAACAACTTAATGCATACATATGTCTGTAGAAATAAATTAAAATGAAACGATTAAAAGCTCAATGCGGGCTCCTTAACACACACATACGTATGTGTGTATGTGAATGTGTCTGGGAATGAATATTGTTTAATTATTTCTCCATCCCTCTCCTTCAATTTCGGTTCGGTTCAAACCTGTAAATTTTGCTTCTGTCTTATGTTTTTACGTTCTCAAACACACACTCTTGTGCAAACATTTATATGTACATATGTATGTACTGACAAGTTATTTATTTTGTTTGCCTGGGTGTAGACGTAATGACAATAAGATTTCTGTTGCTTAGATAACGTGCACAATTTAGGTTCTCTTTTTTATTATCGCTAAGGCCGTCATGTATGACAAAACTATACGCTCCACACTAGCGCATATGTATGGGAGTGTACGCATGTACGTACACATGTATAGATTTATATTTGTGTGAGAGCCAGAATTTATGTTATTACAAACTTACTAATCTCTGTGTTCTTGTATGCATATGTGCGTACATGGGCTCAAAATATAATTAAAATCGTAACTAAAGACGATATGGCTTATAATGTAACTGACTCCTGATTGGGTAGGTGATTTATTTAAAATATTCATTATGCCCTCTTCTCATAGAAAATGGTCAAAATAGGTTATGTTGTAGTTGTACAATGTACATACATACATTCACACATACATATGTGTATGTAACAGATAGAAGGAGGCAATTAATCACAGATAAAGCTTTAAACAATCTTCTTTTTATCTGTTTTACATAAAGTGAGTCGAGAATAGAATAAATAGTAATATCAAATTAGAATCATTCCAATGCTTAGATTTAACGTTATATGATAAGTTTATTAATTATCAACTATGAAGATAAATTTCATTTCGATCTATTAATAAAAACCATTTATTAATCAAGCGCTTGTAATTAACATAGTTGGATTCTTGACATGGTTTAAGATTGGTTTGGAACTTAACTAAGGCGCGGCGAAAGTGAAAAATGCGGACAGAAAGTTCGAAATCTATTAATAACAATTGATTGCTTGGAGAATATGTATGTATGTATGTACTTCCTATGTTTAACATTTTCAGTGGCTTTCTATCCTCCTGTCTGCTTCTTCTTTAAGCCCATTTCAAAATATTTAATACGTGAAATATAGAAAACATAAAACGTTCTCCATATTGAAATTAAAGTCTCACAAACAAGCAAAACGAAATCAAATCAAGGTCAGCCTCGGAGCTTTTTTCGTGAAATCTTTTAGTGCGACCTTAATTTCCTTTCATTTGCTGGGCACACTGCACGCTTCGCAGGAACACTAAAGTGGGATCTTAATTTCCTTTCATATTCTGGGCAAACTGCACGCTTCGCAGGAACAGCTGACGGAGGAAATGGAAATTACATATAAAAAAGGAGAAATAAACTTCCAAATAATAATAAAATATAAGGGCAGTTCATTCCGTAAGCTCAATCATTCTTTAAGCACGCACATTGTACATATTGCTGGCGTCGTTGAATTCATTTTATGATAATGTCAACTTTATTGACTGGTTAATGTTGACTTAAATGAGGCAGTTTTCAACGATCCCGATTGCATTCGATTTATTTATTTGTTTCTCTTAAGTACCCTAATTGATTTTTAAGCCTATATTCGTAATGTTTCGTAACGTACATATGTATCAAATTGAGCTGCTAACCGACCCGCCCGTCGCGACGCACATTCTTTCTCATTGCTCTCAACAACTGTCGCGCATGTCCCAATAACCGTTGTGTGCATGTGTGTGTGTCTGTGTGTGCGTAAGAGTGCTCGAGTCGGAAGTGAACGATGAGGAGATACCCCTTTTACCCAGCTCTGAGCATAGAATTTTTTAATACCAATAAGTTTTTAAACCTAATAAGAAGGCCATAATGGTTTTATGCCACGCCTTTCCGATCCCAGTATATATATATATATTCTTGATCAGCATCAATACCCGACTTGATCGTCGGCATGTCCGGTTATCTGTCCGTTTGCCCCGTTTCCAAGCAATCGATAAAAATCTATATCGAAGTCCTGTTTTTGAGCATATCTTTTATAGCATAACAGATTGAGTATCTATTATTTTATAGCTATCGCCAAAAAATATGATCAGAAATAAAAAAGATCAAGTCTCTGGCTTTTGTACTCATCTCCCCTCTAATGCAAATTAAGGGTACAAAAAAGATACTGACTCGCTTTCTCAGATCGATTACAAGTTGAACCTATAAAATGTTTACTATTAAATATCAATCTAGAGAACACCCGAAAAAATAATTTTATTAACCCACATACCCTATTTTCTCTCTGCTTGCAGCTACCCTCATTTGACAGCGATGTAAGTGAAGACATTTTAATTAACCTTTATTATTATTAATTTATTCATTACCAACTTTTATGTTTTCTCTCAGATACACATTTTTAATGTAGGATCCTTTATAAAACAAAGCAAATCAATTCAAATATTCCATCCGCCTCAGCCACAACGCTGTCAATGTAATGAGTCATTATTCATTGTTGATTAGCCATTAGTCATTGTTCATAAGTCATTATTCATTAGTCGTCATTCATTAGCAATTATTCATTATTCATTAGTCATTATTAAATAGTCATTTATATTTATCAAAATCGATTTTAAAATAGTTTTGAGCATAACTCAAAGATGATGAGATATTCCCCCGCTTCCAAGTATGAAAGAAATATGTAAATGTAACTTAGGCAATTTAGGGTATCTCCTAGTCGGCCACATTCGCCAAAAGCGCTATGACTTTTATTTATTTATTATTATTTTATTTATTTGACTGCCTTAAAAATTCACAGCAGGTCGGACGACCGAATACTCATGCCTTGACAACTTCTCTATGCAATTCGGCGCTCGAAATATGCTACTTATGTTCAAAGAAATTGATTCACAGCCCCAAAAAGCAAGATATATATATATACCATATGTCCAGAGACCTCATCAACATGTTCTGTCAATTACTTACGCAATCAGCTTGGGATATCAATGTTTGAAAGGGGGGGGGGGGGGGGGGGGGGGGAAGGGGGTTTCATAATCAGTAGAGCACGACTGCTTAATAATCACAATTACCTGAATTTGTGCTAAACGAAAATTATATTAAATTCTACCTTGAACAAAAGCAGCGTGTGGCTATATTCTGTATCAAAACTCAAAAAAAAAAAAACAAACAAATTAAATAACTAACAAATCAAATTGGGAGCCAAACCTTCGGACGGTTCTAAATTTAGGTGCTGGCAAGCAGAAGTTTTATTTTATAATTATGTGACGCCTTTTGTATTGATGGAAAGCTGTTTTATTATTTACCTGTCCCATAACTTGAGAGTCCAGTCCGAAAAGATTTGCTTCCATCATTATCAAACCTTGTCACCCTTGTTCTACTAATGCCAAAGGGATATAGGATATAGTTAAAGGGATCGGGAGATACCTATAGGGAGATACATATACATAGATGGTATCATGTTTCATCTTAAATGTATTCCTGATGGAATCGGAATACGGAATGCCGATACATGTAACAGATTTCCCCTCAAATTGTTAATAAGGGCATAAAAAACCTTCATAAAGATCTGAATATAAGTTATCATCATATTATACACATTTTTATTTCCCATGGTCTTGGATTGAGGCACAAGAAGCACGGCATATAATGAGGAAGAACGAAAACGTAACCTTTAGCGAATCAAACTTAGTCTCCCATTCGAACCCATTGAATATCCGCGTCGATCTAGTCACGAAAGTCTATCCCACCTGGGGCCAGAGAAAGCTGGAGAAATAACAAATAACCCTTCCCTTTGCTTGCAGGCAGACGATCTCTTTGATGACATACTTCAGAACGATTCATTTAATTTTGATAAGACCTTCGGCTCCGAGCTGTCCATTAAGCAGGAGCCTCAAAATTTGACTGACGCCGAGATCAATGCATTGGCCAAGGATCGTCAGAAGAAGGACAATCACAATATGAGTGAGTAGAATAAAATTAAATATATATAAATATTATATATAATTATTTAATATTTTCAGTTGAGCGACGGCGACGCTTCAATATAAACGATAGAATCAAGGAGCTGGGCACGTTGCTGCCCAAGGGCAGCGAGGCCTTCTACGAGGTTGTGCGCGACATCCGACCCAATAAGGGCACAATTCTAAAATCATCCGTGGACTATATCAAATGCTTAAAGCACGAAGTCTCCCGCCTGAGGCAAAACGAAAGCCGTCAACGCCAAATGGAGCTGCAGAACCGAAAGCTGATATCTCGCATTCGGGTAGGCAGTCGATCCTTTGTCTAAAATCTGATTCAATTAAGCCCCCTCTTATTTGCAGGAACTGGAAATGCAGGCCAAATCGCATGGAATACACCTGTCCGACTACAATCTGACCTCCGTATCTGCGCCCACGCCGGCCAATACGTATCTGAAGTGCCCGAGTCCAACACTTTCGGCATCCGTAGCGCAGAGTCGACACAGTGCCTCGCTCCTGGAGGATGTCGGCGAGAACAAGGCAAGTTTGGAGAATCCAATATCCACGAGTGTCGATTAAACTAATAGAATCCAATTGATTTGCACAGCTGCCGGCGATAAATAGTGATCCTGGCCCTGGCATGGGCCTGAATCAAATTGACGAGCTGATGGAGGACTGCAAGCATCCGGTACAGGGCGGCGACCCAATGCTCTCCTCGCACAGCAGCCATTTGCTGTCCGCCCCGCACTCGCCGTTAGCCAATAGTTTCGTCCACAAAAGTGCCTCCGACGCGGCCATTTACTGCGCTGCGACAGCGGGTGTTCACCTGGCCGATAACAGCAGCAGCAACTGCTGTGCTCCGTCGGAGACGAGAAGACAGCTGCATCAGCAGCATAGAAGAAACGAACAAAGTGCAGCATTTGACATGCTCACCGATTGCGATATCTCCGGGCACGATCCTTTGCTTTCAGCATCGCAGCAATCGCATGCCGTTGACGATGATCAGCACCAGTCCGTGGACCTATCCTCGGTCATGATAAATGACTCGCTGTCCTCGCTGGTGGACGAGAGCCATGGCGAGCCCATGCTGTTGGCGCCGGATGCGCTCGACATTGACCTCTGAGCGGCAATCAAATGCCATATTGAGCAACTGCACCCATTTGGCCATGTCACGGGCTGACGCACACACTTGCAAAGTTTCATGGTATAGCTTAGTATTATTATTGCTTGCATTGCAAAATGCTCGTACTACGTATATGATAAGTATTAATCGAGAAAATACTACAATAATGCAATTGTTATAAAATCCTTGCGTCACAAATCGATCGCAGCATATATATATATTTATATGTATATATAGATAATTCAGGCCGATCGACATCTATTTAGGCACATTTGTATATGAACTATCCATACAAATGCATTCCAATGTTCCCCCGATTACTTTGAAAAGCAGCCAAATTTTTCAATTTCCCCTGTACTTATTTTATGTATATATTTTATTTGGCAAATTTTTGTTAGCTCCATTTAAAAACAGTTTTTTTTTGTTGAGTTTAACGCAGCCAGTTAGCAAAAATTTGATGTTTATCTTTATGTATAATATTTTAATGCTGAATGCCGATTTGTTATCGCAAACAAACAACACATTTATCTTTTTTGATGGCTGCGCGTTTTGTATAGTTTTTTTTTTGATTGTTTGTTTGTATGCGTAGTTTAAAGTTGTTGATTACAAAATGTTATATACATATATAAAAAACTCAAACTGTATTTAAATCCATTCTTAATTATAATTGTTTCTTTAGTTTTTCAAATTGCAAACATGTTTTTTAAAGATCTTGGACTTATCATACACATACACATATTTATTAAGAATCTATTCAATAGTAATTGTTTTCATATGGTGAAGACAAAACAAAAAACTTAGCGCTCGATTGGTAAATATTGCAGATCATTTTTTGGCCAATTCAGCTGACAGCCAATCAAGTCCCTCATATAAACCGTGTCCCTGGGTGGCGCAAGTCGACTGAATAAACCACTGCGTAAAAACAGAGTTAAATTAGCCAACCAGGACGTGTGAGAGAAGGAGAGGGGGAGAGAAGGAGTCGCTTACGTGGCGGTTCCTCAATTGATTCAGGTGCAACTTGTCAGTCAGTTCGGCAGCGCTCATCGCATTCGGCAGATCCTGTTTGTTGGCAAAAACCAGAAGCACCGCGTCCCTTAGCTCATCTTCCTGCAGCTATAGAGTAAGAAAAGGATACATTTAAATATCGCACGTACATAGGAAGAGTATATTCATTATTTACCATGTTTTGGAGCTCTTTTTCGGCCTCGGTAATCCGATCGCGATCGTTCGAGTCGACAACAAAAATTAAGCCTTGTGTATTTTGGAAATAGTGACGCCAGAGCGGTCGAATTTTGTCCTGGCCGCCGACATCCCAAACGGTAAAACATATATTTTTGTACTCCACGGTTTCCACATTAAATCCGATTGTTGGAATGGTCGTTACAATTTCGCCCAGCTTCAATTTGTACAATATGGTTGTCTTTCCGGCAGCGTCCAGGCCAACTGTGTACGAGAAAGACAACGCAAAAAACTTTTACTGTATGTATATATGTGTGTGTAAATAATATGTGTAATATGAATATACGATGAGTGTTGCCCTATGTACATACATACATACATACATATATGGCTGCACATAGATATGTATGTATATAGCTGCGTGGCTAGAACTTTACCGTTAAGGGAGGTGTATTCTCATTACGTATTGGCGTGGCTAGCCGCTAAGGGCCGCCGTCTGAAAATAATCAACTTGCATTCGAGAGAGACCTACCCATTAGAATGCGCATTTGTTTTTTGCCAAATAGTCGCGTTAGTAAACTAGATATTGTCAATCCCATTTTCTCTTTTGTGTTCTGCTCAAATAAATAGATTCTAAATTTTCACACAAATTTTGTGACTAAAAATTGACGTGTAACGATTGCAGCTAAATTGTTATCGATAGTTTGTATTTGTCACCAATATATTGTTGATTCGGCTATCGGTCGGACAATCGGACAATTTAAATGTTGCTAAAAACAAATATATCAATTGATTTAAAAATTAGTTGTAATACATTTTCCTTTTTGTCAATAATATGCATTTTAAACTAATCACAGTACATTTACCAAAAAACAGTATTTTTTCCAGATTTGACCACGCTGGCTGTTTGCCCAACCCATTGTTTCTTCTGTTCTCCTTATTTTGGCACTAAAATTGACGGAATGCTTGTAGCTGAAAAATACATTTTCAATCGGCCGGACTTTGCAGTTTTTAATGAATTAATTCTTCAAAACCAGCAGATACTTACAAATTCGAATTTTAACAACTTTAGTAGTGGAGGGTAAATAAATTCAAATATATTACTATTATAGATTTATGCAATTTTTCTGCAGCTTTTAAGCGGTTCAAATATTTTTAATTGTAAATATCGACTAAGTGTGCTTGATCTCGGACCAGCTAAATAACGATATAATTGTAAGCTCCCGACAACAGTTTTATTGGAAAACTATATCCAATCACATATTTGTATTAACATCACCGCAAAAGTATTTAAGTAGGCTTACCCGATTTTGCCCAAGTCAAGATTTCCGCACCCTTATTTTCCAAAACGTTTCTTCGCCTTCCACCAATCTCTCCACAACCAGCATGCCCTCCACACAAAATAACTACTGTAAAAGTTCTATTTGGAGCCCTTAAAAGCCACGTTGAATTTGGAGACTAACCAAACCAAGCATCTCCTTTGCAAATTAACTGATTAATTATTTAAATAAATTAAAAGTGATACACAGAATAACGATGCTTTCCGAGAAGAGGATAGACAGGATATACGTTTCGATTTTTTGTACATTTAATTTGGTTTTCAACTGAATCGGTTGTATTTAACAGTAGATGTACCAAATTTGGAGACATGTCTTCACGACCGGCTCAGCGCTAATGCTCTTTTTGCATGCGTAAGTGCATACATGTGCATGTTATGTATCACATACACACACACACACATGCACATATGTCAACTCTTAGAAATACCTTTCATAAGCAACAGTACATTTTTAATGCAATATACATTTATGCGAGCACATACATATCTACATATCTAGTTAAACATACATACATAGGCTTATAAGCTATGCATATACATACATACAAATGTATGTGTATGTGTGTGTGTAACTGGCATACATACGCTAATATCGACGTCAATATCCATGTCGACAAAGCTCCGTTTTGTCAGCCACAGACCGAGCGGCGAGTCATATCTACAAAACGAAACAAAAAAAAAAACAACACAATATAAAAAAAAAACAAAACTCGAAAATCCACAAGCGTGATTTCGCCTATAAATAGTGGTATTACTTGGTCCGGTAGTTTCAATTCGGTGTTCACTTTCGCTTGAAGCGGACTTGTTTCTGGTCGGCGTTCGGTATCGTCGATCTGAACTTCATTTTCTAGTTGTTGTTGGTCGTTAACAAAAAGAACGAGAGAAATGATTAAGTTTACTTCAATTTTAGCTGGCTTCGCGCTCGCCTTTCTGCTGGTCCCTGCCATTGCTCTGGCCGCCGAAAAGTCAGCCGCAGCAGCAACAGATGATGCGCAGAAAGATGGTGAAATCAAAATCTACAAGCGTCTCATTCCGGCCGATGTGCTGCGAGGTGAGTCACGGGTTTCGGATTTATGAAATCCTTTCCATTTTTTCGAGTCAAAAGCTGGCGAGGTGAATTCGAGTATAAGACGCTTGTGTATAAGACAGTTTGATTTTTGATTGGGTAACGGTTGATAGATAAACCTAATGCAGTCGTGGCAACTAATATAATGTATATATGTATATATATTTATATATGTATGTATAAGAGCTGTGCGAAACCGAAAGCCAGTTTATAACACTGCCCCTGTCACATTCAACAAATTTGTATTCGCTTGAGCTGTTTCGAAAGCATTCGAGTAAAACCTACATACAAATTACAATGCGATTTACCGCTTCGAATCAATGCCAACCAAGAGAATGGGCACGCGGGACGTAGATTCTAAGTTAAGCACTCGTTATTTGTATTTTTTGTACATCGAGTCAAAGACATTGTAAGTTGTTTGGCAAACAGAAAGTTTGTATGTTTGTAAACAAGTTTTACCTTGAAATGCGGTTTTTTATGATCACATTTTGAAGTTTCTAAAGCAGAAAAAAAAAAGAAACTAAAATCGGTTTGTATAATACCCCTTCTTGTTCGCGCATATCGGAAAAAACCCCATCAAATTGAACCTAGAATATTATATTAGACCTATAATATTATATAATATATTATATTAGACAGTTTAAGTCTCGTAATAAAGAAACTGTCTTGCATTTATATAAAGATCATATTTAATAAATTAAATTGTTTTCTGATCTTTATATATTTTTTTAATCTATATTAAACTAATTTGTATTACTAAAGATTTTCCTGGAATGTGCTTTGCATCGACTCGCTGTGCTACAGTAGAGCCCGGCAAGACGTGGGAATTGACGCCGTTCTGTGGCCGTTCAACTTGCGTTCAAAACGAAGAGAATCCCTCAAAGTATGAGCATTAATAATTTATTATAAAAATAATCAATATTTATACAACGTAATATATATACAGGCTTTTGGAACTTGTGGAAGACTGCGGCCCTTTGCCGTTGTCGCTAGCCAACGATAAGTGCAAGCTGGATACCGAGAAGACCAATAAGACGGCACCATTTCCCTACTGCTGTCCTATTTTCACTTGCGAGCCTGGTGTGAAGCTGGAATATCCCGAGGTTGAAAAGGAAGAGGAGACGAAAAACTAATCCATAAATGTTGACGTTTTTTTGTAATTATATATCTGTTCTGTCGGCTACCGCTTTGTTTCTATCTAGGCACGTTTTTTCTCAACTGACAGAAAAATAATAAACTTTGTCCAATCATTCATATTATTCAAAAATAGTAAGCAATTTTTCAAATTTCTACTGTTATTTATTTTTGTTATTCTCATTATTGAACCTAGATAACTGACATATACATTGTTTATGCTCATTCTGTTAATTAATTAAATTTTAAATAATATTTGTTGCCTTGGAACGAATTTCGCCCTGCGATCAAATCAAACCAAGTTAAACCAAATGTTTTTCCACTGCTCGAGATTGTAAATTTGAACTTGCCGCGTAAATTCAAACAGGCAGGTCACATAACCGACGCGCGCTGTCAACACTTTAACAGCGCCCTGCCAACTTATGGAGATATCTACTGCGTGTTATGTTATCGCACTATCGATAGGTCTCGAATGCGGCTCTGGGGCGTACCGCAGTCAACAACAGCTGTTAATTGGTCTATTGCCTGCCGCGCTTTTGTAAGTAAAATGCGTTTAATGTCGATTGTCAGGAACTAAAACAAAACTACAACCTGATTAATTATGCCCAGTGTAATGGAAAATGTGTGCAGCAGGCAGAAACTCATCGTATATATATATTTTTGATCAGTATCAATAGCAGAGTCGATGCAGCCATGGATGCCCGTCCGTTTGTATAACTTAGTCAATCCTAGAACCTATGAGAGCTAGATACTTGAGATTGAACTTAGGCTTCTTTTTGTTACTTCCTTCTGATAATTGAGAACTTACACCGTTTCCCAGCAATCGATAAGAATCGAATCGATATCGAAACTCTGTTTTTGTTTTGTCGGTTTCGAATTCTCTTAATACAATTGGCAGAAGAAGGTACAGGGTATATCCAAGTACATAGTTGTCTTGTTCGTTTTATTTGAGTAGAGTTAAGGAGCAGTTGAAATTTTAATTAAAATCAGTTGGCGAAAGAATTAACAGCGATAGCTTTCAAATAGGAACTTAAACAATTTTTTAAAATGTACTTAAAGAGTTTGCTTTGCTCACAAGGAAAATAAATAATTATTTAATATAATATGTGCCGTAAGCAACAACCATTTAATAAATTATTGCACCTTTTCAAACTTTAAGTTTTGTATTAAAAAAAATAGGTAAAAGCTTAGCTTTTGTTAGAATTCGAAAATTAGGGTTCTAATTCCAGGAATTGGAACTGTCCAAGGGAAGGTTTGAATTTGTATCTCTATGTTATATGATTCTGATAATTATAAAGCCTGTGCCAACAAATTTTAAAAGTTAATTTGACGCCAATCGGATGAAAAACAACAAACAAATGGTTAACATATAGATAATTATATGGAATTGAAATTGCAAACTGATTTGTTGGGCTAAAGTGCTGAATTTGTGAGTGATGCAGCATTCTCGCCATTTTGTTTTTTTCCGTTGAAACTCCTCCTATGCAACCTGTTTTACCTTCCGCCACATAAATAACTAGATCGACTTCAGATGTATTGAACCCATCCTAAAACATACAAACTCGAAAGAGAGCACGCCGCATACACACACACGCACACACACACACACACACACACACACAGCTCTTTCTGTCCTCTCCTCTTCGTAAGAGCAAACTTAACCCCTTCTTGCCATAAAATATAAAATACTTTCCTTCTTAGTCTTATTTTATGTAACGAAGATCCTAATTAAATTCAGTTATAGACACATTATTATATAAATATATATATAATTTTTTGTATAGAGTACTGACTGATGGTATTCATATTATTTTATTATATTATTATTTATTCGGTGGCTCTGTTTGCAGTCAACCAGCACGTGTCACACAGTTTCCAGTTTATGTTTATTGGGTTATATTATATGTATACGCACACATACACATGCACACACATATATACATGCACACAAGATGATGATTGTGTACACACACACACAAATACAAAATCTTAAGCTTTGCGTACGTATATACAAATTTACATACATACATACTTACGCGGACGACTCTAAAATAAAGTTTGAAAGGACCGGTTTAGGCTTTTTTTTTGTTTTTCTTTTTATAGTTGAATACTTCATCGAGCATAAGCCATCAGTATGGAATGTCTTCATTAGTCGGGTACAAAGTTGCTCGGCTTGTCAGTTCGGGCTCAACCTTAAATACCCTAACCGAATATTTTGGATACAGAATTGAGTTAATCACCTAAATAATATGTTTATAGAGGAATATTTCCGTTTGTACATTGAATTATAGTTTGGCTGTAAGCTAAATGAAAAACTCTTCTAACGGACAGCTCTCTTTGGCGGACAGTTTGACAATTCGAACTATCTGGAATTGTTAAGAAATGCCCCTCTTAGCCCGACGAAATAGTGGCAGAAAATCCATTTTCCAAAAACTGATTTACGAATTTCCCCAAATAAGGAAGTTTTTGGGAATTTCCCCAAAATATTTAAATCTTGCCGATGGTCTTGAGTCGGCTAGTCTTAGTCTTTGGGTAATAATATATACATATCCCAAAAAGGGATGTAGTAGAATGTAGAGGTAAGCATCTTCTGCCCCATTGGGTGCAGATAACAGAATCGTGTCCGAACATGTAATAAACTTAAATATATCCAAATCTTTACAACACATGGTACTTGGCTAGGCCGGAAAATACCCGCTAATACAAAATATACACTTAAACTCAATTCACGCAATTGCATCTCATATTTCCTACAATTACCTGGTACTAAACGGATTTGCGGTTGACAACGTTCGAAAAATAATTATCGAGGGCATCCATGTAAGAATAATTCAAAGGCGCACACTTGTGGTATCGGTTATGTGGTATCGATACTTTGCTTAAATAATGAAATGAGTGCCGGCTTTTCAGTATATTTAAAGGGGATTGAAAAAGAAGATAATTGCGTTGAATGATAGCAAAATAATAATATAAATATTGCCTTATAATAAATTTATTATTATAATTTTAAAGATCTGAAGCGAAATGGGCGAAAACATAGAAAACAAGTAAGAGGTTCTAGTCGGGAGCTCCCGACTAGGGGATACCCTGAACCCTCTTCCAACACCAAATGCAAATATATATACTATTCTAGAAGCTACATGTCAAGTTTGGTGACTCTAGCTCTTATTATTTACCAAAATTGCTTAAAAAACAGGATTTTGATATACATTTTTATCGATTACTTTGAAACGGAGTAAGTAATCGATTATCGGAAACACCTACATCTAAAATTTCAGTCTCTAGCTTGCGTTTTACATACGGACGGACGGACGGACAGACAGACGGACATGGCTAGATCGACTCGGCTATTGATGCTGATCAAGAAAATATATTCTTTATGGGGTCGGAGGTGTTTCCTTCTGCCTGTTACATACATTTTCACTTTGCACTTTGGGTATAAAAATCAGGGTCCTCATAGTTGGCTATAAGTCGATTTATCTGCCTATCTATCTATCTATCTTTCTATCTTTCTAGCTAACTATCTATCTATCTTTCTATCTATCCATCTGTCTATCTTTCTTTCTCCCTATCTTTCTATCTATCTATATATCTTTCCATCTATCTATTAATATTTCTATCTGTCTATCCATCTATCTTTCTATCCATCTAGCTATCCATCTATCTTTCTATCCACCTATCTATCTATCTATCTATCTATCTATCTATCCATCTATCTATCTTTCTATCTATTCATCTATCTATCTGTCTGTCGTGCATTTCTTTTTTCAAAGCTAACTCAGCAAAATGGAGATTTTCAATCATTTTTTGTGGTTTTTTTTTTTCAATTTTTTGCAGTCCTTTGTGTATAAGCCGTAACTATCCAAATACTAAGCACAGCTGCAGATACAGCCGAACAACAAGAACAAGAAACGCAGCATCAGCATTTTTTTCGAATATGTCGGGTATACCCAACTGCTCGACTACTCTGTTAATAGGTGTAAAACCCAATTAAATTCAAAAAGAGCAGCGATTTGTAAGACTTAATAAGGAGAAGATAGTTAACAAATGTATGGTCATGTATGTTATATGGGTAAGTGCAAGTATCTGACATATATATGTAACATACATCTGACGCGAGCTGCAAGTATGTATATATACATATATATGTATATATATAAATAGATTTATATATATAAAAAGATTTATTATATATATATTATAATATGTAGTATTCAAATAAATATATATATTTGTATAATTATAAAAATGTATATTTGTGCATTTGTATGTACATACATACATAGACATGTTGAGTATAATAATGGGGAGTTGATACGATCGCAGAGCTCTGTGTTTTGCTCAAGGCACACGCACAGAGCCCGAACCTCACACACACACCCAGACACAACCACATGCACAGACACAATCACAGACACCGACACAGATACACACACACACACACACATAGACACCGACACGGACACGCAACATTCGCTGCGGTTGGCCTTATAAATAATAATGTCTTCATCAGCAAGAGAAGCGACAGCAGCACGATGCGAGATGGAGCCGTTGGATGGGGCATAAATAGAAGAGTAAGATGGCGAGAGATGAAGAGGGGGGAAAAAGGTCGCGATACAAGCGATTGCATCGAATGGGGCTTAACTGGAGCTCATGGCCTTACTCTTCAAGTTCACCGGCATGGGTTAATCGAACACTATTGAAATGTACTAATACATATACATATATATATATGCAGTTGCAAATTATATTATTTTTTACTATTTAATAAAATAATATACAAATAAATTTAATATTCAATTAAGGCCCAAAAAATACCCGAACAAAACAAAGGGCTTTAAAAAAAACAATACTTTTGCATTTTGTAGACCCATTCATTTATCTAACAAATTTAGCCATGTTTTATATGAATATATTTAAGCAATTATATATATATGTATATATATAATAAATAAAAATATATATTAAATAATTATTTTACATATTAGAAACTTGTTGAGCAAACCTCGAAAAAAGCCGACGAAAGCAACAATTTACTTGATTTTGTTGTTGTAGCTGTTCTTGTCAACTTTTTTAAAACTCTTTTGGCTTTTCTGGCATCCAGCCATACATACATACATACTTACGTACGAGTGTCTGCACCTACATACATACTTACATACAAGCTATGTACATACAACATAATTGTTGATCTCCTCCGAGTACGAACTCTTTCTGCCGCTGCTGATGCTGACTTCGATACACAGCATGTGTATGCTTGTATGTGTGTGTGTGTGTGTGTGTGTGTATGCTTGTATGCTTGTATGTTTGTATGTATCCGCTCACCGATCACCATACACATTCCTACATATATACCTATGCCTATACATACACATGCATGTTTATACTTTTGTAAGAATATCTGTATGTATGTAGACACATGTGGAAATAAAGTATTTAGGTATGTAATAAAAAAAAAACAACAAAAACTGGATTTGAGAGCGAGAGTACGACGTATCAGCCGCCGGCTCGACTCCGATAACTACTTCGTTTGGGGTTTCGATTTGCTGACTAATTAAGCCCTTAAAATCGGCCGGGGCTTATGCTCGAGAAGTCGCATTGAAAATAAAGTCATTCGGACTCCTTCGATTGTCAGTCTTAATATGAAAGCGTAAAAGATATAAAATGAAAACGAAAATGTAAAAAAAACAAGTAAGAGGTTCTAGTCGGGAGCTCCCGTCTAGGGGATACCCTGAACCCTCTTATTCCATCACCAAATGCAGCGCGCGCTTATATGTAGATAGAGAGTAGCGGGAAGTTGGCGATAGGTATAAAATGAAAGATAATCGATATATATATACTTTTCTAGAAGCTACATGTCAAGTTTGGTGACTCTAGCTCTTATTATTTACCAAAATTGCTTAAAAAACAGGATTTCGATATATATTTTTATCGATTACTTGGAAACGGGGCCAGTTATCGTTTATCGGAAACAAACTCGATCTGCGCGGGCACTAGAAGCACCTACATCTAAAATTTCAAGTCTCTAGCTCTTATAGGTTCTGAGATCCTTGCGTTCATACATACGGACGGACGGACGGACAGACAGACGGACATGGCTAGATCGACTCGGCTATTGATGCTGATCAAGAATATATATACTTTATGGGGTCGGAGATGCTTCCTTCTGCCTGTTACATACATTTGCACTTTGCACAAATACAATATACCCTTTTTACCCATTTTCAATGGGTTTAGGGTATAAAAACACTTATGACACACATAATATATGTATATGTATATGTATATGTATATGTATATGTATATGTATATGTATATGTATATGTATATGTATATGTATATGTATATGTATATGTATATGTATATGTATATGTATATGTATATGTATATGTATATGTATATGTATATGTATATGTATATGTATATGTATATGTATATGTATATGTATATGTATATGTATATGTATATGTATATGTATATGTATATGTATATGTATATGTATATGTACATATATGTATATGTATATGTATATTATATGTATATGTATATGTATATGTATATGTATATGTATATGTATATGTATATGTATATGTATATGTATATGTATATGTATATGTATATGTATATGTATATGTATATGTATATGTATATGTATATGTATATGTATATGTATATGTATATGTATATGTATATGTATATGTATATGTATATGTATATGTATATGTATATGTATATGTATATGTATATGTATATGTATATGTGTATGTATATGTACAAGGAAAGGCAACTAAATGCTTATCTATGTATGCATGTATTTAAGCGCAGGAGCCTTCGAAGGAGTTGTCGAAGCTCTTTAGATCGCGACGTGCTCATGCATGTTGCATCTTGTTGCACTGCGGGCGGATGAAGCTGTGCGGGGGGGTTCGATGCAGATGCAAAACCAAAAAAACGTACGTATACACCTACATAAAGCCATATGTACATACATATATAAAACTACATACATATCTGGTTTTATGTTGTTTCCGAGAAACGACGAAGTTCACTCGTTAAATAAGACGAATGCGCACAAGTGTGAGTGTGAATGTGAATGCTTTGTATTCACAATCACAGGCAGGCAACAGGCAGGCAACAGACAGGCAGCAGGCAAGCAGCACGGAGCTGGCTCTGGTGTTTTTCATAGAGTAAAAAGAGATCTCGGAATGACTTGAATAAGACGTTATATTACAAAAGGGAAAACACATAATGAGATCGTAGAGGAGCGCACAGCAAGCGCATTTTCGAGGTTCGTTTCAGTTCCCGCTGTGTGTTGCCTTCCCTGGCATATACCTAGCAGAATTTGGGTCTGTAGATTCTCTTGCCACGCCGCAGGTTGCCGAAGGTTGGCCCGATGTCGACTCTGCCTTTGACAAATGTCCGCACCTTCTCCCAGGTACATTTGCCACAATGCCAAGCGATTCACTGAGATACACGGTCTTTAGACTAGTCCGACTGTCCTTTTGGCCATGTTTCTAGATTCCCAAAATAAATATCCTGAATTTCATAAGTTTCATTTTTAAAAGAACTTCTCTATTTTATGCCCTTTCGGATAGCATTCAAATGAGTTAATCTGCGCAGTCGCAAGTTTTAGCTTCCTAATTTAAACTTTTGGTAGAGTGTGGACAAGGGTTTCCAAAAGATACAAGATACAATCTTATAGATTTGTGCCTACATAGAAAATTTGTGTATATAAAATGTTGAGCAATTATTAAACTTTTATTAAAGGCTAGAAAGACAGATAAACATGGGTGTAAAAAAAATGCACAGTAAAGTGTTTTATGTGCTTCCTAATTTGTTACATGTTATTATACCCTGAACCTATTAAAAATGGGTAAAGGGGTAGATTGAAGCATCTTCGACCCCATGTCTGTCCGTCCGTCCGTCCGTATGTATGAATGAAGGATCTCAGAACCTATAAGAGCTAGAGACTTGAAATGTTAGCTGTATGTCTGTATTGCCTACGCAAAACGAGTTTGTTTCCGATAATCGATAACTTACTCCGTATCCAAGCAATCGATAAAAATCGATATCGACATCCTGTTTTTTGAACAATTTTCGTAAAAAATAAGATCTAGAGCCACCAAACTAGACATGTAGCTTCTAGAATAGTATGTATATCTGCACTTGGTGTTGGAAGAAGAGGGTTCAGGGTATCCCCTAGTCGGGAGCTCCCGACTAGAACCTCTTACTTGTTATACCCTGAACCCATTGAAAATGGGTAAAAAGGGTATATTGTATTTGTGCAAAGTGCAAATGTATGTAACAGGCAGAAGGAAGCATCTCCGACCCCATAAAGTATATATATTCTTGATCAGCATCAATAGCCGAGTCGATCTAGCCATGTCTGTCTGTCTGTCCGTCCGTCCGTGCGTCCGTCCGTCCGTATGTATGAACGCAAGGATCTCCGAACCTATAAGAGCTAGAGAAATTGAAATTTTAGCTGGAGGTGCTCCTAGTGCCTGCGCAGATCGAGTTTGTTTCCGATAATCGATAACTTACTCCGTTTTCAAGTAATCGATAAAAGTGTATATCGAAATCCTGTTTTTTAAGCAATTTTGGTAAATAATTAAAGATAGAGTCATCAAACATGATATGTTGCTTCTAGAATATTATATATATTTCAAGTATCTTTCATTTTATACCAATCGCCATCTCCCTGCTACCACCTCAAAGAGGGTTCAGGGTATTCCCTAGTCGGGAGCTCCCGACTAGAACCTCTTACTTGTTTTATAATTTAAACTTATGCTATTTTACCTACAAGCTATTTTTCTTCTTTTTCGAATCGGGACGACGTACACGACATATCTATGGGGTCTAATGGGTGCAGTGTCAAATAATGCATCTGTCCAATTCACTTTCAAAACTAACGAAATGCATGGAAATGTTGGTCAAAGATTTGTTGGGTAATGTTCGAATTCGGGCTCAAGTCAATTTTGTTGCTCACTTTTCAAATCTACCCAACTGTAATATGTTGGTTTTTATACCCTGAACCCATTAAAAATGGGTAAAAGGGGTATTATGTTTTTGTGCAAAATCCAAATGTATGTAACAGGCAGAAGGAAGCATCTCCGACCCCATAAAGTATATATATTCTTGATCAGCATCAATAGCCGAGTCGATCTAGCCATGTCCGTCTGTCTGTCCGTCCGTCCGTCCGTCCGTATGTATGAACGCAAGGATCTCAGAACCTATAAGAGCTAGTGAATGAAATTTTAGATGTAGGTGCTCCTAGTTCCTACGCAGATCGAGTTTGTTTCCGATAATCGATAACTGGCCCCGTTTCCAAGTAATCGATAAAAATGTATATAGAAATCATGTTTTTTAAGCAATTTTGGTAAATAATAAGAGCTAGAGTCACCAAACTTGACATGTAGCTTCTAGAAAAGTATATATATATCAAGTATCTTTCATTTTATACCTATCGCCAACTCCCCGCTACTCTCTATCTATAAGCGCGCGCTGCATTTGGTGATGGAATAAGAGGGTTCAGGGTATCCCCTAGTCGGGAGCTCCAGACTAGAACCTCTTACTTGTTATGTTTTTATTAGCGAAGTTTTAAGTTTCGTCTGTGATTAGCCTCAATCTACATAAAAACGGTAATAAATCGGCGGAAAATTTTCCATTTTTTTGTTCGATCAGCTTCAAGGTAATTCTTAAATATGTATCTTTGTGAACATTTATTTAATACGTTTTTCGAAAGTCCACTCTTTTTGTATGACAAAATGCTCGAAAAAGATTTGAGTACGGGCTGAAGCTAATTTTCCACGGGCAGAAACAGGGTGAAAGAGTATTAAACAAACAAGTAAGAGGTTCTATATATACTTTATGGGGTCGGAGATGCTTCCTTCTGCCTGTTACATACATTTGCACTTTGCACAAATACAATATACCCTTTTTACCCATTTTCAATGGGTTCAGGGTATAAAAATATGGAGTTATTTATGCTTTGGGACTAAAAAAGTTTTTGTATATTAAAAAAAATAAATGGTTTGTTTTATAGAAAATAAATTGATATTACGTCTTAAAACCGGTTCTTACACGGCTTACATCCCTGGTACATCCAATATAAATCCTTTTTGAAATTAAATTTTAATAGAAAAAGTACAAGTAAAAGGATGTGCAGGTGCAAGATCAGAAATCAGGTGTTCGTAAGACTTGTATTGATTCTTAAGACCGGAAAGTAAACATATTTGTATGATTCGTATGCCTCTCTCTATATACATATACCGTATGGACATACGCTTATTCGGTGGCACTTGGTGCGTAAATGTTGACAAAGTCAAGTAAATCTCATCTTTATGGAGAAGCACAAATATGTACAAGGTATATTTAAACAAGTAAGAGGTTCTAGTCGGGAGCTCCCGACTAGGGGATACCCTGAACCCTCATATTCCAACACCAAATGCAGCTCGCGCTTATAGATAGAGAGTAGCGGGGAGGTGGCGATAGGTATAAAATGAAAGAAAATCGATATATATATACTTTTCTAGAAGCTACATGTCAAGTTTGGTAACTCTAGCTCTTATTATTTACCAAAATTGCTTAAAAAACAGGATTTCGATATATATTTTTATCGATTACTTGGAAACGGGGCAAGTTATCGATTATCGGAAACAAACTCGATCTGCGTAGGAACTAGGAGCACCTACATCTAAAACTAATCAAGTCTCTAGCTCTTATAGGTTCTGAGATCCTTGCGTTCATACATACGGACGGACGGACGGACGGACGGACGGACGGACGGACAGACGGACATGGCTAGATCGACTCGGCTATTAATGCTGATCAAGAATATATATACTTTATGGGGTCGGAGATGCTTCCTTCTGCCTGTTACATACATTTGGATTTTGCACAAAAACATAATACCCCTTTTACCCATTTTTAATGGGTTCAGGGTATAAAAAGCATCCATCCATCTATGTCTATGAGCTGGCCGCTAATTTGTGTAAAATCAAGACTTGGGCTGTAAAATGATAAAATAAGGGATACATATATTGGATGTACTTTCATGAATTGCGAATTGTTTACTCAGTTCTAGAAGGATATAGCTCTGGTCATTTGTTCAAATTATGCTGTCTGACTATTCAAAACCCGGATACATCCGCGTAATTTCTTTATAAAAAGAGCATTTTGTTGCATTAATTGAGCTCTGATGCTTACACACACACACTGTCTGCACTGTGATCAAGAGAGTAAGAGTGAGTGAGATGTAGAGAATGAGATCCGAGTGTGTGCAAGCAGAAACGAGAGGCAAGCCATGGAATAGCGTGAGAGTGAGAGAGAGCGGGAGATAGAGAGAGAGAGAAGTAAACATCGAAGAGAGCGCTGTGCAGACACAATGTGGGTGCGCCTAAAAGATGGTCTGTGCACGTCTGCTGCATAACAAGTAGCAAGTTGTTAATGTTGGGTTCGCCGACGCCGAGACAACACACATACATACAAGCATATGTACGTATATGTGCATGTGTATGTATTGTATCTGCTATGCTACGGTTTGCAGAGAGAGGGACAACAGCTTTATCATTGATAGTGCTGGCAAACTGAATTGAAAGCGACAAATTCGAATATAGACAATTTTTAATATATGAAACCAATATTTTAAACTGAAACCAAAACAAATACATATAATTTAAATATTTATTTATTAATAATTAATAGCGGTGCTTCCGACGTTTCTTAACTTAAATTTAGAGATTTTCTTCAGATTGATCGGATGTCTTTGAATACACATTTACGCAGTACAGTGATCGCTTAAAAGTTACAACGCATTGGTTGCAGCGGAAATTCTTATCTTCTTTCTTGGTTTATTATACCGTGAACCCATTGAAAATGGATAAAAAGGGTATATTGTATTTGTGCAAAGTGCAAATTTATGTAACAGGCAGAAGGAAGCATCTCCGACCCCATAAAGTATATATATTCTTGATCAGCATCAATAGCCGAGTTGATCTAGCCATGTCCGTCTGGCTGTCCGTCCGTCCGTATGTATGAACGCAAGGATCTCAGAACCTATAAGAGCTACAGATATTTTAGATGTAGGTGCTCCTAGTGCCTGCGCAGATCGAGCTTGTTTCCGATAATCGATAACTTCCTCCGTTTCAAAGTAATCGATAAAAATGTATATCGAAATCCTGTTTTTTAAGCAATTTTGGTAAATAATAAGAGCTAGAGTCACCAAACTTGACATGTAGCTTCTAGAATAGTATATATATTTGCATTTGGTGTTGGAAGAAGAGGGTTCAGGGTATCCCCTAGTCGGGAGCTTCCGACTTGAACCTCTTACTTGTTTTTTAATGGGATGCTCAGTTCTGTATGATTTGCAATACCAGTTGCTTTGTATGTATTGTAGCCGTCAGTCAGTTTTTCCACAGCTAGATGGGGCAGCACTGATTTGGCGAGAGTCGATCTAGCAAGAGAGCCGACGACGTTTTGGTATGGCCATCTTCAATCTGCCCGCCTTCTCTCAACTTAGGGCTGTGAGCAAACAGAGGCAAAGGCAGAGCAGATCGTGACCTGTGGCTGTATACACTTGTGTCTCTATGGCGTCGTATTGGCGTATATGTGTGTGTATGTGTGCGTGTGTCTGTGTCTCGATCTGTAGCAGTATCTGTTTGTTTTTTGTTTACCAGGCATGGGTGTGCGTGAGCAGCGTGCGCTGCTCCAGCTAAAGCAAGCGAGGCATTGCAAGAGCTGCTGCTGCCTCAGTCCGTTCGGAATAAACACGGCAGTAAGACGCCGTGCCGTACACGCCCGTTATTGACTTTGTCACACATAATTTGTTTTTGCTGCCTGAAAGTTAGTACAAATTAAGTGGTTCATTGATGCCCTCGAGCGGTTTAATGTCGTGCTGTACAGTGTACAATTATGTGTAGGTGCGTGTGCGTGTGTGTGAGTGTCCTATGTCTATGTACATTATGTTAAATTGCATAAATTGATCTTCATGTATGTATGCCTCTGCATATATCTATGAACAATTAAACGCTATCGCCAGTGTGAATCAACGAGCACACATAGAAAAAGATCTATGTATGTATATGTACATACACACACATATGTTTAATATGTGCGGACACATCCTCGTGCAGATGCGAACACCTAGACAAGAAGTAAAAATGCTAAAAATAATGAAATTCTAATGAAGTTGTTACCAGTTCCGTTTACAGTACACATGTGTGCATATGTATGCGTAGTGTGTGTGTGTGTGTGTGCGTTTAAATTTGTATAATCACAAATTCTATAACTATCCATACGCTTTTGGCGTGGCATAGAATATATATACCATATATACACATGTATAAATCGTAATTGATCAATTCGGTTTTAAAATTCAACTTACGGTGCAGCGCCGACGGCAATTGTGAACACAATGTATAAGTTGCTTTAAAATAGAAGACTGTGTGACCAAATCCAATTTCAGTCCAAAAACGACATCGGCACACACTCCAAAATGGATGCGTACACATTACCAACGTATTTTCCCCTAGCGTGAGTATTATATAATTTTTTATTTAATTCGAAAATAGCAGTTGAAAAACCAAAGAATCCCCTTTTTTTAAGGCCTGATTCGCAAACCTGGTCTAAATTTAATCCTTATGAAAAATCGGCATCTGCCAAAAATGTTAGGATTATTTAAATGGTTGGGTCCCAAGTTTTCTGTTTTGGGGCTCTCCCCCTATTAACTTTTCTATTTTAAACCAAAACATTTGGGATAATTGTTTTGGTATAATTTTCGGTTAATAGTATAAAATTTAAGGGGTTTGAACCGATTCGGAACTTTCTTTCTGTTCGACTTTCTTATACAGAGTCCGTAGAGTTATTCATCTATAATAACAGCCCAGGTAATATATATAATATAATATTTTTATGATAATTGCGTTTCTTCTTGTAAACCATAGAAGAGAACAATTATTTTAAGAATCTGGATAGGTCTCCCGCAAAATCCATATTTACAATTTTGAACCCTTTTTATAATATTTAGGCACAGTTAATTGTCCTCTAAGCTTTCGAAAAGTACGGACATATATGTTTATTTCATATTCCAGATGTCAACTTACGATTTTCGTACTGTCAAAAATAGTTTATGAACTTCGATCGGAGATTCGATATTTAATCCCTAAGAGGGGATCGTTAGAGATCTGTCTACCAAAAGAGGCGAGGGATCTAGACCCCACAATTTCCTCTCCCTGGGTGACTTTGAGGATAGAGATATTCAAAAACTAATCTTTTGCAGCATTTCCTGTTTAATGTGAATAGGTTTAAGAGAGTTAAAAGAAGAAAGTTCTTAATTTTTCTTTCAAAATGGATTACTTAACCAGAGGGTAGTCAAAAATGCTTCTATTTGGCATTTTCGTTGAATGTAGTTAATTAAGACCTCAGCATGGTCTCAGATACACACACACATACAAAAGTGTATATAATAAAGGGCTCCACTTTCGAGCCTCCCTCTTGTCGGCGGCGGCTGCGGGTACAGCTTAACACGAAGTCGATGTCGATGTCGATGTCTTTGTTAGCGTCACGATCTCGGAGCATCATTTTATTTCTCTTGAGCTGTTTCTCTTTCAAACCTGTTTTATAGATCTTCAAAAAGACACATAGAAGCTGAAATTTCCCGGCGTTGTTCGGCGCAATTTTTCTGTTAAATAACATTATTTGAATGAATATTTACTATATATAACTCTTATATCTATATAGAAGCTGGAATTGTCCGGCGTTGCTTGGCGCAGCTGAATTTAATAACTATTTCAATATATATTGCTTTTTTCGATTAAATAGAAAAACTAAATCTTGGTTCAAGCGATTTTTATACCCTGAACCCATTAAAAATGGGTAAAAGGGGTATTATGTTTTTGTGCAAAATCCAAATGTATGTAACAGGCAGAAGGAAGCATCTCCGACCCCATAAAGTATATATATACTTGATCAGCATTAATAGCCGAGTCGATCTAGCCATGTCCGTCTGTCTGTCCGTCCGTCCGTCCGTATGTATGAACGCAAGGATCTCAGAACCTAGAGCTAGAGACTTGATGTAGGTGCTCCTAGTGCCTGCGCAGATCGAGTTTGTTTCCGATAATCGATAACTTGTCCCGTTTCCAAGTAATCGATAAAAATGTATATCGAAATCCTCTTTTTTAAGCAATTTTGGTAAAAAATATGAGCTTGAGTCACCAAACTTGACATGTAGCTTTTAGAAAAGTATATATATAATATATATTATATATCGAGTATCTTTAAATTTATACCTATCGCCACCTCCCCGCTACTCTCTATCTATTAGCGCGAGCTGCATTTGGTGTTGGAATAAGAGGGTTCAGGGTATCCCCTAGTCGGGAGCTCCCGACTAGAACCTCTTACTTGTTTTTCTTACTCTTATATCTATATAGAGGCTGGAAATACCCGGGGTTGCTCGGCGCAGTCTTGCTGTTTAATATAAATACTATTTAAATTAATATTGAATTCTTTAAGATTTAATAGAAAGCAAACATTTGTCTTTAACTATTTTTCGTCCTACTCATTTATGTTTATAGAACTGGAATTACCCGGCGTTGCTTGGCTTAGTTCAATATAAGATTTAATAGAAAAGCCAACCTATTTTTCATTTTGTTTCTGATAATACTAAAAGCTATAAAAAGCTTTTTACAATTACAAAATGTTCTATTCGAGCCTTTCGAGTATATATCTTAGTCGGAAATAACGTCAAGTCATGAGAATAGAGTACATTTATCTGAGTGCCCGTGAATACGCAGTTAAATACGCAGGTCTTTGATTGATTTGTATTCGGAGGCGAATCCCTTGTCAAACGAATTTTTATGGTTTATCGTAAATAGTGTAGCAAAGCCATAAGACTTTGCACGTTTGAATCTATAATCAAATACGCAAATTATGCCATATATATTCTCTCTGTACGCTTGAATAAACTCGGATACTTTGGGTTTATATTATATTGTTTATTCTTAATTTTGTTATTTATTTGTTAATTCACATTTGGGATATAAGACTTTGAGTTTTGCGAAAATAAAGACTTCCACATCCAGTGGATGGGCTTAAAAATTTCATCTTTTAGACCAACTTATGCGCCAGGAAAATTTAATTCTAGCCATACATTCTGAGCTTCACCTCTAAAGCTGAATTTTTCATTGATATTGAAAAATAAAAACTTAAAAGTTCACTAAAAATATATATGATCCGCATTTTTATACCCTGAACCCATTGAAAATGAAAGGGTATATTGTATTTGTGCAAAGTGCAAATGTATGTAACAGGCAGAAGGAAGCATCTCCGACCCCATAAAGTATATATATTCTTGATCAGCATCAATAGCCGAGTCGATCTAGCCATGTCCGTCTGTCTGTCCGTCCGTCCGTCCGTATGTATGAACGCAAGGATCTCAGAACCTATAAGAGCTAGAGACTTGAAATTTTAACTGTAGATCCTCCAGGTGCCCGCGCAGATCGAGTTTGTTTCCGAAAAACGATAACTTGCCCCGTTTCTTAGTAATCGATAAAAATGTATATCGAAATCCCGTTTCTTAAGCAATTTTGGTAAATAATAAGAGCTAGAGTCACTAAACTTGACATGTAGCTTCTAGAATAGTATATATATATCGAGTATCTTTCATTTTATACCTATCGCCACCTCCCCGCTACTCTCTATCTATATGCGCGCGCTGCATTTGGTGGTGGATTAAGAGGGTTCAGGGTATCCCCTAGTCGGGAGCTCCCGACTAGAACCTCTTACTTGTTACATATTTAAAACGCTCGCCGAAATTAACCGGCATTGCGCGTGCAGCAAAGTTGTCTCATGCAGATTTAAACGCAGCTCGATTTGCATTAATTAAAAATTAATTACATTTTAATTTATGTTTTTTATTTAGATATACAGAATTGCAGTTTCTGGCCTCAAGACGGGCGGCTGCGGCAGCTGCCGCGGCTTCGGCCTCGGTGCTGCCGAGTTCACCTGCCGCCAACCAGGTGCACACAACGGACGTGAGCAGCTCGGTGCCAGTCCCGGGATCCCCAATGCCCCCCTCGGGGCATGCGGACTCCAGCCTGGCTTCGAACGGCGCAAGCGCCGCCGGCGGCGGCGGCCACACATTGCACCATCATCATCAGCAGCATCATGTCCTTGGGCACAATGTGAATCATGGTGTTCCGGGGCAACCGGCACAGCCGCAGCATGACTTCCATCCGGCGTACAGAATTCCCAGCTACGTGGAACAGTTCTATTCCCTGCAGAGAGCCAGCCCCACCTCCTATCACGGTAAGAGAACTCAATCTTTTAGGGCTATTTTGTGGACAACCTTGACATCCTTGACAACCTTCACATCCTTGACGATTGTCTCGCCCACAGATCCTTACGGCAACTGTGCGCCAACGTTTCACCTGGCCGGCCTGGGCCTGGGCTCTGGAGAGTATTTAAGTGCCCGGAACATGGGCTCGCTGAGCGAACTGCATCATGCGGCTGTGGCAGCAGCCGCAGCCGCCGCGGCGGGATCTCTGGCCAGCACCGATTTCCATTTCAGCCTGGACGGCAACGGACGGCTGGGCAGTCCGCGTCCGGGCGGCGCCGGCGGCAGCATGCGGGCCAGCGTCAGCCGTAAGCGGGCGCTATCCTCATCGCCGTACTCGGATTCGTTCGACATCAACTCGATGATACGCTTCTCGCCCAACTCCTTGGCCACGATCATGAACGGCTCGCGGGCGAGCAGCGCGGCGAGCGGCTCCTATGGCCATCTCTCGGCCAGCGCCATCGGCCCGATGGCGCATACGGCCCATACGGCGATGGCGCCGCATCTGCAGCAGCTGCAAGCTCATCTGCTGCGCGCCAGCGCCGGACTGCTGCATCCGATGCAGGCGGCGGCAGCGGCCAGCTATTCCATGAGCCATGCGGCAGCCGCCAGCGCTGCGGCCCTCAGCCTGAGCGAGGTCTCTGTCAAAGCGAATGCCAAGGAATTGGCGTTGGGCAACGCCAGCCAGACCTCGACGCCAACATCCACGTTGCTTAGCGCAGCTGCCGATGAGTCCCAGATCAAACCCATCATCTCGAACAAGGTGAGAGAGAATTTTCAACTTACAATCCAAGCCCTGCGTCGGTTGAACCGAAATCCGACAGACTCTAACTTTCGGGAAGCTCGAACTTGTTTGCTCGATCAAACTCGAACAGCTCAAACTTATTTGCTCGATCGAACCAAATCGAGCCAAGCGAGGTTTGAACTCGAACAGCTCAAACTTATTTGCTCGATCGAACCAAATCGAGCCGAACGAGGCGATCGAACTCGAACAGCTGGTGCCCAACATCTTTGAATATTCGAAACGCTTTCAGTTAACTCGATGCAGGGCTCTAATAATCGAATGCTAGAAAAATTACCGTAAATAAATTAAAAATAAATTAAAGAACTACGACGATGGAAGCATCGATCGCAATCGACTGGCCAAAGTCAAGCCCATCGAACAGCCGTCGTCGACATCGGAAAGCGTTGCCCAAGTCGAAGCAGACAGCGCCTCGGCGAATCTCCTGGAGCGGCGGCAACGGAACAAGGCCTTGGGTGGTGGGGGGCATCGGGGGCTAAGCCACCACGACGATGGTCCGGAAGGGCATCCGTTCAACGAATACGACTGCGCGACGGCGGACACAACGGACATTAAGGATGAGCCTGGTGACTTTATCGAGACCAATTGCCATTGGCGCAGCTGCAGCGTCGAGTTCATGACCCAGGACGAGCTGGTCAAACACATCAACAACGATCACATTCAGAGCAACAAGAAGGCATTCGTCTGCCGCTGGGAAGCTTGTTCTCGCGGGGAAAAGCCGTTCAAGGCGCAGTACATGCTTGTTGTACACATGCGTCGCCATACTGGAGAAAAGCCTCACAAATGCACGGTAAATTATTTCGAATATTTATTATATTTCTTTATTGAGCATTGTATCGGTTTGCCGAGTTTGAAAAGTCTTGAAAAACAAAAAAGTTTTCCGTTCAACAACTTAATTTTCGACCAATCGTTCCTATTGCAGATATATGATATAGTGGTCCGATGTTGATAAGATTTTGCATGTTTATGAATCGTACAGTAAAACTAATAAATACTGAGTTTGGTCAAGATATCTTGATAAACAAAAAATATTTTCATACAAAAACCTACTTTTCGACCGATCGTTCCTATGGCAGCTATATGATATAGTGGACCAATGTTGATAGGATTTAGCATAAAAAATTTAATAAATGCCGAGTTTGGTCAAGATATCTTGATAAACAAAAAACTTTATATACTAAAATCTACTTGAGGACCGATCGTTTCTATGTCATCTATATGATATAGTTGTCCGATGATGATAGGAATTTGCAAATATATGAGAAGCATAGTAAAGCAAATATAAGCCAAGTTTGGTCAAGATATCTTGATAAACAAAAGACTTTCTCTTCGACTCTAAAAATATACAATTAGCAAATAAAAGAATAATGAAGAAACAACAACAATTGATGTGTAATTTTACAGTTTGAGGGATGCTATAAGGCGTACTCTCGTTTGGAGAACTTGAAGACCCATCTGCGATCGCATACAGGTGAAAAGCCGTACACCTGCGAGTATCCCGGCTGCAGCAAGGCCTTCAGCAATGCCAGCGATCGTGCCAAGCACCAGAACCGGACCCACAGCAACGAGGTTAGTTTAAATTAAATCAAATTTCGATTAGCTGATTAACAAATTGGAACAATTGAAAACAGAAACCGTATATCTGCAAGGCGCCGGGCTGCACGAAGCGCTATACGGATCCGAGTTCGCTGCGGAAGCACGTGAAGACCGTACACGGCGCCGAGTTCTATGCGAATAAAAAGCATAAGGGCTTGCCGCTGCACGATGCCAATTCGGGACTGGACAGGGATCGAGATGGTAGCCAGCAGCAGCAGCAGCATCAACTGCAGGAGCAGCACATTGACTCCAGTCCGTGCAGCGAGGATCTGCATGGCGGGAAACTGTGTCCGGCCAGTGTGTCCAGTCCGAGCATCAAATCGGAGTCGGACGCCAATTCGCCGGGCCAACTGGCTGCGGCACACGGCGGATCTACTGGGAATTCCGATTGCCTGATGCACATCTACAGGCAGGATGATCTGAGCAATGCGACCGTGCCGACCCTCGACGAAGGTTGGCCCTATGACGACGATGTCGATGCCGCCGATCTGCCCATTGTGCTGCGTGCAATGGTCAACATTGGCAATGGAAATGCGGGATGTGCTAGCAGCATGGCACGCCAGCGATTCCGAAGTCGCCTCCAGACCAAGGTGATCAACTCAAGCAATTCGATGCTGTCCAACATACCGGAGAGCAACCGATCCATTGGCATAATAGAGCTGAACCAGCGCATTACCGAGCTGAAGATGGAGCCGGGCACAACAGGCACACCCACTCCGCAGCCAAGTCGACCTTTGCCGGGCAACTGTGGCGGACTAACCGAGCCAGGAGTCGGGTGTCGTTCTACGGCAGCTCAGCTCCAGCAGGGTGGCTGCTACTCGCAGGCGGCGGTGGCTGCGATGCGACGGGATAGCCAGAACTCGAATGCCAGCACATATTACTGCAGCATGCAGAGCCGGAGGAGCAGTCAATCCTCGCAGCTGTCATCGATATCGACAATGAGGCCCTGTCCCGTATATAATACGGCATCGGGCGCGCCGTCCCTATACGATCCCATATCGCCGGGCTGCTCTCGTCGCTCCAGTCAAATGTCGAATGTGGTCAACGCAACGAATGCTCCTCCAATGTCCCAAACATCGATGGGCATCTGTGGCGGACCTGGGTTGCGGAGCAACTGCAGCCTGCCTCCGCCGCCGTCCTCCCACCTGATTGCCTCGCATTTGCAACGCTTGCAGTCGGGCGAGGCGAGCACCTTCTATCAGAATCCGAATCACAATCAGAAGGTTGCGCAAAGTGGCGGACGATATTCGATTCCAAACGAGCTGCAATCGCCGCTCAATTCGAACTTTGCCAGCGGCTACGAGGAAAACCCGATCTCCCAGCATAGACGTCAGTCGGAGCCCATCATGATGGCACAGCAGAGCATGGACCGAAGGATCAATCCAACTGTCTTCCAGAACATGCGCAGCTCCGTCAATCAAAACAATAGAAATCGAACGACAACTTCCACTTCTACAGCCAAGGATTGTACAGGTGAGCCGACAACCATGGACAGTTCGCGAGAGCATCATCCCAATGAGAAGGTCAATTTGGATGAGGTCGAGGAGCTTATATTGCCCGACGAGATGCTGCAGTATCTGAATTTGGTTAAGGAAACCGAGAAGCCCAACTCGAAGGATGGACAACCAGCTCCGCCAGCCAACAATATACAGGATGGAGGATCACTTGCGGCAAATGCGGGTCACCAATCTTTGGTATCGCCAGCGCCCACCCACACTCCCAACTGTCCATCTCCACTTGTGCAGCTGATGTCCCCCCAATCCGGGCATACAATGTCGGCGTTGGGTAGTCCATACTCGCAGCGAAACTATGAAGCAGAAGGCGCCAACCATTTCTATCGTCAACAGCAGACGGTTTACTGTACACCAAGATCTAATAATGATCCGTTTGTGACGGCCCCGATTCCCAACCAGACCATGACCCAGGCACAGGTCCAGGCATCCCAGCATCCGGCTCCGACTCCCACTCATCCACAATCAATGCCCAGCTACGAGCCACAACAAATTATTGACTCCTCGATGACCAGTCTGCCGGAGCTAACGAATCCTAATCCCATGGGCGTTGTTCCCAACGTAAACAACGGCAACGAGATACAATGCGGGGTCGTCAGCCAGTCCCAGTTGTCGCCGACGGCCAATATGGATGTCAATTGTCCGGCACAGTTGACAAAGGCCAACCCACAGAATCCCTGTTTGCCGCAGCCCATTGAGGGGGAGGGGCAGATAATTGCCCAGCCCCTTAGGGCGGACGCCAAAGTCCTGTCGGAGCAGCCGAGCAATATGACAATGCATTCGGAGACCTATCAGCGTACCCTGGAATATGTTCAAAGCTGCCAGAACTGGATGGAGACGAACAGTTCGTTGATGGGTAATCCGCCAATGGCCGGAAACCAACCCAACCCGATTTGGGCCGATGTCAGCAGCTCGACGCATCCGCATCCGCATCCCAGCACAAATATGATTATCAACGATATGACAACATCCTTGAGCTCTCTTCTGGAAGAGAATCGATACCTGCAGATGATGCAGTAGCGTAAATAATAATTATATCTACATTTGGAAAGACTTACGCTCACTAGTTTTTATAAATTCATATTCAGAGTTGCCAATTCAGCTTAACTAAACCATTAACTGAGGTTGTTGACATTTTCAACGCATTTAGCGACCCTTTTTAGCTGTTTTTATTTTTAACGCTGGATTTAGCTACTTTTTTGTAGCGACAGCTGGCCACACTGTTCATATGCAGACATGACTACACAAAAGGACAAGCACATTGATTTTATTCATTTAAAAAACCAAATCTACGCAACATACTTCTAATTACCGTTCATAAACACAAGCAACACTCATGTACTTACATACAGCTTCAGGGTACAGATATTTTCGAGCATTAAAGTTTTTTAAGAATTATTTATTTTTTTTATTTTCGTTTGACCGCGAAGAAACATACATACATACATATGCTTATAAGGAAACGTTTGTAATTGTATTTGTATTTAAGCCATTCAAGAAGATGCATTTCTTATTTAAGCTAGCTATAATTAAAAACTACCAATACGTGTCTTCCCAATATTAATTGAAAATGTTTGAACATCGGTATAAAAATAAAGATATAATAAATATTTGCCTACTGTTATACTCCCATAATTTTAAATTCAATTTTAAACCTATCTAACGGCGCAGTTGATGATATTAACAGTTTCAATTGAGTTTTACAGTGTAGATCATTCAAAATTAGCCAAACTGAATACTTAACAGTCCAGCTGAGTTAAACGAACAAATTTAACAGCGAAATGAACAAATCTAAAAATCAGTCAACTTATTAATGAAAATTATGGCAGAACCAAAACCAACGCAAACAAGAATGTGTGTCCATTTATCTGAGTGTATGTTAACATAAAAATCGAATGTTATGAAAGAAATTAAAACAGAAAAATATGGCTGCCAACTCTATATATGACCACCAATATATAGAGAACAGAAAGAGAAACATACAGGCTTATCGATAGTACAGGAGAGCTGTCAAATATGCTTTAGCAATAGTCGGTTTTAATCATCGATAGTAGTTGATGGTTTGACAGCTCTATTATGAAAGTATACACTTTTTTCCACAATATGTGTATGTGTGTGCGTGTTTGAAGTAGTGTTCGCAGAATTATTTTTTGTTGATTGACAAAATGTATTTTGTTGTTACCGCAATGTAATTCTAAAACGTATTCAACTAAACAGTGTACAATAGAATGTGATGTGAAGCATTGGTAAAGCTGGCTGTACCATTGTGAAAATAGCACAGCCATTTTGCTCCGCCTCAACTCCCTATGAAAAAAAAAACACCATTTTGAATTCACAATACATAGAAATTAGTGGTCGGAGGACTCGCACATATATATATATATATATATATATATATATATATATAAAGGATGTTGCGGCAACTTTTCTTCTGCCAGCATGGCGCCATATACATTTTGGATGCCTATTTTCTATTATTGCAACTGCATTCCGCAGTGGACTGCGTCAAAGTTGAGCACCCAAATCCGCATCTGCATCTGGAAGGGAACAACAAACAGTTCCCATCAAGCGATATAGTTGCCCAGTTCGTTCTGCCGTCCATTGCCGGCGGCGTGGCTCCACATGGAACATTTGACGGCGTCTCCACCTCAACATCGACGGAGCCAAGTTTTGGCAATCGGACGAACTCCTTGGGAGCTAGCTCCAACAGCCAATCGAGGAACTATTTTACGCATCTCACCTTTGATTATACGCACAACGTACTCTATGCGGGCGCGACAAACAAGATCCTAAAGCTAAATGAAAATCTACGCGTACTCGCGGAGGCTGTCACTGGGCCCAAGCACGATGCGCCGCAATGTCATGCCGGCGGCTGTCCGGAGGATGTGGAAACGTCGCTGGTCAATAACTTCAACAAGATATTGGTAGTTAGCTATGCTCATAACGACGGCGTTCTCATCTCATGTGGTAGCATCCGACAAGGTAAGCCTTGAAGACATCTCTAATATTGGTTAAATGGGTATCCGAAAGCATGGAATGGGCGGAGGGAAGCATTCCCCCGATTCCTGTTCCCTGATCCCTGCATCAAAAACCGCGTGAAGCTAGCCTCCTCCGTCCGAACTCGGAGACAATAAGAGCTGCAGACTACAATGAATTTTATTTCCATGAATTGGTTAAAAAGCGAAATATTAAAATCTTGTTTTTTCGATATATCTCCGGAGCTCAAGACTTCCGTATACCTTCTGCCCATTCCCAAAAAAATTCTACATAACTCTTGAAATGATCCAGTAGGGGATTTGTATATATATATATCTGGGCAAGTATATAGAGATCGGGCCCGTCGGATTAGAGAACTTTTGATTTGCAGATTTATATCCACATTAGCCCCACAAAAATAAACCGTACTCTCATCCAGGTAAACTTTTATAGATGTTTTATTTATGAACCTTTTTCTTTCGGTAGGTGCCTGTGAGATTTACAATCTTTTGCGTTTTCCGGCCGCGCCGCAATTTGTGGCCGTGCCATTGGCAGCGAATGATGAATATGCCTCGACGTATGCGTTCGTGGGTCCCGCGCGTTATTCGTGGAAGGAGGAGGATATACTCTATGTGGGCACGACGTTCACCAACGTGGGTGACTATCGGCATGACGTGCCCGCGATCTCGTCGCGCCGCCTGGACGATCTCAACTATGCCGAATTCTCGATACAGCAGTCGATCATCAACATAGATGTGAAATACCGGGATCATTTTCTTGTGGATTACGTCTACGGCTTCAATTCGTCGGAGTATGCGTACTTTGTGCTCGTGCAGAAGAAGTCGCACCTGGCCGAGGAGGCCGGCTATGTGACGCGTCTGGCACGAATCTGCATTACGGATCCGAACTATGACAGCTATACGGAAATAACCATACAGTGCACGGCCACGGACGACCACGTGGACTATAATATATTGCGCGATGCGAAGATTACGCACGCCAGCCAAAAGCTGGCCTATCAAATGGGCATCAAGCGGGACGATCATGTCCTGGTCACGGTCTTTTCGCCATCGAAGGAGATCAGTGATCAGCCGGAGAATAAGTCGGCCATGTGCATCTATAGCCTGAAGGACATTGAGGATGTGTTCATCGAGAATATACACATGTGCTTCAATGGCACAATCAAAGATCGCAACCTGGGCTATATATCGGGCACGATCAATGATGGAAGATGTCCAATTGTCGGCTCCTTGGGCAATATCTACAACTTTTGCAATGTCGGACTGAAGATCAGCGGAGTTTCCCCCATCTCGGCGCATGCTCTGTTCCATTTCGACAACGTGTCCGTCACGTCGGTGACGGCGACCACGACGACGGATCAGCAGCATTCGCTGGCATTTCTCGGCACCGAGGCGGGCAGCGTCAAGAAGGTGCTGCTGTCCGGCCAAACGCCCGGGGAGTACGAGGAAATCGTCGTGGACGCCGGCAATCGCATACTGCCCAACACAATGATGTCGCCCAAAAAGGATTTCCTGTACGTTTTGTCCACACGCAAAATAACCAAGTTGCGGATCGAGCATTGCTCCGTCTATTCGAATTGCTCGGCCTGTCTGGAGTCGCGGGATCCCTTCTGCGGCTGGTGCTCGCTGGAGAAGCGCTGCACGGTGCGCTCCACCTGCCAGCGGGATACGTCCGCCTCGCGCTGGCTATCGCTGGGCAGCGGACAGCAGTGCATCGACTTCGAATCGATTGTGCCGGACAAGATACCCATAACGGAGCTGAGTCAGGTGCAGCTGGTCATACGCACGCTGCCGGAGCCCTTCAATGCCAAATATCGTTGTGTGTTTGGCAACTCCACGCCAATTGATGCTGAGATTCTGGAGCATGGCTTGGCCTGTGCGACGCCGCCAATCGATCAGAGGCCGAGCATTGCGGCCAACATGGATCACGTCCTGGTACCGCTCTCGGTGCGCAGTTCGGAGACGAACAAGGACTTTGTCTCGCGCTCCTTTGCCTTCTTCGACTGCTCGCATCACGCCAATTGCCAGTCGTGCGTGCGCAGCTCATGGGGCTGCAACTGGTGCATATACGACAACAAATGCGTCCACAAGTCGGAGCAATGCCGTAACATGGAACACGCCATCGGCACGGAGGCACAGTGTCCGCATTTGAAGCGCAATCGCCAGCCCATCTTGCTGCCGGTGCGTGTGCCCAAGGAGATCCGGCTGGAGATCGAGAATCTGCCAAAGCCAAAGAGCGCCCATGCCGGATATTTGTGCACCATCCAGATCGAGGCAGCCCAAATGCTTCTGCCGGCGCACATCGAAGCCAACCGGATCGTCGTGTGCGAGAAGACGCCGTATTTCTACGAGACGAACACGCACGAGTACGAGGCTAAGGTGGAGATCACGTGGAATCGCCAGCATTATGTGGACACCGCCACGGTCATTTTGTACAAATGCGATGTGCTCGGCTCGCATCGCGATCACGCCGATTGCAGCCTGTGCGTCACCCGGGATCCCAAATACCAGTGCGCCTGGTGCGGCAGTTCGTGTGTCTACAACGAGACGTGCTCCGGTTCGCTTGGAGCCGGCTACGATGAGGGCTCGGATCTCTCGCTGCAGAACGAGTGTCCCCGGCCAAGGATCGACATCATTAAGCCCCTGTCCGGGCCCGTGGAGGGCGGAACGCTGGTCACCATCGAGGGCAGCAATCTGGGCATACGCGAGGAGGATGTGCGCGGCAAGATCTCGATTGGCAACGTGCCCTGCGAGCTGGTCAACTATCAGATATCCGTGAAGATCGAATGCCGCACGGGCGCCGCCCTGCACGAGATGTCCGCGCCCATCAAAGTGGCCAACGATGCCGGCTACACGGAATCGAGCGTACAATTCCACTTTAAGGATCTCCAATTAACCGGACTGTATCCCACAGTTGGACCCAAATCGGGCGGCACACAATTGTCCTTGTTGGGCAAATACCTGAACATTGGCTCCAGCATACGGGCGTTCCTCGACGAATACGAATGCCATATAAATGTGACGCAGGCCTCCTCGTCGCGCCTCTCGTGCATTACGTCCGAGGCAACGCAGCCGGAGCCAATACGTTCGCTGCGCTTGGTCGTGGATGGCGCCAATCGCACGTTTACCTGCAAGAATTCCGACTTTGGCCAGCAGCAGCTGATAAGCACCTCGCGCAGCTATTACGGCGCATATTACAATATGCCGCCGCCGCCGTGCTCGATCTTCAATTACACGCAGGATCCGCGCATAATGCAAATCAAGCCGTTGCGCAGCTTTGTTAGCGGCGGTCGCATTCTCACCGTGCATGGCATGTATCTGGACTCTATACAAAATCCGGAACTGGAGGTTTTCTTTGATGAGGAGCGCGTCAATAAGACTTCCTGCACCGTGATCAATTCCAGCCAAATGGAGTGCCCATCGCCGCCCGTAAACCTCAAATTCGAGCTGCTCAAAAACGCAATTGAAGCCAAATCGGAGCGGAGCAAAGATAAATCCGTAATCGAACGCAAGCGCAAGCGGAATGCCCTCTTCAATGACAGCTTCAACATCTACGCAACGGGCTCCACGGCCTCCAGTTACTTCGCCAGCAACAGCATGGATGTGGCCGCCTTTGTCAAGGTCCACGAGACGCAGCTCAATCTGCAACTCAGCTTTGTCATGGACAATGTGCAGCTGGTGCGCGACCTGAACAAGTATTTCCATGATATCCGGAGCACAATTGTCTATCTGGCGGATCCCAAGTATTTGCCGTTTCCGAATAATGGCATCAAGCTCTACAAGGGCGACACTTTGGTCATCGAGGGCGAGCTCCTCAATCTCGCGGCGGATGAGTACGATGTGAATGTCACCATCGGCACCGCCCAGTGCAATATAACGAGCCTGGCTTTGACACAGCTCCTTTGCATTCCGCCGGAACAGCAGCCATCGGCGACGGATGAGAATGGTGTTGATCAGTCGGCGGATTTGCCGCTGGTCGTTGTCAAGGTTGGACGCAATTTGCGCTTTGTAATCGGATATCTCAAATATGATTTGAATAAACCCTACGCGCTCTCCCACGCCATGCTGGGCATCATCCTGACCGTGGTCAGCCTGATCGTTATCCTGATTGTTGTGCTGATCATGTTCCGGCGTAAGTCGACGCAGGCGGAGCGCGAATACAAACGGATACAGATACAAATGATCACGCTGGAGAGCAATGTGCGCTCCGAATGCAAACAGGCATTCGCCGAGCTGCAGACGGACATGACGGATCTGACGGCGGATCTAGAGAGCAGCGGCATACCGACGCTCGATCATGTTAATTACATAATGAAGGTCTTCTTTCCGGGCGTATCAGATCATCCCATCCTGAATTCGCCCAAGATGCGGGGGAATGGCCAGCACACAAATTACGATACGGCCATGATGCAATTTGAGCAGCTGGTAAGCAATAAATATTTCCTGCTGACCTTCATCGAGACGCTGGAGGCGCAGCGCTCCTCATTCTCCATACGGGATCGCGTCAATGTCGCCTCGCTGCTGATGATTGTGCTCATGAACAAGATGGAGTATGCCACGGAAATATTAAAGTGCCTTCTGTTGCGTCTGATTGAGAAATCTTTGGCCAGCAAACATCCACAGTTGATGCTGCGACGCACGGAGTCCGTAGTCGAGAAAATGTTGACCAATTATCTGGCCATATGCATGTACGATTATCTCAAGGAATATGCCGGCTCCAGTCTCTTCCTCCTGTTTAAGGCCATTAAGCATCAGGTGGAGAAGGGTCTCGTGGATGCCATCACGCACGATGCTCGATATTCTTTGTCGGAGGAGCGTCTGCTCCACGAACAGGTCACACATTCCATTGTCATATTGCACATCCTGCAGGATGACCTGGACGAGAAGGTTCAGTGTCGCGTCAACGACTGGGACACAATATCGCAGGTCAAACTGAAGATACTCGATGCTATATTCAAGAATACGCCGTTTTCGATGCGTCCCTCCGTGCACGAAGTGGACCTCGAGTGGCGTCACGGTCGCGGCGGTCATTTAACCCTGCAGGACGAGGATCTCACGACGAAAACCATCAACGGCTGGAAGCGTCTTAACACGTTATCCCACTACGGCGTCAAGGAGTCCGCCGTAATGTCTTTGATAGCCCGGCAGAATGATAGCTACAATATGCCCTACAGCAAGCAGCAGGCGCCTTACCACAACTGTAAGTTACCCCCAATCTCAAGCGTAAATCTTGCTCATTACGGGTTTTTCGACTTTCTAGTTTATTACATCAACAACTCGCAGAGCCACATCATCATCAACAACGATATTGAGTCCGGTTTGCAGCAGCCGCGACTTTATCATCTGGTCAAGCCCATAATACCCGATCACTACATGAATATCAAGAACTCGGCAATGTCCGGAGTCCCAGCTCAAGGCGGCGGCGTCACCCACTGCATTGGCAACGGCAGCGAAAGGGTTAATAAGACCATACCCGAGGTGTATTTGACCCGCCTGCTCGCCACAAAGGGCACCATACAGAAATTTGTCGACGATTTCTTTGCTATAATCTTGACCGTGAATGAGGAACTGCCGCCGGCAGTTAAATGGCTTTTCGATCTGCTCGACGAGGCGGCCAGGCGACATAATATTGCCGAAACGGATATATTGCACGCGTGGAAATCGAATAGTTTGCCTCTCCGATTTTGGGTTAACTTTATTAAGAATCCTGACTTCATATTCGACGTTAACAAAACGTACTCTGTGGATTCTTGCCTGAGTGTCATAGCGCAGACTTTTATGGACGCCTGTTCCACGGCGGAGCACAGATTGGGCAAGGATTCGCCGTCCAACAAGCTGCTCTTTGCAAAAGTAAGTGCAATTTTTACTCTAGCTAGGATACAAATTCTGTTAAGCTTTGATTTTACAGGACATTCCGAACTATCGGACAATGGTTAAGGAATTTTACCGGGACGTCGCGAGGTTGCCCCAAATCAGTGACCAGGAAATGAGCACAGCCATGCAGCAATTGTCCGTACAACAGAATGAAGAATTTGACACAATTTCCGCACTAAAAGAACTGTACATTTATATAACCAAGTACAGGGAACAGGTGAGCCTTTGACTTGGTACTGAGATTAGGTTACAATTTAAATAAATTTCCCCCCTCCAGATCATGGACGCTCTGGATTCGGATCCAAATTGTAAAAAGATGCATCTGTCGAGCAAGCTGGAGAGCGTGGCTTGTACGCTCGACGGCGAGGACACGTCCAACTGCTGACAACAATGTGCGTTCCATGATGTGATCAATAACGCTGCTGACCTGATCCTTATCATTTTAAGCATCCCAATTTCAATTCGCAAAGGATTCGCCTTTGGGCTACAAACTAATCTATCAAGTGCCAACTCGAGCAACAAAACATGCCGCATATTTTAATTTAATCGCGTTGTTTCTGCTATATATTCCGACAAGACACATTATATAGGAAATAGATGGCATCATATGCACAAATCATTTCGTTATGAATCCCCAAATCTCAAACCATAACCAAAAGATTTTAAAGGAAACCTTTCTGGTCTTTCTGATTTATAAATGCGTTTTCTTTCCCCTTTTGATCCACGATATTTAAATATTTTTCTCGATTCGCGATTCCATTGGGTTTTCTAGACTTGCAGATTGAAAATCTGATAATTGTCTTATGTGGTCATATTATATATGTTATATTATAAAAGCACTCGTGTAGATATATATTAAATATAGATATTTAAGCTAATTGTCGGCATTCTTAAGGAGTTATTATAAAGTAAAATAATGTACGCATTAAAGTACATCTTTAATCTTAATTGTACTCGAACATATTTCGCTTATTTAATATGCATTGCATCGATTTATGCTATGACTGAATTGTACAAAAGATTGCAAAAAAATATTGAAAAGTCTGCTAGGTATCGAGCAAAATTTTATTACGGATAAAAACAAATTAATTGCATTTACTTTATATTTATATTAAGTTAAGATCAAAAACATAAAAAAGATTATTTCAATAAATTAACAACTAGTTAATAACTTAATGCCTCCGAAATTTTTAAGGAAATTAATTTTCTATACTTGTACTAAATGTGAGCTATTTTTTTAGGCAGAGATATTTGTACACTTCTATTTTAACTTGTTTTCAAGAATGGTTTAAGTATGGTATTTAAATTTTAGTACCTATTTGTTGCCCCTTTCATTCGGCTCAATAACGAGCTGTGTATTTTAGAACATGTGATATATGATGTATTAAGTATTCCGAACAGTTAACTAAGCAAAACCCCATATGAAGGGGTCTCTTTGAACGTCGAATTGAAATAAATGAGAAAAGTGGTTCCCAAAATCGCAGCAGCTACAAAAATAATTTTAACTCTGTCCATTTTTTAAACTTTGAATATGTACGTTTTATAATATTCTGTACGAAATTTGTTGACTAAACATAAATATATTTTGCTTATTGATAATTTTGGTAACAAAAATAAAAATATTTTATCTTTTGAGTTGCGATATACTAGGATTTAGTTTGATATTCTTAATTAACAGTAGTAATCACCATCCAATATTAAAATTAACACAGTTAAATATAATTATATTGAAAAAAAAAAATTTATAAAATGAAAATAAGGCTTATATTATTTGACTTTTTTATCATTTTTTTATATGTTTTTCGTACCTATTGTATATACATGCACGCATACATTAAAATATATTTGAACAGATAATATACATTCAAGATAAGTTATATATAGTCATAAGAGTACATACTAGTGTATATATACCATACGTACTTTATGATAACATATTTATAGGTAAATGTAATTATGTATGAATGTATTACTGTAATATTTTTAATAAAAGTTCATTAGGTTCTATAACGTATTCGGTTTAATGTGAAATAAGTTTTTTAACTACGAAAATATGGTGTATCTATTTTATGTAGTCGCCGAGATCTTTTAGATCAATTTGGCGACGGGTTGAATAATATACCTATAATACATATTATATAGTTGGAAATGTCCCCTGCTGCTGGCTCTTACACTTATATCTTAAATTATAAATTTCCTGCTTTACAACACTGGATCTTAAGTTGTTCATTCCAGCACGCACTCATGCAAACACTTAAATTGTGTGTGTCTATGTGTGTGTGTGTGGTATGAAACGCAAATTGCGAGAACTCTACTTGTTACCCTCGCCAAAAGATGTTTTTCATAAAAAATCCAGAAATCCCGTCGCCCGCATACTTACCCATATACATACAACAAAGATGCGTACAAATGCCGCTTTGTCCGAAAAGTTATTACCACCCAGGCTGTCTATACAAATTTAATGCATAGGGAATTTCCCTTGCATACGTACATGCATGTACACTTATACAAATGTATGCATAGGGAATTCCTTTGCATATCTACGTAGGCATTAACATTACAGTGGATCACAGCTCAAATTAGACTTGACTTGGGTAAATTTTTAGAAATCGATGTGATTTGGAAAACCGCTCGGCGTTAATTACTTAAAAGCGGAAGAATGTATCAAAATGACGCCAGATATGATTGTAGATGTAGAAGATGGGAGTTTTATTAAATATTAGATATTCTGTTGGCATTAAAAAAGTTGTTAAGATAAGCCAAGTCATGGCAATTTATTTTTTTAAAATAAGAAGTTTGTAGTATATAATTTAGGTCTATTGTTTTAAAAACATTTTTTCGTAAATAACATTTTCCTGACTTTTACAACGCCCTTAAGATTCGTCTATTACCTTAGTTAATTCAAGTCACTGTACGCAATATATATGTATGTATGTGTATATCTAACACAGGTTTGTGTAAAGAGAATACGTTAGTGTGCATCTAATTATCTCGCACAAAGAATGTTTACGTTAACATCCAGAGACGAGATTCTTTTTATCAATGAAATACTACAGCTCGTTGGCTACAGCTAAACACTAGAACTTGAATCATTAAGAAAAATGTGTACACACATGCAATTACCTACACAATACATAACATGCAGGGGAATGTAACGGAAAGGAAAGTGTAATGTAGCAGAAGTTCTCGTCTTTATCAAGCGTTATTCGGGAACCAGAAAAAAAACATCGTGACACAACAAAAAAACACGATAGTTGACCAGCCCTAGAACTCATACATTAGTATGGTTCTGTTCCTGGAAAATGCGTGGGCTAGATTAGCCACACACTCAAATAGAAATGCCCTAGAATAAATTTGTAGGGTACAACAAAAAAACCCCTCGCATACACTCCCACTTATATGAATAGGACCCGCACAAGTTGCATATCCCCTGTTATCGGGAGTTCCAGTGCATTGTTAATATACATAAGATTTTTACAGCATGAATATTAATTAACGTAGTAAACTAAATAAAGGGGTTTCAACACAGCTAAAATAAATATTCACCTCATTTTGTTTGATTACATTTGAACGCAAAGTTATTCTACAGATATTGCAAAATGTAATTTGAACATAAGTTTTTAATGTCTTTAAGTATGTTTTTACGTCTCAAAATTTATGCTGAATACAACATAAAACAAAATATAATGTTTTTGAACGAATCAAATAGATATTATTACATTTTTCACTGTACCTATCCAAATGACGAGCACTGTTTACATTTAGGCTGTGTGGGTGTGTGTATATGTTAAGTAAGAGTTTGCTTATATTGTGGCTGTTGAGTAAGCATTTTCTTTCTGGTATTTTAGTCGAATATGAAGTGCTCACCGAACAGGTTTTCGTCCGTGCTCTCGAAGTACATAAATAAATAAACACGAAGTTGTAGATACATATGTATGTGTATACGAAATATGTTATTGTTATTGTTATTATTAGTAAACTGTGATCTTTAACTTACTCTAAATTTAACTAAAACTAAACAGTATTTTGTGTGTTAATTACCAAATTGAAATTTCAAATCACAGACCCATGATATTTATGATGGACAGGCATATGTGTGTACGCACATACAAATAAAAGAAAGCCACGACTGCGAGCTTGATGAATATACATACGTACATACATACAAACATACATATACCGTATATTGTTTGTGATGAAATGAGCATAAGCTTGGTGTGAGATTTTGAAGAGGGCGAGACAAGATCGAACACGCAGCCGATAGTTCCAGTTATTTCTGTGTCATTTGCGATCTGAGGCCATGTGGTATAAAAATGAAAATACGTAATGAATCTGAATACGTTGCGGCAACATTCCAAAGTATTTCCAACTGGAATGGTATTCAAATAGGAACCAATAGGGTCGGCAAGCCAAATAAACTATATATAAATGACGAGCTGCAAGATGGCTTAACTGGAGTTTCTTATATGACTTTTAGAGAATTTTATTCAAAACACGTTGTATTCAATTTATGGAATAACTATTGTTGTTGTTGCCAAAATGCAAGCAATAGCTGCGATGCAGCGCAAGCTATACACTGTAAAAAATCGGGCACATCTAAAGCGGGAAGAGCTGAAAGAAATCTGCGCCTAGCCACAACATTCTTTAGCTATATTTTGCATAAATTAACGCAGTTATGTTTCGTCATCCTGTTGTTATTGCCATTTCTGCTTACCTGCAACACTTTAATACAACAAGTTAGCGGTGAGGATGTCGTGGTCCCCATATCGATGCCAATTTCGAACTCCAATTTAGAGCTCGATTACAACATATTCCGAGCCCAACCAGGACCGAATCATGTGCGGCTGCGCGGAGCTGAAACAAAAAAGGATTGCCAAATGAGGCTCGAGGATAGTTTAATAAAAAGCAAAAGCAAGAGACGCATTTATTCATCTAATCACCGTTATAGTGTAATAATTCTAAGTCAATCTGATAAGAATCTAAACTCTGGTAAGAAAAGCCTAAATAGAAGCCTAGATGCACCAAAGTCAGCCGTGATGGCAAACGGTTCCTCAATTCGCCGCACAAAGCGAAATGTTCACATTGCCAAAAACGCGCAAGCTCGTGAGATTGCCAAAACCGCGCTAGCTCGTGAGATTAAACGTAAACCCGATGCTGATAGCCAAAAATTAGAAGTCGCCTTTGAGAAATACAAAGAGAATCACCATATGTACAACAGAATAATTAACAAAGAGAAACTTACCAAACTAATTATGAAGGGACTTGGATTAAAAAAATTACCGGATATGAAAAAGGTGAGAACTATAATCTTTGAATAATAAATCTCTATACATAAAATTGTTTGTTCTGACTGTCTGACTGACTAAATTGATTGATGAATCCTTACCTTTCCTGGAAAGGACTTCATTTACTAGACACACAGCTATTTAAAGTATCAAAAAACATGTTATATTTCAAATATCTCGGCTAAATATGGTCCCTTTTTCAGATCACGAGAAATTGCCATTTAATTTATTCTTGCAAATTGTCTGAGCTGTTGCAAAAGAGATAATCAAAACCGGTTTCTAGATGACCCATAATGTCCTTGGTTTCAATATACCATTGATAGAGTCCTGGTGAACCTACAGCCGCCCCTCCTCTCTCTATGGTTCCTAGACGCCCGATATATCATCCTTGGTTTAACCATACCATTGATATAGTCCTGGTGAACCTAAATCTCGAAATTCGTGCAAATTTTGCCCGGAACTGGTCCACAAATATGAACATGCATGCGTTTCTTTCAGCTGTACCCTTCTCCCTCTAAGGTTCCTAGATGACCGATATATCCTTGGTTTAACCATACCATAGATATAGTCCTGGTGATCCTATAGTTCCAAATACCAACAAAATTCTCTTAAAAACTTTATCCACAATTAAATTATGGGTTAAAATTTAGCGGCCGCAAATTCCCATTGCACTGGGTGAAAATTCAGCTGAAATACCAGGCGAACAGAAATGCCCAGCTGGTAGATGCACAGAAAAATTTATACAAATTTTTGTATTAACAGTCGACGGTTAATTAGCAGCTGCTAATGTTAATTCAGTGTTAAGCAGCTGTTACCTAACATACCACTGTTAATAGGGGGGTGTAAGATTTCAACGAAATTTCAGCAAAAATACCAGGCGAACAGAAATGCCCAGCAGGTAAATGCACAGAAATTTTTTAAATAACAGTGGACTTTAAATAAGCAGCTGGTAATGTTAGTTCACTGTTAATCAGCTGTTACTTAACTTGCACTGTTAATAGGGGGGCGTAAGATTTCAACGAAAATTCGGCTGAAGACCCAGGCGAACAGAAATGCCCAGATGAACTAAAATTTGTATGAATGAAAAATTTCATTGCATACACTAACGGGGCGTGCGGAGGAGCAGCTGGGTGCCAGATTTAAGCGAAAAATCGGCAAAAATACCAGGCGAACAGAAATGACCAGCAGCGGATGAACCAAAAATTTATTTAAATGAAAAATTGCATTGCATACTCACAAGCTGGAAAAAAAAGCAAACATATTTGTGGACCGTTTCCGTGCTCATTTTGCAGGAAGTCGATCCTCTAGGTTCGCCTGGACTATATCAAGGGCATGGCATGACCAAGGATATGTGGGTCAACTGGGTACCGTCGATGGGAGGGAGAGGGAGGGGGGATTTTTTGCTGGGCAATGGCTGAAAGAAAAAGCATTCATATTCGATCCTCTAGGCTCGCCAGGACTATATCAATGGTTTGATTATAACCAAGGATATGTGGGTCAACTGGGAGCCGATGGCTGAAAGGGAAAGCATTCATATTTCTTGACTTTTTGGGCATTTAGGTTCGCCAGGACTACATCAATGGTAATGGAAAACCAAGGATTATTTGTGTCATCTAGAAACCAACTTTTAATTTACAGCTCTCTACTAAAAAATGATTAACATTTTCTAAAATTATCTTAATTGCAGGCAAACATAAGCCAATTAGAATACTCTAGAAAATACTTGGAATACTTGGAACGCTTGAGAAAAAACCATGGAGTGAAGAACGCCATGGACAGCCTCTATGCCCCGGGACCGCCGCCGACAACACTTCAGATTTTAAGCATTGTAACAAATAGGTTTAACGACATAACACAAAGGCGCATCCGCCCGAGACGTGCACCGAGCACGGCGAAGAATCGGGAAAGAAAAACCTTTAAAAGGGGAAATGAGTTTGGGACAAACATTCTGCTGCATTTCCCCTTGGCCATCAATGATGCCGACTTCCATTACGAGAAACTGGACGAGGCCAATGTCCGACTAATGATGCTCTACAATCCGGCGCTGGCGTCGCAATCCCAGCACAGAACCCGACTGGAGACGGGCAACAGACAGAATCCGATAAGAAGCAAAGCCAGCTGCGGCTCGGATGAGGTGCATCATCCGAAAGGTTCAAGCAGGCCCAAAATCCGGAGCCACATCTTAAACCTGCGGGTTTACCAGCTGCTGCCCATGCACAAGCGCCGTCAGTTGGATGCGCGTCGAATTGAATTCGAGAATCCGGGCCGGCAGGAGGAGACCCGCAGCCAGTGGCTGGAGTTCGACGTGACCGACGCGGTCCGGGGCTGGCTGAACAAGAGCCACGATAACCTGGGCATCGAGATTCAGTGCGACAAATGCCGGCGCATCGGAGCGCGCATCCTTAGCGACGTTGCCACGCCCACATCTCATTTGGAGGTGGAGGCGGAGGAGGAGGATCGGTTTCATTTGGCGCCGGTTTTGAACATTATCGGACACATTGGCCGCACGCACCGCGAGAAGGGCGTCCAATCCTTTAACCACAGCAGCTCCCAGTTCTATCATCACAACAACAACAACAGGAATCAGGTTAAGAAGTGGCCAAATAGTTGCTATAAGACGCATCAACGTTGCTGCCGGCACCAGTTGGACGTGGCCTTCAAGGACATCAAGGGATTCGAGTTCATTATTCAGCCAAAAGTATTCGATGCCGGCTATTGTCGGGGTCGCTGCCCGCCCAGGCACAATCCCGCCCATCACCATGCCCTCCTGCAGAGCCTCATCTGGCAGCAGGATCACAATCGTGCCCCGCGACCCTGCTGTGCGCCCTCCAAGCTAACGGAACTGGAGATCCTGCACGTGGACGAGGAGCACAGCGACAAGCTGAAAATATCTACGTGGAGTGATATGCAGGTTCTGGAATGCGCCTGTTCATAGGAATCGTCCTTATACAATAATTCTCAGCGGCGACAGAGTTCGAATTAAGTTTTAGCTTGCAATTGAATTATTTTACAACATGCCCAGTAAATAATTTATGTGTGTAAGATATCGTATATCGCAGCTGTGCATAGGTAGGATCTTCCCCCACCTTAAATAATATATATATCTTAAATATACGTATATAGAGTATAGTCAATTGTCCGACTGTCCGACTGTCTGCCTGTCTTATGCTCCAAAATCTCACAGACCAAAGGGCCTAGAGAGAGGCTTCAAATACTGAAGTTCAAATCCTGAAACAAGATCCAAAATCAAGAATTATTTCGTAATTTTCCAATTTCATAGAATCGATAATAATCGATAACAATCGATTTTCAAACTTGGGTTTTTAACATATCTTTTTTTTCTCAAGGGTATTTCAGCTTTTGGGTACATTCCTCGACTCGCACTAATATTAGAAAAAAATAACGAATCAGATGAGGCTATCTTTTTTGTTTTTGGATAATTGCTTAGCTTAGATTGAGTAGAAAGAGAGATAGTTCCAAATGGGTCGGACTTAGGGCTAAATCTATATAGTTTTCGATTTTCGGCAACGAAAGTTAGTTTGTCGAATAAGTCAAAGTATACGGTTCCAAATTAAAGTTGTTATGTAATATAAATAATATAATATATAGATTTATCAAAAATAAGACTCATTTGGAACTTATTTAACTACAAATCCTAAGCTAATTACCCAAATAAGTAATTAAATATAATTAATTTCCAACATACTTTGCAAAGCTGCCTTCAGGCTAACTCCGCGTCGGACCTGCTCGACTCGAGGACTATTTGTGTTAAGATAAATGTAAATACATATAAAAAAATACATGAGCCACTATAAAATGCACTTCAAGCCATATTTAACTTTGATTTAACTAGGTTTAATGTGTTTTTTAACAGCTAAACGAATGTTTTTATGCATTTCAAGTCTGATATATAGTATATATATTTTTTTACCTATTGTGTACGTACTCGAAATATTAAACTACTTGGAAAATTACAAAAATAATATTTCTGTCAATCAACAAGAGAAAATAAAATTTTTTAATCAGTTTTGTGTAAGTTCCCTATTTTTATATTGACAAAATTTGGAAATTTTCCAAGCAATAAAATCGAAGAAAATGTTGTATAATTTCTATTAATATTATTATTTTATTCAAAGGATAAGCAAGCCAGAAGCCTTTAAATTATGCTCCTAATTGAAATACTTTTGCACACTTATTGCGAATGTTTCGAAAGAGTACGAGAAAAAGAGTTCAAGAAGAAGAGTACAAGACAGAGTTCAAGAAGAAAGGTACGAGAAGTAGTACAAGAGCAAAAATACAAGAATTAAAAGTGAAATACGAAAAACCTCGACTCTTTTTCTTAAAAAGGAAATATTTTTTGAACCTACGATTAAATATTAACTCGTGACCAACAATTTTGGGTACCCGCAAAATTTGCCATATAATAAACTTGGAAACTTGGAAAACTGAGGGAAATTTCCTTATAGTAATAAAATACATTACGAACTAGATTAGATTTAGTTTGAGTTTAATGTGCACTTTAATTTGGCGATATTGTCAATTAATAATCTCTGACACACACGTCGAGCAGGTTATCCAGAATGTCCTCGTTGAAGGGCTCATCCACGCTGTCCATAAATGGTCGAAAATTTGTGTAATCGCAGTTGATAGTAAAGCTGCCAGGGATGGGCAACTCAGGGCTGGCAATCAATGCCACATTCGCATCCTTATTGACATCCAATTTATGCGACGAAATGATGACATTCTCACTTGCCGTGGGAATCTCATCCTCCGTATAGATCTAGAAGAAAATAATTGAATTTCGTATTGTTTGGGAGTCTTCTAAAATCCAATTCGAAATCCTTACCATATTGGAACAGCCGAACTTGTTGCCGATGAGGCTATTCAGGCAAGAAGAAGGTTCCTCCAGGATGCCCGTCGTGCTGATTATAATCGTGCCCAGCTCGTATTGCTGCTGCAGATGAAAGGCTTCGTTGTTTGTGGTCAGGGTCGCCGCAAATGTATCCGGATATAGAAAAGTTGCGTCCGGATCGTGCACCCGTGGACTGAGAGCATTCGGTAGTGTCAGCCCCAAGCCAACCTCCACCTCCGTTAGGGTTAGGCTATCCAATTGCACATCCTGCTCGGCCATGTTATTGTCGGAACTATCCAGCTGGGCATTTCGGGGCTTCTCATCCGGCGTATGTGAGTCCGGAGTCATGTGGGACCTTATCGCATTGTCGGCGAATTGATATTTCGACAATGGATTTAAATTTTTGGACAAATCCGCAGCTGGATTAAACTTGGATTGGGTCGTTTTGCGATTACGTATCCGTTTTCTATCACATTTCTTGGGATCGACGCCCAGCTCCCAATATCCTCCTTTGCCCTTCTCCTCGCGCTTGCGATTGCGAAAACAATGATGCAGCGACAGGTTGTGCCTGATCGAATTCTAAAAGATACAAAATACAAGATACAACAATATCCTACTTTTCGACCGATCACTCCTATGGCAGCTATATCATATAGTGGTCCGATGTTGATAGGATTTTGCAAATATGTTGGGAGCATAGTAAAACCAATAAATGCCACGTTTGGTCAAGATATCTTGATAATCCAAAAAGTTTCCCATACAACAACTTAATTTTCGACCGATCGTTCCTATGGCAGCTATATGATATAGTGGTCCCATGTTGATAGGATTTTGCAAATATATGGGGAGCATAATAAAACTAATAAATGCTGAATTTGGTCAAGATATCTTGAAAAACAAAAAAGTTTTCCATACAAGAACTAAATGCCCGATCCGATCAGCAAAAACTCTCTAAACAGAGTATTTCGTGAACAGGATCTTAGCCATAGATCAAGGCTAAAAAAATGCATACTTACGTTCCATTTTTTGCGCACACGAAAGAAGGCAAATTTGGCCTCAATCCAGGCGCAAATCTGCTGCAATGTGACTCGTCCATTTTCCAGCATTGCCATTCCAATTATGTGAGAGTAGTTGAAGGGCGGCTTGTGAGTTACATCCGTTTTATACTTAGTAGCTGATTTTTCATATTCCAATAAATCGCTGCAAAAGGAAATCGATTCTTGGTTTAACTGCTTAATTTAATTTATTAAAATTTTTGTTATTTTAATAACTCTCACCGCTTTATTTTATTGATGAAAATATCGAAGCGCTCGGCAGGACTTGGACGCTTTAAGGGTGCCGCTGCTGTGCTTGATTTTCTCGACTCCGAACAGGATTTCTGTCCCATGTTCTTTAAATTAACATATTCCAAAGCCTTTGGTTTCTTGTGTGCACTGACGCCTTCTGCTGCCGCCGTGGACAGGTTTCGGTTGCCGCCGATCTGGGTATCGGCATCATCCTCAGAGTTTACATCAATTGTTTTTGGCCACGATAGATTCTGGTTTCTGAGTAGCCAGTTCAAATTTGTCAGTTCGCGCTCCTCGTCAGACTCATCCCCTTCTGGCGCTCCAACGAGATGCCGCAATCCTCCGATTTGACCATCGCTGATTTTCAATTTGTTTGCTGCTGTAATCATTTCCTTGTTTTGTTTCGTTTACTAATCTTCAATAGAATAATAATAATAAGAATAATAATAATTAAACTCTTGAAGGGCTTGTGTATATATCTTGCATTAAGGCGGCCATTAACTGCCATAGGGATGAGACGTCAAGTGTGCGAGCTTGTGTGTGTGCTCTGGATACAGGTTATCTGTGTTAATCGGCGACACGCTCGACGAAAGCTCTCATTGGCTCTTTTTTACAGCTCAGAGAACTTCGAAAGTCGTGATTGGCCTGAACACGACGCGTTGTTCGTCGCAAAAGGGTGGCAAGGTATTTGCGACTGGCTGGGGCGTGGATGCGCTGGAAAGAGCTTGGCGACGCCATTTTGAAATGTAAATGTGGGGAGCTTATATTTTGCCATCTACATTTTACCGTACATTTTTATACCCTGAACCCATTAAAAATGGGTAAAAAGGGTATATTGTATTTTTGCAAAGTGCAAATGTATGTAACAGGCAGAAGGAAGCATCTCCGACCCCATAAAGTATATATATTCTTGATCAGCATCAATAGCCGAGTCGATCTAGCCATGTCCGTCTGTCTGTCCGTGCGACCGTCCGTCCGTCCGTATGTATGAACGCAAGGATCTCAGACCCTATAAGAGCTAGAGACTGAAATTTTAGCTGTGGGTCCTCCAGGTGCCCGCGCAGATCGAGTTTGTTTCCGATAAACGATAACTTGCCCCGTTTCTAAGTAATCGATAAAAATGTTTATCGAAATCCCGTTTTTTAAGCAATTTTGGTAAATAATAAGAGCTAGAGTCACCAAACTTGACATGTAGGTTCTAGAATAGTATATATATATCGAGTATCTTTCATTTTATACCTATCGCCACCTCCCCGCTTCTCTCTATCTATTAGCGCGAGCTGCATTTGGTGTTGGAATAAGAGGGTTCAGGGTATCCCCTAGTCGGGAGCTCCCGACTAGAACCTCTTACTTGTTATATATGTACGTCTTTTGTTTTATTTAACATTTTATATGTACGTCTTATATTTCAGCGTACATTATAGTTGTATAAAATGTTAAGTTATCGCCTTATTAATTAAAAGTATAACCTCTATTTGGAGTCCATTTGAGGACTAAGGACTCGGAAATCTGACACACTCAGCTTTGGAAATGCCATAACATGGACAACTGGCGAAAATTGCAAAGCTCTTCATTTTTCTCATAACCATATTTTCAGTTTCCAAAACTTTTCCAATAAATTATGCACATTGATTAATATCTAAACATTAGTTGAAGTCGATCTGATTGATATAACTTTTGATTAAGTCAAAATTAAATCGAGCATTTCAAATCATCACAATACAAATGAGTTCTTTTTATTATTCCATATATCTTGGAATATGCGTACTATCCAATTCAGATTTTCCAAGCTTGCTGGGACTTTCCAAAATTGCAATAATAGAAAATTTTTATGAGTCATTCATTATATTTTCAGTAAATTAGTCACCACAAATATTTAAGACAAAATGTCAATTCACTCGGAAACTGATTGTTGAGTAACCGGCGATTCTTTTTGTTCGTAAAATAAATTATTTAAATACTTATTAATACGCAAGTCTTATATTATATGTGTGTGTGTCTTCGCTTATTCTCTTATACTTTTATGCAAATATCCCTTGCATAAATTAGCACTTGGTGGGGAATTATACATTATCATTTTAAACGCAAGCTTTAAATTTAAGGACCTTGCTTATGTACGGTACCTTTATGCAAATATCACTTATTTACTTTAACTCGGTTAAATTTTATATAATCCAAAAGTTTATAAGTAAATTTATAAAAATTTATTTTTATATTTATTTTATTTAAATTGTTTTTGCCAGTACTTGGTACAAGAAATAATATACAAGTATTTTGACGAGCTGCTCGAATTACACTGCTGGGCGACTAGTCACTACAGCGGTGTACACCTGTGTACACCTCTCTACACCTGTTTACCTGTGTACCCTCTGTACCGCTGGTCAGCGGGCCTTTAGCCAACCCCTAGTTATAGTTATATTGAGCGAGATTGCCAGATTGTATCGCTGAGCTGGGAATATTGGTCATATAGGGACACAAATATATTCTCGGCAAGTGGTCAGCAAAGTTCAGTGACCCAGCATGTTTTTGCCGAGTGGGCGACTGTTGAACGTTGCTTATTGAACCCCCGACGCCGACGCCTCTGCACGGCTAACTAAGAAAATGTACCCGAACCCCTAAATATACCATATAGGAATATGTTCGTGGCATTAGCCGACGGGCAACGAGGTGGCATCGACCACCGTCCATTTTGACACGAAAAAAGCTTGGAACACAACCCTATATCAACCCCTATTCATCTACCTTGTAACCACATTTCAAGGGGGTAGCATGGTTCTGTGCAACTTTATGTAATCAGGCAGAAGCAGACTTCCCCTATTCCAGAATCTTTTATTTCGATATATTATTTCCAAAATATGCCTAGATCGGGTTTGTTTCAAGAATATAGATGGGTACAGGGCAGACGCTAGTCGCACACACCCTCGACTGGATACTAGTTCTCATAATTGCAAGTTGTGGACTTTGCACCCCATCAGGATATTCGGCCGACACTCGAAAGGGTAGTAATTGGTTTAAAAGGTACAGCTCAGATACTAGGCACTACTTTTTTTTTCTATCGCAACTTTTATAGTAAAAGGACAAATGTTTTAGCTACTTAGTTTTTATAAACCAACATCTTAAGAACTTGGTAAATAAAAATGCCAAGTACTGCCAATTTCTTTACAACTTTGCAAAACCTAATTACAGTAGAACGATTATAAAAATAATTACTTACTTAATCGCTTTAACTAGTTAGTATACTTACAAATACCGGATCATTAATCTAGCTTCTGTAGCAAAGGATTTCAAAAGCTTGAAACTCTTTTCGGGCTTAGATTAATTTTGAATAGTGTGTGCTTAGCTTTGTTGGAAAACATTTTATTAGATAAATAATAAATAGTTAAGTTTGTTTTCGTTAAATATTTTACAATTTAATGCATATTAAGGCAATTTATGCATAATAAGGCAATATTTTGGTTGACTTACAGATTATCTTCTGGCACACAATTTATAAGTTAAAACAAGTAAGAGGTTCTAGTCGGGAGCTCCCGACTAGGGGATACCCTGAACCCTCATATTCCAACACCAAATGCAGCGCGCGCTTAAAGATAGAGAGTAGCAGGGAGGTGGCGATATGTATAAAATGAAAGATAATCGATATATATATACTTTTTTAGAAGCTACATGTCAAGTTTGGTAACTCTAGCTCTTATTATTTACCAAAATTGCTTAAAAAACAGGATATCGATATACATTTTTATCGATTACTTGGAAACGGGGCAAGTTATCGATTATCGGAAACAAACTCGATCTGCGTAGGAACTAGGAGCACCTACATCTAAAATTTCAAGTCCCTAGCTCTTATAGGTTCTGAGATCCTTGCGTTCATACATACGGACGGACGGACGGACAGACAGACGGACATGGCTAGATCGACTCGGCTATTAATGCTGATCAAGAATATATATACTTTATGGGGTCGGAGATGCTTCCTTCTGCCTGTTACATACATTTGGATTTTGCACAAAAACATAATACCCCTTTTACCCATTTTTAATGGGTTCAGGGTATAAAAACGATAAACGCAATAAATTCTTTTAAGCTAAAATCAATATAAGTAAATGCAACGTTACTTTAAAATACATATTTATGGACATTCTCTATATTCACAAGGGCAAGAAAAGTATGTTTTTATTTAACTAACTAGCCTTATTTACCATGAAAGACAACAGGGGATGTGCCCGACGGGTAGTTTCCCTGTTTCCCCGTCGCAGAGTAATGCATCTGTGCTTCTTTCCTTAAATCTTGCAGTGTAAAAATTTAAATTTGCCAAAGAAATCAGAAGATAGTTAATTATAAACTTAAAAACATACTTTGGATAGTTATTAAAGTTTTTGACCCATTTTGAATGGGTGCCGTGTATAAATTACTATAAAATGTTTCATTGTTTCCCATAACAATATTAAAACCTAGAGGTATCCTGCCTTCGTGGTGAATTATGTTACAATAGCGCATTGAGTATATCAAATGTTTTAACAAAGGTCTAAGAAGTATTATTGATCTAAGTTTAAAACTAAGAGTTGACTCTTCTTCAATGTATATATATATATATATATATATCCTATAACGAGTCGAAGCCGGACAGGTCACTCTCGAGCTATAATTAAACAATTGATTAGTGCTTATTATATATATATATATATATATTAAAATGTTATACCTTCTCTGGCTTGTAGAGGTGCGTATGCGGCAGCAAAAATGTGGAGCCAAGATCTCGCTCTGTCATTGTGTTCGCCTCCTAAACAGATTAAAGATGTAAGCTATCATTTTATCTATAAATTATATATATATTATATTACCTCATTACATAGATGCATCGATTTGGTTACAGCCTGGACTGTCGTTTCATCGAATGAGCGCACATCGACCGATCTAAAAGGAAAGTAATTCAAAGATCCGACCATGATAAATGATATAATACTGGCAGGTATCACCCGGCCTTGCCCAGTCCAGGTTAAAGCTTCAAAGACCGAAGAAAATTTAAGTCTACCCTCTCAAATGAATTTTCTTAACCTTCAACCTTTGTATCAGGAGGATTAGATTTTGCGAAAACTTAAAATTAATTTAGAAACTAATAGATTAAAATTTAATTATATAAATTGCCCTTCTTACTACCCTCACTTACATAGCATTCGTAGGAATATTAGACATCCAGGAGCTCATTCTGTGTATATCCCTGAAAATGGGATAGGTCTAAAATTTCGAGAACATTTTTGGAAATTGCCGCTGTAAACTTACTCCCCGGAATTTAGAATGGCTTCCAAGTTAGCTCTGGATATTTTTTGATGTGTCTGATCATTTCCATTTTCCTTCCACTCGACTGTTTGGCTTGATTGAACTGTCCGATCGCTGACAATTGCAGACACCTCAAAGCCGGCAGAGACTAGGGCTCCGCTGTTTTGGGCCACACACTCCTTTCCAAAGGACTCGGACGCATCTCCTGCTGTTCCTTTTGGTTTGCCATCATAGAATTGTGGCGTCCCTTTGAATAGAATTGTTTTATCCACTTTTTCCAGTGTCAACTCGTGCTGTTTCAGCTGTGCATGTGGCAAAACTGTCGGGTGATAGTATTTCGCTCGCGGAATCATCACCGTAAGCGACCGATCCGATTGTTCCGGCTCGACAGGATCCGCTGCGCAGAAATTGGATTCCTAATAAATAAAGGAAAAAGGGTCTATATAAAAAATGTGACGATTTGAAGGGGGATCGGGACGGGATCCCCAGTCTCCAATTAACTATTACCCTGAACGAATATGGCCCAGAATTGTTGCTAGATTCGCTATTCGAATCATTTAAAATCACATGCTTCTCCATGCTGCCGCATTTTCGGATGAGAGCTGCGGAGGACATGCCCGATTTGTTGCTGGATGTGGTCAACATGCTGGGATGATAATTGGATGCCGTGATAAATATGGGCCTCGACGTCGAACCAGCACCCCGCAACCGGCGTCTTGTATAGATCAGCAGCACGCAGACGAGCAACACGATAAATACGGTGCCTATTGCGATGAGGCTTATTAGCAGAATCTTTAAATTTAACTGGCACATGGCGCCAGCATGCCAAGCAAAGCATTCGCAGACTGGAGTCCCATTCAAGGTTGGAGTAACGCAGTTGCCATGGTAGCTGCACTTATCGCAGCCAACTATATGATCCGAGCATTGGCGGCCCGGATAAATTGGATTATCCGATGTGTCCACATAGCCGTCGGGGCAGCTGCAGGTATAGCTGCCAATCAAATTGAAGCAGTGGGCATGAGTAGAACAATCATTGAACTCATCGTGGGCGCATTCGTCGAAATCTAAATAAATTGTGTATATTATTGTAAAGTATGAATTACGGTTTCTTATTCTTTTACACAAACGCACGGTTTCACAATCTTTCAAAAAGGAATCGCTTGCTTATTGAAAATATCGATACAAGCCGAAGGAATGTATCGATATGACATTTAACAAAGTATCGATGTTTCATTTAACAGAGCATACTCGTCGATAGCTTAGTTTAACAGTCAAATTTAAATTCAAAGTCTTACAATTTAGAAAATTATTGAAAATGAAAATGATTGCTTTTTTGTCTTCCATTTAGCATAAAAACCTAATACTAAACCAATATTAATTTACCTTTAATTGACAGCATGTTGATATCCTCCTTGGACGCATATAACTCTGTTCCTCCAATACTGTAGTTACTCTGGCGCAGGTATTTCTTGAAAACAGTTTCTAAGCGTTTTTCGTTGCTGTTCTCCGACAACTACAATAATTCATTTATTATATATTTATATATACATATAGTTTTCAAAATTAAACCTGTAGCAAAAAACAGGCCAACACTGCGCCATCCGTTTTGGAGTAGATTTCTTTTGATTGGACACCATAGTATACATCGCGGAAGTCGGACTGCATAACCATGCGATCGATGGCATCGAGAATTATTGAGCTCAGTTGTCGATATTGGCTTGATGAATTGGTTAGAAACTCGTCGCTGAATTTGAGTAAGTAATTTCCAACTCTAGTAATTGGTATTTGCATCTCGTATGTATAGGTGGCTTTAATGTGGATACAAAAAAATCAATGTGACCATATTATATAACAAAATAATAAGCAGTGTTATATCTGAAGTATCGATAGCGATGATGATATCGGTGCTTCAAACTAAAAGAGGAAGAATTCTTGAATCGAGCCCGTACGGAATTACAAAGTAAAGCCAATGAACGTTTATATTTTGCAGCATAATATTGTTGATAATATTATAAATATATAAAGGAAATCAGGAAACTTACGTTTGCATGGTCGATCTGGGAACATGCGTGCAAATCCCAGCCGGCATTCGCAGCGATTTACATATTCCGTTATGCTGGTGCATATCTCATTTTTATTGGGCTTGCAGGCCGGATTGCAGGCATCCGACGAGTTCATGTTTGTGTGTTGGGTATACTGCGTCTTCGAGGGCGTGGCTATCAGGATACCTCCGATTAGTACACTGTTCGCGTTAATGGGCGGCAGAATTTCCTCGTCACGTGTCGGGATCTCAAATGATATGCTGGCATCATAATCCAAGGGTACATCCAAATCAATGCTATTGCTATTCTGTTGCCCCGTGGCCTTTGTCATTACAACTAAAATGCTGGAAATGTCGGGTTGTACCTTCATTGTCGTGGTCGTGGGCATTATTGTGTACGGTCTCGACTTCGCTTGAATGGAATCGGTTGTTCGACTTTTGGTTACCCTTTGAATAAGTTTTGTCTCATCCATCCGACTTTTGGTTACCCTTTGAATAAGCTTTGTCTCATCCATCAAAGCTGGCGAAGCTTTTGAGGTATGTGTTATTTTCTTCTTCGTAGTAACCGGTTCAATTGATTTAAAAATTACGTTTTGCGTTTTTGTCAAGCTGGCATCATTGAGCATATCCGTTATTTTTTCCTTAACCCTATTGCTATAGGTTTCTCCAATTGGAATTATCCTTTCTGTCGACAGCGCCGCTTCCGACGATTCCAATAAGTGAAATGAGCTTTGACTATTGTTATAAGTCGAATAGCCAGAAGAATTTCTGATAATCTCGTTGTAATAATGGGTGCTAGATGGCAGAAGTGGCTCCGTGCTGGATATTCTAATTAGCTTCGAATCAGTCGAAGATTTTCTGACTGACGATTTGCGAATCGTGTTGGAAGCGGGTACATCTGAAGATTCGGGAACATTTGACTTGGCTATAGACGTGCTTTTTGGCTTTATAGAAATATCTTGGGTCCTGCTGTCTTCTAAACGTACTAAATTTTGGATTATCGGCGATTCTGGACTTGTCGTTATTACTTTTAAGCCCGAATTGAATTGGGTTTGGAAACTGTGAGCTACTTTTTCTGTAGATTTCATATGCCTAATCATCGATGACGTGGAATATCTATTGGATGTCATCTCCTTAGCTCTTGTTGGAGTTGGGGATGGTGGAGTTGGTGGTGGCTGTAGTCCAACTAGAGTTTGAGAGCCATAGATCCTCGTGGAAGAGCTTGTTTTTGAATATGTGGCCAGACGAGGCGGCAGCAGGTTGTTCGGAAATATTTCAGTTGGTTTGCTGGCGTACAAATCGGCATTCTCCATAATTTGGCTTGTTGCAATTGGCCTTAGGTTAAAGCGTTCGCCAGTTGCCACGAAAATCTTTTTTGGGCTGTCGCTTTTCACTTTCGACTGAGTCGGCGGCTTGTGCTTGACAAAGGGCTGACCCAAACGCAGGGATTGGCTGCTGTCTGGAGTGTGGACTGACAACCAAGGATCCACTGTCGATTTAACTGGAGCTATGTGCTTGAAACTGAAGCGAACGGATTGGTTGCGGTATGGAGTGTGGAGTGACAACCAAGGACTCACAGTTGATTGAGCTGGAGCTATATTCTTGGAACTGGAAGACTGCAAACTAATGGCTGGCTTGGAAGCCAAGAGGTTTGGCAACTGCGTGTCTGCGGTTGGAGAAAGGTTTCCATTGGATAAATTGTATTTCGAATTGTAGGTGGTATACTCGGCGCTTTGATCTTCACCAGAATTGTCGAGCACATTAATAGGAGCCTCGCCCACCAATGTGGGCCTGAGGTATACCAAATTTGGCCGTTTTTTGATTTCCGAGCTTATCAAATTTGTCGCAGCCTGATCCGAGTCGGTCGCAGCCGATGTGAACGGATCGTGCCACATTGTTCGTGTTTCACTGATATTCCACTGGTTTGTGTGATTTGCCGGTTTGGCTGAGTTAAATATTTGTGGACTAGTTGCCAATACTTTTGGATTGGAATAGAAGTAATTATTGTGCGGCTTTTTGGAACTTATTGTCTTGCTGCTAAAGCTTGTGTTTGGATCATGCATTGGCAGGCTATCAATATTTTTCGAAAAGTTCTGATTACGCTGCTTGAATGGTTGCTTGATATTCGGACCGGCTATTCGATCTGGCTCGGGTAGATCGAGTGGCTCGAGCGGCTCGACAGCCACCCTGTTGTTTTGCGGTGTCAGGCGTACTTCGACATGGGCTTTATTGAGAGGTATCTTTATCAATGGCATATTCGGTGGGGGAATGTGTCCTCGCACTGCCGTCGCGAGAGGAAAGTTCTCATTTTCTCGCTTAAACGTGAGGGGCGGCACATTCATGTTGACATTATGACTGAGCACATCCGTTTTCAGATTTATGTGATGATGGGCCGAGTAAGTCGGAGCTATTGGGCTCTTCGGGGGCGGCTGTCTGTAGTAATTACTTTCGGACATTGGATATGTTGTGACCGAAGCTAGCTGTGTGCTGAATATCTGTGGGATTTGTCTGATTTCCAAAATTTCATTGTTATTCAGCTCCGAATTCAAATTAATAATAACCTGCTGTGATCCATAGATGCCATTATTGCTCGCAATTGGATTGTTGTACAACGCTGGGAATCGATTGTGAGAGGCAGGTGGCGATTGGAAATGATATATTGAAGATGTTGCGCTGAACTCTGGATATATTTGGGAGACTTGCGCAGGTGGCCTCAGTATATTGCTGTACTCGTCCCCGATTACCCTTTGCTGATTGCGATTTATGTTCGGTCGTTCGTGAACGAGTGGAATGAGACGTGGCGGGGTAAGTGAAAGTGGAATTTGCGGTGGAGGAGGAGGTATCCAGGTTTTCTTTTTAAATGGCGGCGCGTTATAATTAATCGCCGACTTCTTCGGAGACTCCTCGATGTGAGGAGCTGAGAATTGAGCTCCTATGCCGTTTGGCCTGCCAAATATGACATCCGCGTTGGCATTTATAATCTCTCCCGGTCGTATAGGTATACCGTTATTAAGCATTAAGTTCTGGTAGCCCAATAATGGATTTGGTTTAAGCATAACATTGTTGTTGTTTCTCCAGCTGTTGTCGACCGGTGCATCGGGAAAGTCCAGCTCCGTCTCCGCTTGTGGGGGATTGATGTGCAAACTGTTCGCCGCCAATCTGCTTAGATTAATATCCAGTTTATTGTTGGAGCTATTTATATCCGAATTGTAGCTGGTCAATGTATTCGGGTTGGGGCTCGGGCTCTGCTCGGCTTGCGAGTTAGCCGACTTAAGTGGTATGTAAACGGGCTTTTCTTCCAATTGACTTTGACTCGAGATATTATTTGTTTGATTTTTCCTGTCGTTTACATTGATCGAATTCGGTTTTGCTTGACTTGGCTTATTTGCGATTTTCTTTTGCAACAGCTCAGCCATTACATCAAAGACTGGTCGAAATCTTTGCAGATTCAAAGATCCTATTAATTGTTCGACAGTCGGCGATGAAGGAGGCCTAAGATATATATCATTCGTTTCGGACTCCGATGGGATTTGATCCTCTGTAGCTGGGTCGAGTTCGCTTTGATTTTTGGTTTTTTCTATTCTAATATTACTTTGCATTGTACTTGGCCTAATGGCTAATTTTGTCTTTTGTCTAATATTGTTCGGGCTGGCACTTGATGAACCTTGAGCCTGGGTTACGTAGGTTGCCGCAAGCGCCTCCTTTGGCATATTCACTGCAGTTACCTGTAGGGTTTCCCCACTAACCAAGGTAGCCAGCGTAACCAGAACCTTTCGATTGTTTTTGCCCTTTTTCTGCATTAGCTCTGTAGAGAACTTGGACAGAAGCTCCGGTCCCAATAGCGAACCCGGCACGATGTCCGTCATTACATTAACGATCACCTTTGTCTGGAAGCTATTCAAATTATCGTTCTCCTCCTTAGACGATGGCTGTGTGGCTGTTGCTAGATAGGTAACCGTAGTCAAATACGTTTTCGTTGCATAGATCTGAACATCTATCGAACTTGTCGGATCGAACTTGTTGTCGCTCGAAGCTTGGATCGATTGCAGTCTTGTTGCACCGCGTGGCGGAATTGATTCCGTGACAACGATTTGAGTCAAAATATTCTCTTCGGTTACAACTTTTGTCGACTCCGAACCGTCTTGTATTGTTGTCGTTTTAACAAGCGGAGTGTAGTAGGTGTTTGTGTCCAGCATGGGGGTTGCATCCTCAGAAGGCTGTAAATATGATATGTAATCCTCCGGTCCGGTGACTGTGTTTATTACCGTGTAGCTCGATGTGATGACCAAATCGTTGCCTTTCAGCGTGTTATAGTAGTGGTATGTAGTCGGAAATATGCCTACTGCCAGCTCGAGCGTCTATAAATATTAGAAATGTATAAATATGTTTATGTGTATATGCTTCTTTTTATACCCTGAACCCATTAAAAATGGGTAAAATGGGTATAATGTTTTTGTGGAAAATGTAAATGTACGTAACAGGCAGAAGGAAGCATCTCCGACCACATAAAGTATATAAGTTAACAACAAATAAATTCATACAGTCCCAATAAGAAGCATTGCAACACCTCATAAGAAGTGCAGCAAAATGCTGACTTGGTGTCTGCGCCATTTCCTCCACGCGCCGATTGGCAACCGCCGAAAATTCCAAGAAGAATTGCCCAACGGGCCAACAACATTAGCAGCGACGCCGCTGCCAACGCCGCTGCCGCTAAGCCACAGGTTACTAGGGCTAGAATTGATTTAAGTTTATTTAGTTGCAAATTGACAGTAATAAAAGGAAGACTTGCTTCCCCAAAAAATATATTTTTTTCATCGTTTAATAAACTTTAAAATTAACTGGCGCCCGAGCAGGGACCGGCTCGTGTTAAAAAAGAACAAAACGCTTCTACGTGCGCGTTAGTCGGTTATACGCAAAAACAACACCAGTGCAACTCTCGTTGATTAAATTCAACGACTGGTAAAATTCGCGAAAGGCAATTGGAACTTAATTGTGGAATTTGCCCATCGGTGGACAACACATCTTGTAAGGCCCGCCCGCAGGATACTCTCAACGAAGACAGGTCGCAGGATCCCCAGTAGATACCCAAAAGTTTCAAAAAGGATGAAATCCGGACCGGCAGGGGAGGTTGCCACATCAGGAATAGTACTGTAAGTTAGAAATTAAGTGAAAGACAAACAAACAAACAACTAACACAAAAGTGAAATAAAATTATAAGAACAAGAAATACGAAATCATTGTAGAACAATAAACAAGATAAAAAAAAGTGTAAAACGATAAACAAACATAAAGACTACAAACGTAGTATAACTAAATTCCAACTTTGCGATTCCCAAGAGACCCTCCAAAGTAGAAGGAAGAAACCAGCCACTGGTTTTAAAAAAGAAAAGAAAACCGATCAAAATCAATCAATCAAAATATAGAATAAGAAAACTTATACTAGATTTAAAAATACTTCAAAAAATATCCTTAAATATACAATACTAGTAATATCTCTTGTTTATGGCTAATGAAAGCAATTTAGTTAGGCCCCCAATAGCATCTGATCAACCACAGGTAGGCGAACATAACTTGGACAGCAGCCATGGATAGCAGCCATGGTTAGCCAGATTTTGGCACAACAATTGCCGACGTTAGTAAAGCAATCGGTCAACCCCTCTAGGGAGTTTAGTGACGTAGACGACCAAACGATAACTGCCAACCACAATTTGAATGACTTGGACAGAGTTCCGGACATAGTAAAAAGCCTCAGAGAATTTTCCGGTAACCCAGCGGAATTTAGCTCATTGAAAAAGAGTGTAGATCGTATACTCTCAGCCTATGCAGCTAAAGCAGGTTCGCCGAAATACTTAGGCATATTGCATACATTGAGAAAAAAAATCACTGGCAATGCTGACACGGCCCTCGAGTCGTATAATGTTCCCCTAAATTGGAGCACTATCTCCAAATGTCTCACGCTGCACTACGCAGACAAAAGAGATCTGGGAACATTAGAATATCAGATGACAATGTTAGTGCAGGGTAACAACCAGACAGTAGAAGAATTCTACCAGGTTGTCTACAAAAATATGCAGAGATAAAGCATTAGTCACCTTCATTAGAGGTTTGAAGGGAGATTTACCACGGATCCTTGGAATAAAGGAACCAGGAGATCTACCTTCAGCCCTTCATTAATGTTTGAAATAAGAAAATCAAAGCTATCGCACTAACATGGCTTTGAATAGGAATCAACAGACACATGTCAGAAACCAGAATAGAAATGTACCACCACCTATATTGCCACCTCGAACAACCCAGCCTTCTTTCGCCCAAACTTTTAGGCCACCACCTATTAGCTTCAGGCCCCAACTCTCGATTCATACACCTTGGCCAACCAATACAAACTATGGACCACCGACTTATAACAATAACGGACCGACTCCACAACACCCTAACCAAAGAACTTACCATACACAACCACAACAGGCATACTTACCCAATAGACCTTCTTCACCCAAACCCTAACCACGTCCTGAGCCAATGGACGTGGACCAAAGCATCCGCACAAGGATGATAAACTATATGAACAGACCCAACTTTGAAGTAGGCAAAAGACCTCCACCACCAGAAAACGCCACGGACAAAAAACAAAGAAATTTCAATATACAAACAGGAAAAGAACAGACCGAGACAGAAAACACTGACAACTATGTGACCATGGAGGAATACGTACAATCAATGCTAAATTACGAACAACAGACCGAATACGAGCAGCCATTAAATGAATATACCCAACAAATTGAAGAAGCAGATGACGGACAAAATAGGCAGTACGAACATTCAGACATTAATTTTTTAGGATAAAGAGCTCTCTTCCTTACATAGAATGTAAGATGAGGAGCGAAAAATTACTCAAAATATTAATAGATACAGGATCAAACAGAAATTATGTCCAGCCCAAATTCGTGTCCGAACCAATCCCAAATGAAAAGCCCTTCGAAGCCGTCACAGTCGGCGGAAGCATCAAAAGTTCGCTAATCTTTTTAATAGAAATGACATAAAAATTCTTTCTCTTACCCACCTTAAAATCATTTGACGCCATATTAGGTAACGACAGTCTAAACGAATTAGATGCTGTAATACAAAGCAGCAAGAATCTACTAATAATCAAGAATAATATTTGCATACCATTAAGCAGAAAAGATTCGAGGCAGTAAACACGGTTATACCACGGACAGACCACATGACACACGAACAAAAAAATAGCCTAAATCAACTTGTTAAAATGCACCCAAATGCAAATGTCTCTCTGACAATCCGGACGAAAAATTGACATTCACAACTAACGTTAGAGCATAGGAAGAGTTCGACTATGAACTCCTCTTTAAGCCAGGTAGGGATAAATTGTAGCCAATGCGCTATCACGAATCCCTGTAATCAATAATATCGGATCAGAAGCCTCCACCCAGCACAGTATAGACAGTTCAAGTCACAATTTAATACCAAGCATAGAAGCCCCAATAAATGTATTTAAAAACCAGATATTTCTCAGCAAAGCCAACGAAACAGATTACAAGTTCCACATCCCATTCCCAACATTCCACAGACATACAATAACTCGACCAGACTTTACAGAACACGACCTTACACAAATACTGAAAGCTTATCTAAACCCATCCGTAATTAACGGAATAATAACCTCAGAGGAAATAATGAACCAAATTCAACAGATATATCCCCAACATTTTAGTAACTTCAAGATTAGATTCACACAGTCTCAAGTAAAAGATTTAACAAATGAAACAGAGCAAGATGAGAAGATATTGGTTACACACAACAGAGCTTACCGCAACGCACTAGAAAACAAAATGCAACTGTCCGAAAGTTTCTATTTCCCAAAAATGAAGCAACGAATAACAGAATTAGTCAAACAGTGCCAAGTTTGTAAAGAAGAAAAATACGATAGACATCCAACTAACCCAAAACTCAAAGAAACACCAATCCCCGAATACCCAGGACATACAATCCATATCGACATATACACGACAGAAAAGAACTTAGTACTAACAGCAGTAGATAAATTTTCAAAATTAGGTCAGGGAATAATAATCAAATCCAGGGCAATAGAAGACATTAAAAAACCACTTCATGAAATCCTATTTTATTTTGGCGTACCTAAAGCCGTTGTAATAGATAACGAAAAATCCCTTAATTCAGCCTCAACCACTTTTATGATGCAGGACCAATTAGGTATAGAAGTTTATAAAACACCACCCTACAAAAGCGCAGTGAATGGTCAGGTAGAAAGATTTCATTCAACACTATCAGATATTATGAGATGTAATAAAAGAAAACAAGAACACAGAACATTTGAAGAACTTCTTAACAAATCAATATACGACTACAACTACACTATACACTCGACAACTAACAAGAGACCATTGGACATATTCTTCGGCAGAAACGTGACTACAGACCCAGATCAATACGAAAAAGCTAGGAAAGAGAACATTGACAGACTCAAACAGAAACAATCGACTGACATGCAAAATTATAACAAACAAGTAAGAGGTTCTAGTCGGGAGCTCCCGACTAGGGGATACCCTGAACCCTCATATTCCTACACCAAATGCAGCGCGCGCTTATAGATAGAGAGTAGCGGGGAGGTGGCGATAGGTATAAAATGAAAGATAATCGATATATATATACTTTTCTAGAAGCTACATGTCAAGTTTGGTAACTCTAGCTCTTATTATTTACCAAAATTGCTTAAAAAACAGGATATCGATATACATTTTATCGATTACTTGGAAACGGGGCAAGTTATCGATTATCGGAAACAAACTCGATCTGCGTAGGACCTAGGAGCACCTACATCTAAAATTTCAAGTCTCTAGCTCTTATAGGTTCTGAGATCCTTGCGTTCATACATACGGACGGACGGACGGACGGACGGACGGACGGACAGACGGACGGACATGGCTAGATCGACTCGGCTATTAATGCTGATCAAGAATATATATACTTTATGGGGTCGAAGATGCTTCCTTCTGCCTGTTACATACATTTGGATTTTGCACAAAAACATAATACCCCTTTTACCCATTTTTAATGGGTTCAGGGTATAACAAGTAAGAGGTTCTAGTCGGGAGCTCCCGCCTAGGGGATACCCTGAACCCTCATATTCCAACACCAAATGCAGCTCGCGCTTATAGATAGAGAGTAGCGGGGAGGTGGCGATAGGTATAAAATGAAAGATACTTGATATATATATACTTTTCTAGAAGCTACATGCAAGTTTGGTGACTCTAGCTCTTATTATTTACAAAAATTGCTTAAAAAACAGGATTTCGATATACATTTTTATCGATTACTTTGAAACGGAGTAAGTTATCGATTATCGGAAACAAACTCGATCTGCGCGGGCCCTTGGAGCACCTACATCTCATATTTCAAGTCTCTAGCTCTTATAGGTTCTGAGATCATTGCGTTCATACATACGGACGGACGGACGGACAGACAGACGGACATGGCTAGATCGACTCGGCTATTGATGCTGATCAAGAATATATATACTTTATGGGGTCGGAGATGCTTCCTTCTGCCTGTTACATACATTTGCACTTTGCACAAATACAATATAACCTTTTTACCCATTTTCAATGGGTTCAGGGTATAAAAATTACAGATTACTATTAATGATGACAGCAAAAGCAACCGAAGGACACTTGGAAATTTTGAACTACACAGACGCACAGACAATCACCATTTTAAAAGGAATAGGGAAATTACAGACATCGACAACCCGAATCGTACAGGTCATAGAGCTAGAACAGATCAAAAACGCATTAGATAATCTCCTATTTTACACCGAAAAAGACCTAAGAACCAATACACTATACCACACCTTACGTCACGAAATAACGCAAGCTATTGTCACTTTCGACACAATATCACTTTTCCATAAAAGAAAGACTAGAGCAATCAACATTATAGGCACAGCATGGAAGTATGTAGCCGCAGCCCGGACAATGATGATTTTATAATGATTACCGACAACATAAACAAACTTATAGAAAACGACAATAAACAGCTTATCATAAACAGGCAATTAGAAGATCGAATTAATAAACTTACGAAAATCTCAAATGATTTAACCAATAGCATTAGGAAAGAATCTCTCATAAGTGACGAGATAGCTATTAGCTTACAAAATCAAATTAGGCTCATAAAAGAAGAAATAATTAACATTAAGTACGCCATACAATGGGCGAAATTGAATTTAATTAATACATTCCTACTTGGCGAGAAGGAAATAGAAATAGTAAACTATAATTTTAATTAAAGCAATATGCCACCTTTAAATATTGAAGAAATGATAGAATTTGCTGATGTGTCCATTTTGCATAATGGAACAACCTTGTTTTATATTGTAAAAATTCCAAATTTAGAAGAAATAGAATGCAAAAATACCATAATAAAGCCAGTAGTGAAAAATAACAATATTATAAATTTAGAATTTAACGAACTGTTTCATTGTAATAAAACAATTTATGGCATAAACAACATAAAAATCAAATCAAAAATTGTAAACTTGAACACTAATAACTGTATACCTAAGTTAGTTAGTGGAGAACAAGCGCTCTGTGGCTTTAGCAATGCAGATCATATCCCCGAGATCGAAGAAATCGACGATTGACTTATACTGGTGAACGACTTCAACGGCACTATTAGATGGCAAGAAGAGAAGAAAAGCGTGAGAGGCACCTATATGATCAACTTCTGGAATGAAACTTTATTCATCAATAATCAAGAATTTAGCAACTTGGAGGTCACAGTCATGACCCCAGGGAACCCTATAATACAAATAACCCTAATAGAAAACGAAAGAATTAAGATTCTTTCTCTGGAAGCATTGGAATCAACACATCAACAACATAAACAAGTAAGAGGTTCTAGTCGGGAGCTCCCGACTAGGGGATACCCTGACCCTCATATTCCAACACCAAATGCAGGTCGCGCTAATAGATAGAGAGAAGCGGGGAGGTGGCGATAGGTATAAAATGAAAGATACTTGATATATATACATATATACTTTTCTAGAAGCTACATGTCAAGTTTGGTGACTCTAGCTCTTATTATTTACCAAAATTGCTTAAAAAACAGGATTTCGATATACATTTTTATCGATTACTTGGAAACGGGGCCAGTTATCGATTATCGGAAACAAACTCGATCTGCGTAGGAACTAGGAACTACATTTTAAATTTCAAGTCTCTAGCTCTTATAGCTTCTGAGATCCTTGCGTTTATACATACGGACGGACGGACGGACGGACGGACAGACAGACGGACATGGCTAGATCGACTCGGCTATTGATGCTGATCAAGAATATATATACTTTATGGGGTCGGAGATGCTTCCTTCTGCCTGTTACATACATTTGCATTTTGCACAAAAACATAATACCCCTTTTACCCATTTTTAATGGGTTCAGGGTATAAAAGCATGCAAAAACTTCAGACGCACTCTATAGCAAATAGAGTCGGTTTCATAACTCTGTTCACAGTTGCCATCCTTCTTACCTGTGTAATACACGTATTGAAGAGAAACAAGTAAGAGGTTCTAGTCGGGAGCTCCCTACTAAAACCTCTTAATTGTTACTCCTGAACCCATTGAAAATACCCATTCTCCTTTACCTTATGCAAAACAATATCGAGAAACTAAGAATATTTAGGCGAGAAAGAAGGACTATCTTCGGCACGCCGAAGATTTTATACCCTTGCAGACCCAACCATTTCATTTAGCTTAAATGTAGGGAACATAATTAAACTTTCAAATGGCGAGTTTGGTCAAGATATCTTGAAAAAGAACAAAGTTTTCCATTGGGACGATTTAAAATCTTCAATTGCATTCGGATCGGACAATAAGAACCGAAACAGCGTGCATAAGTAAGATTAGCTCCGCGCAGGGTTTATAGAGTATAACCTGGTCGCGCGTTCCCGACTAGCACACCCTTCTTCAGGAATTACTTACATTTGAAAGAGTCACGCCCAGCGGCAATTGGGTGCTGGCTCGCAAAAAGTTGCGCTCCTCCGTATGCCGATTTGAGACAACCTTCTCTCGGCTCTCCACTGTGGTGCTTCCTTTGTTGAGGTAGGTTGTGTGGTATGTGTAGGTCGTCAGGCAGGTCTTCGTAATAAATTGATTCTCATCTGTGGGAATTGTGAAGTTCTCCTAACATGGACAAAATGGAGATGTTAAGAGATTACTAATGATTATTATAGGCATACGATTACCTGTCTGCTGGTGGGCAAAGCCAAGATCATGTGGTTCTTCAGTGTGCTGGGGGCAAGGGTCACTGGCTTCAGTTGGCTGTGCCGCGAGGAGGATGTGCTGGATACGAATCCGTGTACGGTATCCACATGCTTGACCTTGTCGCTGGCAATTATTAGCTCGACGCCATTCGACATAACATGCGTCGCCAGATTGAATCTGGCCTCATCCAAGCTTCTGTCCGACATGTCCCCAAAGGTGACCCCAACCGACAAATGGTTGGTGTCAGCCGGCATGCGGATATTCTGAAGGCGGGACATTGTGTCAGTTGATTCACTTTTAGTGCTATGTGTTGTATAGTGTTTAACGTGTCTCTTATTGTAGCCTGCATCAATTACAAGAATTTTATTTGGACATTTTTAGTGGACATTTATGCGCACAACTATAAAAGGGGGGCGGCCTTTTTACAAGTGTACAAATTATGCGCATATTTACATGACTTCTCTTTACAGTTTTTAAAAATAATCAATAATAATCAAGTGCAATAATGTGGAAAATGCGCCATTTCCTTGCCTTGGGGCTACAGATTTAGAGTCACTAACAAAATGATTGAGAAATGAATAAATCCGTTTAAATCCGTTCCGAAAGGAAAACATTAAATTGTCTTTCTTTAAAAGGTTCTTCTGAAAGCCAAGCGAATTAATTATTGGATTTGGAATGCCGGCAAAATAGTTAAAGTATGTTATCATTAAACACTTTCTAGCTAAGGAAATTTTGGAAGCAGAAAGCAAAAAAGTTCTAGTTTTTGTAGGTATTACTTAAACGAGAAAAGATATAGAAAAAATATCTGCATGTAAGACAAAGTTTTATTTGGCTTTAAAAAAATAAAGGGAAGCATTCTTAAATCCTCGGCTCGTTGTCCTAGTTATAAATATTCAATTTGGTTTGTTGAGTTTATGTCCTCTACTCGGTGAAATCCAAGGCAAATGAAATTTTTTATTATTTTATGTAATAGAATGTTGTCGAAATCGATAATTTTATTTTCAGAAAATATGTAGACATATATATATAATTGAAAACACAAGATAAACTTGCATGCTTATCATTAATTTATGTTTTAAGATTAAGTAACATTCTTAGCATACAATTCACATACATACATACGTACATCAAAATTACAATATTAACAAACCCATTTTATACATACTTAAATAAAAAATTTGTAGATTATTTTGTGTTGATTGCCCGGATATAGACTGAAAGTTAACGAACAAAAGTAATTAACTTAAAATGTACAGTTTAGACTTCAGTTAACGTGTCCTTATATGCATAGCTATTATAATTATGTACATTTTATTGAAATATGGTATATTTTTTAAGGAGCTCAATATGCACATATATATATATATATATATATATATATATATATATATATATAGATGTATATTATAACTATCGGGCGTGGTGGATAAATAAACTTAAGATCTGAAGTTAACAAAGGAGAGTATATAAATGTATATACATGCGTATATAATGTGTATGTGTGTGTGATACATGAAGGTACATCAAGCTACATCAAAAATACATATGTATGATGTGTAACTATGTACTTTCTTTTAGCCAGGGACCGTCACAGTTTGGCCTTTATTGAACCATTTTTTTATTGTTTATAAAATAATTAATTATTTGAATATGAATTTTGAAGTTTACTTTGCCAAAGTTTAAATAAAGTTGTTATTAAAATTTAAAAAAAGATTAAAATTAAGAGTTGAGCCAGGCAAGTTTATTACGTTTTCAAAGAAGATAAGACCAAAATATATATTAATTGGCAGAAAGCACGTTTCTTTACAAATATTCCTTGATATATTGGATTATTCAGTTTCAAGTTTTTTCCCTGCTTCCACGTTACCCTACTGAGATTAATTTCGGTCAGATTCAAGGTTGTTTTGTGGCAATCACCGAAACATCATTTAGTCGAGTACGCGTAATCGTCAGTGTTGCGGGCAGAGTACGGGTAAGCACTCGGGTGAATGTTGAGATGGATTCCAGAAGCTCGGTTTGATCGCTGTGCACCCGCTCCACGACATATGTATAGGTTCGTGTGAAAAGTTCAGTACTTGTTGTGGTAATCAGTTGCAGGGTCTCGGTAACCCGCTCGGGAATCGATAATTGATGGTTTTTATTTGTAAGTTTTTTTTGCTTACGCCTTCTGGGTCGCTTGGTGGCGGCTTTCATTGACGTTAACGTTGACTTTGACATGGTTAGTGTTGGCAAACGTTCCGTTTGAAATGTGGCTGAGTTTGACGTTAACGTTAACTTTGACATGGTTGGTGGTGGCAAACGTTGCGTTCGAAATGTGGCCGAGTTTGACGTTAACGTTGACTTTGACATGGTTAGTGTTGGGCAATGTTCCGTTTTAGATGTATTTTCTGTATGGTTTCTACTCTTTCTATGCTGGAAAATTACAACACGAAGTTTCTTTGGCTGCGTTGTCTGCGGCTCTGATCTGCCCTTAGAATCGATTTCGCTACGATTGTTGTTGTTATTGACTAGTGTTGGGAGGAGTACAGATTTGTGGGGCTTGCGTCGCACAAGGACCTTAAGCAGTCGGGGCCGGGTTGGATCGAAGCCGATGACCTCTCGCTTGGCAATCCGACTTGTATTTCTTTGAGGATGTTGTGTAGTATTTTTGACCTGCAACTGAAGTGGGAACAACTCAGCGAGGTCATTTATGCTAAAAAATATATTGATTGATTGATATTCTTATTGTTGCTGGACAAGGCAGAGGCTTCCTGCGTATTCAATGATGGTTCTTTCGCCTGCTTCGTTGCCTTGGCATACCACAGATCAACATCGCCAATGATGCTCTCCAGGGAAGCCGTGTGATCCTTCCAGGCACAATCCTCACACTCCTCATTCAAATCGGAGTTAATTAAATTCTTTGCCAGCTGTTCTTGAGGTCGTAAATACGATAGCACCCGTTCGCTCTCCCCAAACTCATACTCATCCTCCGGAATATATAGTGCAGCCGTCTGGGCGTGTCTCTTGTGCAGGCTGGATGGCGCCAGGTGATCATGGCTATTGTGCACCGTCGAAAGAATGGTGCTGAACTCACCTGGCCTGCGGCCAGAGACATAGAGCGTAATCACGCTACTTTCCTCCTGCTCCTCTCCCGATCCTCCTCTGGGCAACTGTTGCTTGTTGCGCTTGTGACCCTTGTTCGATTTCCTAGGTTTTTTGCGGCTCTTGCCGGAATGCACGTGATGCTCATCATGGCCAATGGCTGGCTTTATGATATCATCGATATTATCATCGGCATCGAATCGTGTTCCCTCCTCCAGATCCTGCAGATTCTCGCTCAAAAGTATCTGCGGCGACGTCGTCTGCATTATCTGTGCCGGCAGCTGCAGCTGCAATTGTTGCTGCTGTTGCTGTTGTTGGAGTAGCAACTGTTGCAGCAGAAGGCTGTTTACCTGGGCGACCTGTCCGGATGGCTGCAGTTGCTGCTGTTGTGTCTGCGGGCTCGGTGTATTTATGATTGTGTCCACGCTATATTCTGTGGCTGTTATTGTCTGTGCCGTCGTATCAAAGACGGTTGTTAGAATCTTCTTGCCCTGGAATGTGATCGGCACAATTGTGGACTTTCCGTCGTATATGGTTGTGACATAGGTCGACGTATGCGTGCGATATTCCGTAACGGGCAACGATGGCTCCACTACCGCCGAGCCCTGGCCCGTGCCCGTGCCCAAGCCGAGAGCCTGCGGCTGGCCAAGTGCACCCAGGAGAGGATTGCTCGGCAAATTGATGTTGCCCAACAACAGCTGCGACAGCAAAATATTCGCAAGCGGCGCATTTGCCGCTATCTGCGGCTGCAGCGTGGACACAACGTTCTCCACCGAGTACACGGTCGAGGGCAGAACGTGTGAAAAGGAAGTCTTCCTGCCGCGAATTGTGGTCGGCGTAAATGTGACAGTCGATGTCAGGGAGTCCTGCAGGAGATAGCGTGTCAGCTCCGTAGCCCCGGCTGCATTCACGCTGGAATCCTCACGAGTTAGGAACAGCGACGTCTGCCCATTGATGCCCAGACTTTGGGTGTACTGATGCGGACCCAGTACCTCGATGCTTGTCTTGGCCGTAACGATGTTTTTGTATTCAGTCACCTGACCGTTGACAACGGGTACCGTCACCTCCGCCGGTATCAGATGCGTAACTCTGATTGTCACCGACCCCAGTTCCGGGGGCGGCGTCTCCAAGCTGTACTCGTTGCGATTCCTGCCGCGCATTGTGCCTCGACCCCTGGTCGCACCGTTTGCATTGCCATTCCGGGAGCGGGAATTGCTGGATGTACGCAGTCCGGAGCTCTCCGCATTGTTATTGCTATTGTGATTGCTGTAGCTCTTTAGCCGGCGGGTATTGGAGGAGCTGGAGACAGTCGGATTGCGTCGTATGGCCGGCTGTTGCTGGCGTCGAAAATTCGAGGTACTTGCACCCGGCCGGGTAATGCTCTTTATTGTGGTGTCCTTCTCCCTGAGCGTAAACTGTGTTCGAGGGGATGTGGGTCTTGTGGGACGAATCGATCGATGGCTCGTTGTGGACGGCGCGTTTGTGCTCGACTGCTTGCCCTGGTATCGGGAGCCAAAGCGTGAATTGATTTTCGCACGTGCTGGACTTGGCGAAGTTTCCGGCATTTCTTCGGGGATGGGCTCCTCGGTTGTCACGGTTTTCGGGCGACGAAATCGGAAGCGACTTCTATTGAGGCTATCTGCCTGCCGGCGCTTACGCGATAGAATTGTTGGTTTTGCTGCCTTTTTATTGGAGCTGCGACGGCGTCTGGCCTCGTTCTCCACATCGTCTCCATCTCCATCGGCCTGCTCTCCCTCCTCATCATCATCGTAATCGGATTCGTTTTCAGCATCATTTGTTTCACCATTGTCTGCTGGCACTGGTTCCTTTTGTTGCTGGAACAGTCCACGTGGCGGGAAGAGATTGCTTTGTGGTCTAGCTCGGGCCTGAAGACTGGATATGGTAGGTCGCTGGAAGCTTCGAGGACGTGGCCTGGCCGTTGTCGTTGTCGTTGTTGCGGTAGTCGTTGACTTGGCTCGCCCCGATAACGGATTCCTTCTGGGCGAAATGGTAGCCGGAATGGCATTGGGACGTGCGGCGGGTGTGAAACCACTGGGTCGATTAAGAGGTCGACGGAAGCGCAACAATGGATTCTGATTACGTCTGGAATTCTGAGCTGCCTTCTCATCCTCTTCATTAACCTGTGTCTGCTCCTCCGTGGAACTCTCCTCTTCGGCGTCGAGGCCGTCTGAACTGCCCGTCTTTGGAGCTAACGACGACGCAATGGATTGGCCGTTAAGGGAGGTTGGCTTAATGCGTTGCTTGGAATTGGCCACATTCAGGGCTGAAGCACGGAAATTGGGACTGCTGGACGGGCGATAGGAGGCATTGATACTCAGTCGCCTCGAGCTGGATATTGGGGCAGCACGTGATGAGGACGCAAAACGGTTTCTGGACGGAGCGAAACCTGAACTCGCTTGTTGTGTGCTTCCCGCACTCTGGCTAACTCCGGAGCCGGAACCCGTCGACGGTTTTATTGGCCGTCCGAATAGTCGTCTAGACGATGTCGATGATGCCGGACCATTGTCAATCGGATTGTTTGGAGCATTGGAAATGGCACCCCGTCGAGATGAACTATATCTGCCCACGGATTTGAGAGCTGGAGTTGCTGTTATTGTTGGTGTTATGTCGGATCTCGTTATAATTGTTGCACTGCTTGGACCTAGAGTTTTGTGCTTTGGCGCAAATGTCGGCCTATTACGCGAGGCGAACGGTCTTATTACGGGCGCAAATGTTTGCTTCTTTGACTGAAACGGTTGTCGAGCATAGTTTTCATTATCATCATCATCCGAATCGTGCTCCTCCTGATTCGGGTCTTCCGTAACACCTTCGCCAGCAATGCTGCCCTCCACGGCAGCCACAGACTGCAGTCTGACGCTCTGCGTGCTGCTGATCATCGTGTTCTCAACTGTTGCGCTGGGTACCACGGTGGCAGCTGTTATGGCCTTCTCGAAGATGAAACTGGACGTGCTCTCGATAATCTGAGCATAGCGACTGTCTATAATGGTGCCAATCACCTTGGACTGATACAGCGTCGTGGTACTATTTCCGATTCGCGTGCCCTCGATTAGTCGAACCAATCCAGTTTTATATTGGCGAGCAGAAGCTGAACTCTGATCTGTTGTCCCCTCCGTGGCCAGCGCCGTGGCCAAACTCATTTTCTTCTCTTCATCGATAGACAAGCTGGACGTGCTGCTGGTCACCTCAATGGCTTTACCCTCACCGTCCACTGTTGATTGAATTTGAGTTGTAAAGTACAAGGTGCTCACACCTTCCGCATCGATTATATGTTTATAATCGTAAAATATCAAATCATTCTTTTTGCTATCCTGTGATTCTGTGATTCCTGAGACGCTCTCTGATATAGATATTGGTGTTGTCGGTTCTATATTCAGCGTAGAAGTTGCGATCGGCTCGCTTTTGGGTGTTACCACATTCGTGATTGTCTCGAAGCGAGAATCTGTCACAGTTTTGTTAGCTTCATATGAGGTAGTATAATACGTATATGTGGTATAGAAGGTTGTCAGCTCTGAGACATCCGTTTCACTTGTGCTTATCGCATTCTCCGAGCCAACACTTGTCTGTGATATTGTTGTCGGCATTGAACTCGAGACCGAAATGGAGTTTGAGCTGGAATCAGAGCCGAGGGATACGCGATTGGACGGCTCGATCACATTTGATATGGTTTCCTCTCTGCTAATTGTGGTGATCTCTCCGTCCTTGGCCAGTTTAGTCCAATACGTAAACGTGGTGAAATATGTGATCGGCAGCGTGGCCTCCTCGTGGCTTAACACCTTTGTTGGCTGCAAGGTTTCTGTAGCAATATTGGTAACAGTTTCAAGTCGACTCACGACATTCGTGCTATCCGACACATACATCGTTGTGTAGAAGGTAAATGTTGTGAAACTGGTCTGAAGAAGCAGCGTTGCGGATGGCAGGATCTCTTCCGTATTGCTTTCGGAACTTACTTGATCGTCAGCCATCCCGATTTTGCCAATAACTTGTTGCTCGCCATTGGAACTACTCGATCGGACATCGGTTACCAGTGTAACATGCTTCTCTCCATCCTCTTCGTCTTGATTAAGTTGTTTGGAAACGGGGATTACCGAATTGAATGTGGATTCCGAGACGGATAGGCTTATGGCTGGAGACGTTGTAGATGCCAGTATATCGTTGGGTAGATAAGCTCCAATCGATTTTTTGGGCACACCAAGTTCGGTAATGTAATTGGTAAAGACCTCAGTCCGTGACATTATCTCAGTTTCGCTCTCAGCGAAAATTGTCGTGTAATATGTGTAGGTTGTAAAGAATGTTTTCGTATATTTCGTATCATCAAGATAGCTGGTTTCTTGATTGAAATCCCTTGAACTGGGCTCATCGTTGGCACTTGCATGCAATAAGCTCTCCAGTTCATCGGGAATCATATATTTCGAAGATATCGTAGCCTGTGCGTCCACGTTTTGAGTTCGAGCGGCGGAGATTTCATTCTCACCGATTTGCGCCAAAATATCCGTTGATTTCGTGTTCAGATCTTTATCGGCATCGAGTGTAGAGGTAACCACATTGGTAACAATTTCGGTATGGCTAGAGACAGTTGTGGATGGGCCTTGAAAAAAGGTCGTCAGATACGTGTAGGTTGTGTATAGGGTTTTGTATATAAGATCTACCTCGTCCGAGCCACTATCGTTATCATAATCGTCATTTGCATTATCATTATCAATTAGATGAGTATTGTCAGACTCGGTAACATAATCATCATCAATAACCGCTTCCGCCGTCTCCGTCTCTGGCTCCGCCTCCTCCTCGGTTGAGGTTTCCTCTTTCAGTGTGACAACAACCTCGGTCTGTGTCTCCACTGTGGTTGTTTCTTCTTGGACTTGGACTGATGCCACAGTCAGGGAAGACGAGTCTTGGACAACGGAAGTCTGTGTGGGCTTCTCCAGTTGTGGGGACTCAATTGCCTGTGTGGTCTCTATGCAGAAATATTTAGTTGTCTCCTTAATGTCAAATGGAAGATGTTGACCCTGTACAATTTGCGTGCTTAAAATCGTGCTAGACTTGGGAATTTGCGTCAAAAACACTTGTGACTTGATCTGTGCGCACTTCTCTTCATCTGGGCTACTTATTTCTCTAATTATCGGTGTGGGCGACGGCGATAGATCCGCAGGAGGTGCGGGATCTGTTGTATCTTCGGTCAGCTCTGACCTGAGCGTGGTTGAGTTTTCTTCAGCCTCTAAGCTCTCTGTTGTCGACACTTCTGACTCATCGGTATTTGTATATGAAGTCGTACCCTTCTCCTCTGGCGTAGCTGTCGTTTTGACAATGATTTTTGCTGACGGGGACTGAAGATTGTTAATTGTTAACACCGAAGTGGGCTCTACAAAATTTGCAAAGGGATCGTCGTCAATGAATATAGTTGTTGCTCCTCCGTGCACCTGAAGACTTGATTCATCCGGTTGGACGCTTGGCAGATGGGTCTCATCCGGATGAACGCTTGGCTGATGGGTCTCATCCGGTAGGACGCTTGAAAGTTGGGTCTGTTGCACTGTTTCGACAGATACGAATACGGGTGAGGGCGAAGGAGAGGGAGAAGGAGCAGCCGCTGCTTGAGCTTTGGCCAGAGACGCGTAGATTTCCAGAATTTCTTGGTCCGTTGGCAATGAAAACATTGGCTTTGCATCGCTCGATTCAATAACCTTCTCGTTTGCTGTCAAATCAAGAGTAGGCGTTGCAGTTGAAAACTGGCCAATTTCAGACATAACTAGCTCTGAAGTCGTCGGCGATATGCTGCTCTCCGTTGACACTGTCTCCGTGGCGTCCACAAAAACAGCCCACGAATTTATGGTTGTACCCGAAGTTTTACTGTCTACCGTCTTCGAGGCAAAAAGGTTTTCTGTGCCTGCGACCTGCGGTTGAACCTCGCTGGTTCTAAGTGTAGCCATACCCTTGATTGAGGTTACGTGGCCCACGATGGAACTGGGCTGGGCAGTGCTCGGCAGGAAAACAATTAAGCTATCGCCCACGAGTGTTGTGAATTCAGCAAATCCATAGTAGGTAACAGTTGACGGAACGCTCTTTGCCAGATTAACTGGAGGAGATTGGGGCTTCAATTGGGAGTTCAAGGATGTTCTCTCACTTTTCCTATCCTGCATTAGATCCTGATAGTAAACCTTTGCGGAGCGTCCTTCTTCCTCCTCCGTCTGAGCAGACAATTCGCCATCGGATTGTGATTTTATTTCACCTTCGATTTTCTGATATCCGCTTGGCTCAAAATGATTCTTGACCGTAAACGTGGGCAAATCGCCGATTGGCAAGACTTTATGCGCAGCCACTTTCCGGGCATCCGAACTTCCGGAGTTGGCCACAAGCTGTACTTCCACAAATTTCCTTGGCTCCGTCGAGGCAAAGGAAGAAGCAGCGGGCGCCTTAATCAATTGACTGGCGTGCCCAAGCTTAATGTAATCCGTATTTCCGACAAATTGATGATCTAACCTATCGTCGATTTCCCGCCAATCAGGCGATTCGGCGTCGAGCAGATCATTGTGGCTTTCTAGGTAGGAGCGAGTTTGGGGAACACCTTCACCCACCCAACTGGTGACGACCGAGGGCGACATCTGACCATTTTCGAAGAGCACCCGTGAGCTCTTCTTCAGGTACTGGGCATAAAGACGACCATTGTTCAGGGTCGTGCCGACGACCTGGGTTGCATATTCGGTTGTCACGCCCTCTTGGATAAAGGTGCGTGCAGTTGAGGTCAGGAGGCCGACTTCCGGACGAACCGATAGAAAACGGCCGTGAGTGTCACCTAGGCGTCCGCCTCCGTCGTTATTTACCAATAATACAGTAGTTAAATCTAATAGGATGTCAATCACACATATACACATACACATACATACACACACACAGACGGTGATTGATAGAGAATTAGACACAGAGGAGGATATATATATGGTTGAAAGGGATAAATTGTTACAAATATTTACAAAGTAATAGTAATATACACACATAAATAATAAGAAGAATAATAAGAGATTTAATCAACATGTCCAGAATGTACAGCAGTGAGAGATGGTGAAATCATTTACATAAAAAGAAATAAAGAAAAGGTGACACAAAAGAAGTAAGTACGTAAAACATTAGAGCTCTATTAAGTTTGTACATAAATGCCTGTCAAACCTGTTCCGATAAGTGCATGTATATTTATGTATATACATACGAATATATATTCGTGGAGGCATAGATTACAATGCAATTTTTAGTCTAAGTTAATAAAAATTCGGAATAGGCTTGAATCTTTCGGCTATAAACTTAGTAACAGTGCATAGAAATGTATTTGTGCAGTTTGTACTTTTAAGATATCTATATATATTTATATAGTATATTTATTATCTGGTATTTCTCGACGTCCCCAGTCCAAGTACATTAATATTTCGCGCCGAGAAAAATGTACATCTAACCCACATGCTACCATCTGGACTTCCCTAGTTATATTTTACAAAGATATATGAAAATCGTTTTGAAATTTTACGAATTAAAAAGCAACTATTCAAATTAACTTTAGCCGATCATTTTTTCCTGTGGTATAAAACTTAAAACCGAACAAGTAAGAAGTTCTAGTCGGGAGCTCCCGACTAGGGGATACCCTGAACCCTCATATTCCAACACCAAATGCAGCGCGCGCTTATAGATAGAGAGTAGCGGGGAGGTGGCGATAGGTATAAAATGAAAGATATTTGATATTGTATATACTTTTCTAGAAGCTACAAGTCATGTTTGGTGACTCTTACTCTTATTATTTACCAAAATTGCTTAAAATATAGGATTTCGATATACATTTTTATCGATTACTTGGAAACGGGGCAAGTTATCGATTATCGGAAACAAACTCGATCTGCGTAGGAACTAGGAGCACCTACATCTAAAATTTCAGTCTCTAGCTCTTATAGGCTCTGAGATCCTTGCGTTCATACATACGGACAGACGGACGGACAGAAAGACGGACATGGCTAGATCGACTCGGCTATTGATGCTGATCAAGAATATATATACTTTATGGGGTCGGAGATGCTTCCTTCTGCCTGTTACATACATTTGCATTTTGCACAAAAACATAATACCCCTTTTACCCAATTTTAATGGGTTCAGGGTATAAAAACAAAGGGTTGGTTATGAAAAAAATGTGTGAAATACGTTTTGAATTTATTTTAAAAAGATCCTTGGAAATTAATCTAATCCTGAAATGAATTTAATCCTGAAATGAATTTAATCCACTGTGAGGTGGATTTTACGAAAAGCATGGAATCGCCTCGTAAAGATCTTTGTGAAATAAGTTGAATGAATTTTCCCCCTTCCTCTCCTGCCTCTAGCTCTTTCCGTCTGGGATGTCCGTTGATTACCAATCAGTCAGTCAATCAGTCGGGTCAAGCAATTTACATAGGTTTATTGATATTATTAACTGAAGTCATCTCTGGAAAATGAAGTAGACATTTGCTGCTTACCATCTGCACCTGTCGCACGTAAGGTAGGCGTTGGCTTAACAATGTACGGCTCATCTGAAAATACGAAAGTAATTATTAGCAAAAATATAAGGGCTCTAATCACTGATTACTTAAATACCTAATACAGCCCGCGAACTCTTTGCATATACATATGTACATATGCACATACGAAAGCGAAGTTTACCAAATAAAGCGAAAGCGCTTTTCTCCCCTGCACCCAGGCCCGGACAACAATTGTTAACTTGGAACTAGTTTGGGTGAAATGCCTCTTTAAATATTTCGAACCTTGAATTGTTCAATTTCCCCCAAGCCAACACAAGCATAGGTATAAATGATTTCATTTGGACCCGGCTGCTGCGGCTGCTGCTGCTGATCAATAAAAAGAAAGTGGGCAACGCACAACAGAGGTTGATTTCTTGAACATGTTGCGCAAAGCGACGGCACCTGCATATTTACCAAAGAAAAAAAGTAAGAGGCTCTAGTCGGTAGTTCCCGACTTGGAGATACCCTAAGTCCTCATTTGCTTTAGCAGTAATATATAGAAAAAAACAATTTTACAAAAAGTATTTTTGTCCCAATAGGACTCGAACCGATTTTTATTGAATTCTCGAGGGTTAAGTTATCGACTATCGGATGCAAGCTAGTACTGCGCGGGCACTACAAAGAACTATATTCACAATTTCAAGTCTCTATCGACTACCTCTAATAGGTTCTGCCCGAATACATTATACCCTTTTCAGCAACTGGCATAACTATGAACTCGTCGATCTGAGAGCCTGAGCCCTGTATCCTGCAATCGATAAATATCGATTTCGAGTTCCTATTTTGAGTAACCAAGCTTGGCATGTTAACTGTGCTTTGTTTTTTTTTTATGTCAACTTACAAAGATGTCATATATATGTTATTTTTTTAAAGAGCTTTTGTAATAATAATTTCGGCAAACAAAGTATGTTGTCTTATTTATAACTGATTATCGTTAAGGTCCAGAAAATTTTAAAGAAGCTCCCCACATATAACAGGTGCATATGATACTTAACGATATTACTATCGTTATCTCATTTGCGATTAATATAATCCAGATATTTGCCGAGTTTTATTAATTTTTGTGGTTTTGAGTAGCTATGAGGAAACCTAAAATAAGAGTCGCCCATATAATAAAAGCCAGATATTTTCTTATGACGCCGAAGAAAGCCTTCTTCATTTGTCGCTGACCCACATTTTCTGTTGTCTGTTGAGGCTGTTTTGGCTTGGCTTTCGGTTCAGGTCTCTGTCCGCCTTTCTTGAATGATAATTCCGACAATGTCTTTGTATTGTAAGTTTTTCTTCTATTTGCGTTGTGAAAGCAGCTTCCAGTCGCGAGTTCAATTCTTGTTTTTGCCGCGATCAGACTAAATATGTTGTTATGCATCCATCTAGTTGCTCTAACTAGCCCAGTCCAAGCGGTTTACAGATCTCAGGCAGGCATTCGCCTTAACAGTAAAACGGACGTAAAAGAGGACGTCGACACAGTGTTACCAGGTCCAATGACATTTATCTAGCTGTTGCATTTCAAATGAGAATATTTTATAATAAGCAAAATGTTTTGTCCATACTTGGCTTCTTATCTATTTATTTTTAGACAAACTATGTATGTTCATTTCTTAATTTTGTTCAATACGATAAAGCGTATGAAATATTATTGATTTTTTTTTTAACTTTTTGAGCATCATCAAACACACAATTCAAGTAGCTTTCTCTTCCCCTTTGTATACCCTGTACCAATTAAAAATGGCTAAGCGAGGGTATATTGGTTTTGAGTAAATGTATGTAACCCCTTAAAGGATATATACTCTTTACGGCTGTTTATCCACAAAGACATATTAAGTAAATCTTGCAGGTGCGTAAAAACTTCTAATATGGAAGTATAGGACGACAACATATTCTTCCGAATAAATTTTATGTTTTTCATCTTCACACAATGAATGAATGGAATGAAAAATCAAATTATATACCATATTCAGCTATGCGTGGGCTTTGTTTTGCTCAAATCAATAAATTATGTGAGAGGATGATAGAGTTTATTTGTATCTGGTTTTTTTAATCCGTACGTATTTCTGTACTTTTCTTGCTGTAGTCTCACAGTTAATTAACATACTCTGTTACCTACATGGAACCTGCTGCCAGAGTTACCGTGTGTGTGCTTCTGTTAACCATAGTATACTATTGATAATGTTACGTCACTAGCCTGCTACATATATTACCTACTACTATATGTATAAAAATGCTATTTATGAGTTTCAGATAATTCTGCGAACAATGCCTGATTTGGCGATTATTCAAATTAGTAGCCATCTAATACACATACCCTGTACCTTATGGATAAAAGGGGTATACTGTTGTGGGGAGAACATACATATGTAACAAGCAGAACAGGAAAAAGCAGCCTAACTGAGTGGTACAGCGTATTGTGTGGTCGGGCACACTTCACTACCAAATACCTAAAACTTACCAAGTGCTTGCGCAGATCCCAAAGGTGGCGCTGCCATCAGAGCGATGACTAACATCAAGAGGCACAGGTTTCGACAGAGCGACGAATCGGACATTTTGAGAACTATAACACGACTACGTGCACCACCTTCCTGGCGAAGTCTTGTTCCGTGTAAATTTGATGTTGAAATAAACGGATGTAGCATATTTGGCTCCTCCTGTCGGCTATTTACGGGACTAGCACACATTATACATTTGTACATTTATGCAGACATATATATTAGGGGCATACATCTGCATATGTTTGTTCAGTTTTTTCCAAGATCTGAATGTGAATAAATATGTTAACTTTGTAGCATTTATTAAATCCGTATCGGTTGGAATTTGTTGTAGTTTTTTGTCGGTGATTGGAATTTTAGTTCAATGTTTCCATTCAATTTTCTTGTTTTATATTTGGATTTTATTGTTTATTATTTAAAACTTGATTTTTTTAATTTTTTGTTATACTCTGTCAAGAAAAAAAATTAAGAGTATGTTAGTTTCGACATTACTAAACGCAGAGACCTGGATATAGTATACATATGTATGTTAAAAATTTTCCGACACCCACGCCCGATCCCGCACATCGCACTAATCTCTTAACCGTTTTCTTAACTGCATTTAACAGTTTTATTAAATGCCATTACCATAACAGGGTACTGCGCAGTCGGTTGCACCCGTCTGCAACGTTCCTTATTGTGTTTTTACATTTCACGATTAACAAGTTGTTGGGTCTTCGTCTGCACACGCACGCACGCACGCACGCACACACACACACGCACACACATACATATACATATGCAGTTATGTTAATGGAAATGTTGCAAAAATGTTGGCACCACTCCGTCATGAATATTTCATGCACACAAATTTACGGACATACTTGTTTGTATAATATACTTGCTTTAACCATTTTTTTATTTAATAGGTATTATTTGGTACACACCTCTTGGTAGAGATTACGAGCAGAAACACTTGTTGGGACACAACACGATGATGGGAAACTAGCACAAGAGATCGACTATATATGTACATATGTATATCAAAATTTGCATATATTCACACACACACTCAAATACACCTTACACCTATACGTACATCTGTTGACGCTTTTCTGATGCGCACACGATCATTCCATGCAGACGAAAGCCACAGAACTGACTTGGTCAGCGCAAAGACAACAAGTTGCTAGCTCAAACCCGACCCGAGTCCGCCATCGACCGAAGAAGAAAAAGACGGATTTGTCGCGTCCGTGTATGTTATGGCTTTTAGCTTTTGTTTCTCTGTGTGAACGTATGCGCGCATGCGCAAAAGCCGTTTGGCTGGTTCAGGTGGGCCGAAGTAGATACTTGCCAGCCAGCCAGCCCGTTTGGCTTGCGGGAGAGCGAAACACACAGATGAATATACATACATACACACACATACATATACTGGACAAATCTGCAAATGTCAGCATAGCTTCACCTAAGCCTTACTACGGATCTACGCTATAAACGAAATCGCGTTACACATGCATTTTGTTTTTCATGGATCTCACACAGCCTTACTCACACAGGCATACTTATATTTATTATGCAGTTACTATGTATGGGTGTGTGCGGATATTCTGCGAATAGCTATGCACGTAAATTTGGTTTTTTATGTAACAAGCTCATTTTTGACATCACATCTCTATATATAAAATATCCTCACTAACTGGACTGATTGGTAATTGATATTTTCAACGTAGTTGATGAAAATCCACGTTTCAAAGGGGTTTTTATGAAATACCAGCCAAAAGTGTTGGAAAATCGGGAAAAACACTCTTTTTGTTTGCCACCCGATCGGCCTCAAGCGCTCATTTCCACTGATTAGTGTACAAATTCAAACCTTTCTTAATCTCCATTCCTTTTTCGATAGAAATGGGGGAATCTAGGAATCTTTATACAAACTAATTTGGAACGTGATTAACGTTTTACGCTATCTCTAAAATTAATGGCTTATTTTATATTTATGTGGTCTGCAGCTCTGATGAAAATTATATAAATTAACTATATAAAAACTCCTAAGCTACAAAAATATATATCAATTATCTGAATAAACATAGCAAATTGTAGGCTTGTAATAAATGTACTAAGCCCGAACAAAATGGCATTTACAAAACGTTTTTATTGAATACTTATTCAGTAGTAATTTGATAAGCTACAGTGTATAGCTACACATTAAAAAATAAATATTAATTACAAATGGCAACTTATGTACACTAAGTGCGTACGCAGCAGCTGTTGTTCAATTCGAAAACAATCGAAGGGTATCTCTGTAGTCTAGCAATAATCAATATATATATTTTCGTTGCAAACACGTTCACCCCAATCCAGATGAACTAATGCAATAATTTTCAAATTGACAGAACATTATCTATATAAAGGCATTTAACCTGATAATAAGTACACAGATCAAGTTAAATTTCATCTTGGAAATACCTATTAATAAACGATAAACAATACAAATTAGCCAAAATAAAGGTGTCTATATATCTATCAATAAACTTAAACCTAATATATATTAGCCTAAATAAACTTATAGTATAATACAAAATGTATGTACATGCATAAATGTATATACAAAATGTAAGTACATCTCCTCATTTATATTTGGACTTCAGCTGTGCCGTGCACCCGTGCCGGATGCCTCTCGATGTCGGTTCTCCGCACCATGCTCGGACGTCTCGAAGAAGCCCGGAAAGGCGCCGGGCTGTGCATCCAAATTTTGTTCAGCGCTTAGGTTAACATAAGTCGGTTGTAGCTCTGCCCCCTGGTCGGCCGGATCGTGCAGCTCATAGACCTCCGTGATGGGCGGCCAGTTATCAGAGGACTTAATATTATACTCCAATCGCATATATTTGCGATTTGATGTTTTTAGGTTTTGCTCGCGTCGCACCTGGAATCGCTTAAATACCAAATACTCCACCACAAAGGACTCTAGAAATGCATGAGTGATAAATGCAACTGCTCCATATAGGAGCATAATGTAACGAAAGGACATTTCTGGCGGCACGATGAGTTGAAAGAAGTGGGCAATCCAATCGCTCGGATAGGCAACCAGGTAGACGACAATGCAAGCATTTATCACCAGGGTTAGGCAGAGAGGCCAGTTCGACCAGATTGGCTTGCGATATGGGGCTCCCTTTGAGAATACAAATGCAAGTATAATATACTGAAAACTCGATATTGCAAACATAGTGTAGTTCTCATAGCAGCCCAAATGATCCTCGTCCGATGGCCCGAAGGGCTTAAACCAAGGCTGTTGATGCAGTTGAAACCAGCCTGAAACAATTTTAATATAAGTAAAGGGCACAGATAGGAGTATTACGATGGAGCTTACCGGCGACCTGAAAGACGACCACAACGGCCAAATGGAGCACCAGCGAGCTTAGGGGCGTCGGCGAGATGAGGGAACTGAGCGGCACCTGTTTGACCAGCTGGCCATCGTAGGCCTCCGTTTTGCCGAAGAAGAAGGCGAATATCGATATCAGGCCAAGATCAATATACAGATATTGTTTATCGGTTAGATTCGAGTCGATCGAGTAAAGGATCATCACGGACACAAACTGGACCAGGGAATAGGCAGCCATATACTTGAATATACCAAACGATGTAACCAAGGCGGCGCGACCCTCCTTGATGACATTCGGCACGGCCGCAATTGTCGGTTTACGCGAGGTGAACGGCGATGCTATCGAGGATTCCGTCTCGCTCAACGATACCCCCGTGTGTGCTACTTTTAGGGCACCGCAATCGTTGGCCCCATCCCCGCACATTGCCACAAAATATTCTAGATTCTGTAGCTCCATGACGAGAGATTGCTTTTGTTCTGGCGACATACGCGCATAGATGGCGCCGCGCGTTAATATGATCTCCATTTGCTGAGGAAACTGATCCTTGACAATTTGCCACGTCTTGCCATCCATGGCGAATATATATTGACGACGCCAGCTATCATCATTGCGTGCCACAACCGCCGCTCCCAGTTCCACATCGTCGCCGTCGTTGTGGGTCCAGGTGTCGATGGTCTTCACGCTGGCCAAGCTGTTGCTGTTGGGCAGCCCAACACTTGAGGCACAGCTCAGGCCACCATTTACCAAGGAATTCGTCGACTTCGTAAGATCCATATCTAGCGCCGAAAATGTTCGATTGCCATTGAGTGCGGGTTGGCACGTCTTGCTCGTGCCCAGCTCGAGCGTATACTGCAGTTCGTATTGGCCATTTTGGTCGGTGCTGCTCACCTTGTCAAAGCACCTGGGCACCGCATGCACCGTGATCACCGCCTGCTCGGAGCTGACTATGCCGCAATCCCGGGCAACGCTCATCGCCGTCAAGATGTTATCGCCCGTAATCATAACTGTGCGAATATTTGCCAAATTGAGGGAATTTATAACGGCCGTAGTGTCGGGCTTTAGGCGATTCTCGAGTATGACAAAGCCGAGAAACTCCAGATTGTGTTCGACCTCTTCGCGCGAAAGGCGCTGCACCTTGGTGTAGTTTACCTTTGGGTGAAGTGTCTTGAATGCCACGGCAATAATCCGAAATCCTTTCTTAGCATAAATGGAGAGCTGATGCGTATAGTCATTCGGCACGCTCTGCGGCTGGCACAACTGCTGCAACATTTCCGGCGAGCCCTTGCAGTAAACATTGAAGCCTTGGGCGCTGAGGCAGCGCGTGATGACGGACATGCGCTGCAGATTGGACGTAAATGGGAACTCCCTAACAATGCCATGATCGAAATTTGTGCTCGACTTCAACAGACCCACATTGGCCAAAAGGTCATCCACTGAGCTCTGTCGGAATACGGGCGGCGTCTTTGTTACTGGCGCCAAGCTCGAGTTGATTTCATCTCGATGCGGTTGCCTCAATATTGTCGGATAGATCAGACCGTACTTTTCATTCTCAGGTATGTTATTGGAATCTTCCAGTATCCAGCCCGTCGATTCGAACATCTTAAGATCCAAAGGATCACCCATCATCATGCCGTTCATGACGGTAATTGAGTGGCACGTGACCATCCCGAACAGAAAGTGATCGTACGGCAAACGCTTCACATCTTTCAGTGGTATTTGAAACTGATTTGTCGAAGACTTGGGAACGACTCCCCACATGTCTAGGCCATCCTCCGTTAGGGTTCCAGTCTGCATCAAATGGAAATCATTTAATTAACCTTAACAAATCCTTTAACTCGGCGGAGCCTACCTTATCAAAGCAACAGCAATCGATGCTGCCCGCCACGTTGATGGAGCGCGGAGATATGCAAAAGATATTGTTGGCCTTCAAACGTTTTTGGGCATAAAATCGACCAACAGTCATAGCTGCCGGCAAAGCGGGTGGCACAACAATTGTTATCAAATCCAACGATTCGACCACGATCTTAACAGCATCTGTGCCGCGCAATATCTGAAAGGAGCATTAAATAAACATAAGCCGTAAATATATATTCGAATATTGCATACTCTACCTTCGTGACAAGCGTGTAAATAAAGCCAATGCACGCGATTAACGCCAAAAACTGTATGAACTTGTACGAATCCTGCTCGAACTTATAGTCCACAGGCGGCGGATAGAGAATGGAGCGTATTAGGCCACCTTTGGCTGTTATATTGCCTGTATTTATGACGAAGGCCAACACCTTCTTGGAGCCAATGTATCGCGTCTGGATAACTTTCGTTCCGCAGAAGAGCGTGTGCCTTGCATGTTCCTTTTTATCAAAGATCACATCGCGCTTCATCGGCAGCGGAGTTTTGGTGACTGGCACACTTTCGCCAGTAAGCATCGATTCGTCCAGGATGCAGTTGCCTGACAGCAGGACGGCATCGCATTGCATTGTGCAGCCGGACGATGGTATTTCAATAATATCGCCAGGCACCAACATTTTTGTAGACTCTTCCACAGAAACTCCTTTGGCGTTGACAACCCAAGCATTTCCCGTGTTTAGAACTGTTTTCTGCAGAACATCTTGATTCTGAAATTCAGTTATTGGTCAACATTTGCCAAAATAGAACATGGACTTTCTCTTACCTTCTTCGTCTGCACAATGGACATGGATATGCCGAATATGGACATTAACAGTATGACACAGGCATAGTAATAATAGTCATAAGTAAACCACAGAACAACAGAAAATATTTGGAATACATAAAAGGGATTGAGAACTTCCAGGAAGAGCAGTGTTTTCACATCCCTCAGCGGCACGGTTATCTCATTTGGACCAAAGACAATCCGGCGTCCGAGCTGCTCCTGCACAGATAGTCCACGTTGCTGATGGTAATAGGAACAAGGCACATTTACGTCTAATCCATTGATTTTCTTAAAGGTTTTGATGCTGTTGTCCCAAGCATAAACCAGCTGCTTGCATCGAAATGTCCGCAGGGATCGAAAACCTAAAATAGTTTAAGAATGAGTCTATTAATATTTAACTAAATACAAATATTAAACTTAATACAGCTTTTGAGTATGATTATAACTAACCAAACAACACACACACACACATACATTTAAACGATCCCAAAACGTAAAAAAAACCATTGAGAGCACTGAGAGTAAGTGGGAGCGAGATAGAAAAACCAGCGATGCCGTTCTATCGCATAAGCCATATGGAAGAGAATAAGCCAAAGCAGTTTCCTGTTGTGTAACTCTTACTCTCTTGCTCTCGATTTTAGACAAGATATCAATGATATCAAAGTACTGCATGCCCTATCTATATATATAAATATGTGGAATTACCTTTGAAATGCGCAGAGGCAAAGTGAACTGGCAGCTGTAGCTTATTATCATCGAAATCCTCGCCTGGCAATATTTGCTGCAATGATTTTCTAAAAAGAGTACTTAATTAATATATTTATTAAATGGACAATTTTACGAAAATTACGTACTTGAACTGCTCGACGTCGAGAATCTTCACGGTCTTGACATGATACAGTTTGTGATTGCCCTGATAGTCTTCTTCGATGAGTACCTGTTGTGCCTCCTGTAGGGAGCAGGGCCTGCATGTAGCCAGGAGATACCAATGCCGCCACCAATGCAGGACAAGGCGAAACAGGCCTCCGGTTAGAACTATGCAGATCCAGCACAAAATCGAACGCATATGGGAGCGCCGATAGCCGCTTATTTTCATCTGATCCGACTGATCTTGGTTGAGAAGTGCGACGCATGGTTTTGGATCTGAAAGAAAAAAACACGGATAATGCAAAGAGAATTTAATGATGTTGCTGTGGCAATAACAACACAATTTTGGATAAAATGCAATTATATATTTCACCATTTATCAGTCTTATTTTATTGGGAGTTTTGTTTTTGTCTCATACCTCGCAATACTTCGCAGTTCATCATCAGAGTTTAGCTTAAAATTTGAGCGTTGTCTTTTCAGGAATGTCTGCAATATGGCACACAACATTTAATTTTAACTCACGTTTCAGATCATCGTCTTTATACATTTATAAAGTATATTCTCGCTGAAGTAGACACAAGAACTTATATGATAAAACCCCCTATTCTAACCTATCTTTCCTTAGCCCCCCCCCCCCCTTCTACCCGTTTTTTTTTTATATATATATATATAAATAAGCCCCCCTCACGCAAGAAAATAATGGGAGTGCTTCTGAGACCTGGTTGAGCTGTTTAATTGGCACTCGGAGTCGGCACTTAATCATCACAGAAAGCAACATTGCGACAAAAGCCTGTTCTAATACATATGTATTTGTACAAAGATAAAATTCGAGTGATAAGAAGAAAAGAAAAAAACGTGCATTTGTACAACATCGGCCCTTTATACGCGATATACGATGCCTAATGTACATAATTATTTTGCGTCTAGAATATTCGAATAACGTCTTGGCTTAATTATTTTATTTCTTTATAGGGATATAATAATACTCACAATTGCACAACCGCATGACAGCTGCGAATGCCAATGTTTTTATGAATATGCGCGTGTGTGTGTGTGTGAGTGTGAGTGTGAGTGTGAGTGTGAGTGTGAGTGTGTGTGTGTGTGTGTGTGTGTGTGTGTGTGTGTGTGTGTGTGTGTGTGTGTGTGTGTGTGTGTGTGCGTGTGAGTGTGTGTGTGTGCATGGATAAACGTGTCTTTGGTGCGTCTGTTGAGCTTCTGTGTGTGTTTCTCAGTTTTTAGCCAAGGTGCAATCGAATACCCTTGCAAGTCGAAAAACTCATATTTATTGACAATAAATAATACACGAATGAAGTACAATGAAAAGAACTAATAAAATTGAGTATTACACACACAATGGCAGCAGCGACCACTTAAGAACCATTGTTTCACACACGCATGAACAATTAATCAACAATCTCCGTCAATTAATACATTTATTGTATGCAACCGTTATGTATGTGAGTTGATAACATTGAAAAGAACCACAAAGAGTGTAAAAAACAATAGTGGAGAGATCACAACATATATGTATATACTTTACACATCAATTAATCAAAAAGTCTTCATAAATAATAAAACACTTGGGGAAGAGGCTCACGCGTGGCACGACGTCATCCACTGACACACATATACACATTACTCACACGGATATACATATCTATATGTATATACATATATATGTCTTTATGCATATACATATATTGTGTTTCATAAATTCACTCGCCCTTGTCCGAAATGGATGCTCGACCTCATGCCTGACAGACACCCAAATATAGTACGATTAAAAATGTATTGGCATATGTATGGACAGGCACCTGTTGCTATATTGACCGCCTAGCAAGAAATTGCAATTAAATTGTTGTGTGGTCTTAGCCACAGCGCGTTTTTAAGAAATTTTGATGTTTGATAGCCAAGTACATGTGTATCGGGCATACACACACACATACATACATATATGTACTTACGGACGCGTGTAAGCACACATATATGTACATAATTCACTTAATCTTGTAGCGTCCATGTCAACGCACGAATATCAAATTGCCGTCGCTATTCAGATTCGAATTCGAAACCGAATCGCAGACCGAAACGTAAAGCCAAAGAGCCGATTACGATCGCAAGCGCTTCGTTAACTTAAATCAATATGAACTCAAAACTGAACTGAACTGAACTAAACAAAACTGAACTGAACTGAACCACACAGACACCGAAGAACGACTGCGAGCCGGCGGTAGAGACAGAGACGAGCCGCACAATGCTCGGCAGTATAATTACAAATCTTTATTAATTTGTATATTTTTTGAATGGGCCATTTGAATCCCATTTAATTGCTTCTAAGTTGAATTTTTTCTTACCGCTAATTGTTGTATATATTTTAAAGTTATGAATTTAAGTGCAACTGGGCTTTTTGTTCATGTTTATTTTTTCACGATTTTCACGTTCCTAAAATAAATTATATATGGTATATATATCTCGCCAAAACTGTTTAATATAGTGCACCAAAATGTAGATAATTTACATTTCAGCTTAACACCCGGGAATTTCCCAACAATTGGTCCCAAAATTATTTCCCTAATGTGTTAGCCAGGGCTACAGGATATCTCCTTAGTCAGGCACTTGTAATTACAATTCGTTGAGTTCACAATGTAAGTCAACTTTCAGGGTTACTGCGTTGGTAGTTAAAAACTAACTAAGCTAACATATACAGTAAATATATGTTTATATATAAACGGCGCCTAATACTAGGCCTTTGCTGACTACGAATCTAGCTCAGCCCCAAACAAATTACCAACAGTAGCTGTAAAATTGACGAATCAGCTGACTGCGCAGCTGCACGCTGCGTGCTTCAACTTAATTACATGCAAATGCAAATGTAACTGTGAAATTCCACTTACAGAGTTGTTCGGGGACAAATACAAAATATAAATAACTTTTTCAATCGTATTTTAATTAAAATTTATACCTATAGGCGTAGGTTTTTTTTTTTTGGACGCGGCAAGTTAGTCGGTCGGAGCTGCCAGACTGGCAGATACCCTGTACAGTCCGAGCTGTGATAAAACGGAGTTTGTACGAAGAAGAGTTTGTCCTGACTAACTAACTGTACTTTTTTTTGGCGCGGAACCAGCAAGTGATTCAGTAGAAGCTGCCAGACCGGCAGATACCCTGTTCAGTCCGAGCTGTGATAAAACGGAGTTTGTACGTCAAATATTAAAATCAACAAAGCCATAAAGTAGAGCTTTGCAAGCGGGGAACGTCATCTGACTGTGAAGCTTAGCTGTCTGAGCGTCGAGCTGCCAAGCCAGAGGTCGTCGGTTCAACTCCATTGGCATTAACTTAGTTAGTTGATTGAGCCAAAATATTTATTTATTTTTTAAACGAGTGTCTTTCCAATTATTCAATGTACCAAAATTATAAAAATAAACACTTTTCTAATAGCATCCCCGACCCCCGACGGAGGGGGGAACAATTATGTCGTTAAACGACCTCACGATGTAAATGTCTGGGTTAAGATCTCGGTAGACATGACTAACGGTAATATTATGTTATTGTTAATGTTAATGGATTGCGTGGGGCAAAAAGAATATGGTAAATGGGTAGACGCAGTTTTGTATATTTTTAAGTACAAATTACACAAACAGGTTTGCTACCGTCGAAGGCTAATTACTTCTTTATATGTTATATAAAAACAGCGAACGAAGAGAGACAGGTTTTTGGGATTTGATCTTTGTATTGTACACGGGATGGAAACGCTTTCACGACCTGAAGACCTCTCTCAACCTTGAGCCCCTGTTTCTATCAAGGCATTTAAGAGACAACAGATGGAATTTTTAATTTTAAAATGTTAAGTCGCGGTGTTGATCGGAAAATCTGATTTCTCCCGCTCTGCAGTTTCCAAGAATTATATAATATTCAAAACAAATGAAGAGCTTTGCACTTGGATATACACGAGTAAATATTTCCAGTTTTATAAGAATATATTGCTAAGAGACAATTTTGAATAGAAACAAAGCGCATTTTATATTATAATTTATTGCTAGCGCATTGTACTTTGCACGGGTCACAAACTTTAATATTAACTACTTTGAAAAAAAAACCCTAACAATGAAAAACTCCAAAATAAAAGGTTGGAGGAGGGAGCGAATAGACCTAGAAAATAGATAGAAATATGGATATATTTGCCCGATCTGGGCCCTAATATATTTTCAGACTCGTCAAACCTTAATGTGAAAATATTATCAGTAAAAAGAAAAAGAAACTAAGCACCAACAGATTTATTTCCTACAGGGTATCGTGTTTCAATATATATATATATATATATATATATATATATATATATATATATATATGAATGCGTTCCAATAAATAAAACAAAAATATGACAGACATTTGGTGAAGGCGTTTAAAGAAGTGTAAATATGAACAAATCAGAAAATAAGTCAAGAATTCTGATATAAATAAGGCATAAGTAAATAAAAGTATTTACGCACCCTTCACGAGCAGCTGTGAATCCTGAAGACCGAAATCTTCGGCCGAATCGAGGAGAGAGCTCTCCTTGTGCCTCGGATGCTTCTCATTGGAACGATGATGATGATGAGGACGAGTCGGGGATGCGGTTGACTTGGCCGGCGTATTTAGGCTGCTGCGGGCAGCCGTATTGTTGTTGGTTGGCAGCGGATTATCGAGGCTTGAGGCTTCGATGTCGACGAAATGCTGCTGCTGCTGCGTTGGCGGCGACGTATGCCACCAGTTGAGCTTCAATAGATTGTTTTTGGTTGCGATGCGAGGTAGATGCAGCAGGCCTTCTTGTTCCTCCGCCTGCACGTTGCCATTGGAGAGCGGCTGCAGCACAAGCAGCTCCGGGGAGAGGCACGCGGCGGCGGACCCCTCATCTTGGCTGGCAGACATTTTCCCAACTAGGATTTGCCCGTTTCTATACACGTCAATATATATATATAAATTTAAATTTGTAATTTACTCTCTGGAATTATATCGTTTGGCTTTACTTGAATTTAATTTAATTAATCGCACAGTTGGTTAGTTTTTTTTTCTTTCTCTGTTTTGACTATGTCAGCTGCACATCTGCCGTACTTGCCGGCTTGTCGGAGCGGACGCCAAAGGGAGCAAGCCATATTTAGGCAACGCGAAGACCGTGCGTGGCGGCATCTTTGGACCGAGCGGAGGCGACGGCGAAAAGAGAGAGCGAACGCCAGCTGGAACGGGATGGCACGGCAGTTGTAGCAGCTGGCTTTTAGGCGATTTCTTTTACGTTGTTTCGCAATCCAATTCCAATGCGATCCACCTCCGGGCCAAATGAACTTTAATCATCCAAAGTTCGCGCTAGCGTTCACCAGGCGCAGACACCACGCTCCGGCCAGTTGTTGTAGTCCTCCGCTGCCCACGCGTTTCTCGAAATAGAATTGTTTGACGTACTCTTTTTGGAGTAGCACCAAATCGATCAGGTTCAAGCCAAAGCCGCCACCGACTGATCCCTGCTGTGCGCCTTCCACGTTCACGTCTATGTCGATTACGTCACCGTCTCGACGCTTACGCAACCTTCTCTTGAATGACCCGATATGCTCCTGCTGCTCGGTTGCACTTTGAACTGAATTCATTACGTTATCACTAGAAGGAGTTACTTGTTTCTTTGACAACCCGATGATGGCCTGCCAATGTGTTAGATAGAAAAATCTAATAATTAATTCACGTCCTCTCAATTTCACAATTGTTGATTCTGCTGCGTTCATATGTACATATATGCATTCATATATACATTACCAAAGTTTCGTTGAATTTTATAACGTTTCAGTCGAAAATTGTCGTTAAATACACACGCACACACAGTACAGTATTTTCTTGTTAAACTGGGCGTCTTTTTTAACTATACGTTTAACAATAATAATTGCTCAGCGTTTAAGTGATTTTCCGCGAGTTGATCGAATGAAAACTGTTGATAGAACGTTGACTTATTGTAGTTACAAATCGTTGTTTTGTTTTGAACTACAATTAGTGATTTGGCTGGTTTTAAAATAAGAAAATTACTGTTCTTTACGCTCATTCCTTCATGAGTAACATTGAATGGCATACTCATCGCGACAAATGCATACGGCGGCTTGGCGTTGGCTTTTTATACACACACAAGAATCAACAAAATGTGGAAAGTCTGGAAAGCTGTTCGCCGTTGGTTGTCTGAAATTAATAAACGTCTGTTATTACGCATATCAATTTAAAGAAAAGCATAACTCTAAGTTAGTTCTATGTGCTGTTGTAATGTTTGCTTAACTTTTGTATCCTTTTCTTTGCACTAAACTCGATTTGAGAATAATCGATAACGATGTCATTGCATTGCATGGGAGGTTGTGGTGCCACACCGCAAATGTTCTACACATACACACATGCATACATATATTCATGCGCTGAAGTTATTAAGCAACTCTTAGAAAATTTGCCACTTGCTTCGATCACATCTTGTGTTATAAATATGTGTATGCTGAACTCAATGAATCAGAACGACCTTTACCCATTAAATGAAATAATTATGTAGACACAATGTGAGTCATGCGACAAGTGACATAATATAAATCTACACACAAATTTCCACACTTACTTGTCGGTATACTTATGTACATATGTATGTACAAAATCAATTTTCTAAATAGCCGTCAAACAAACCTCTAAGTAGATTAATACATATGCATGTATAAATCTTATGCACTCATGCCAAATATATCCCATAATACGTTTAGTATTGATACTCGTTAAAATTTACTATTAATTTATGATTTGATAGAATTCGTAGATGAGCGTTTTTCACTGCCACACGTTTTTCTGCGAGACGAAGCATATGTATATGAGCGCACATATGTTTATATATCTAAATACGCATGTCATGTAGATAGAAATATGTATGCGTGTGTATTAATGCAAAAGATAGACAGCCACATTGATCTCATTATATCGAAAACTATTCGATAAATGAGTATGTTATCGAGTGGCCTGCAAATATATACCAAATACACCTTTTTTTACAGACACCCATACACCAAACATTTTGCCGTAGCTTAACGATACTTATTTTTTGTGTTCCCATCTATATAAATTCCCTTTTAAAAAATGAGCGGGTTCTTTTTTAATTACACTGTTCCTTAGTTAATAGTTGACTAATTTGACCCGTCCGTTAAGTAGACCTCTTTTTAATACATTTGCTGCTCGACAACTGTTACTATGGGCGATTTTAAGCTTATTTTAAATGCACGAAATACTTATCTTTCTTAACGAAAGTCTCCCTACGATGATACCAAAATATCACACTAATTTGACCATAATTAATATCATAACAATACATCCAATTCAAGTTCAACAATTTATTTTCGAAATAAAATATTGCGCATTATGAATTCAAGGCGTGCAAATCGAGGGCAAATCCTATTGAATTCAACACCGAGCTAAATGTATTTAATCTATTTTTGTTATTTAAACGCACACACGAATGACAAATTATTTATACACATTTGAATAAATATGCGCAAGACAACATCGAAGTTTTTTAATTGTTTTTTTTTTTTTTTAAACGAAAATTGAAATTCTTGTCCTGTTCGTCGAAATAAATCTGCTTTTAATACATTTGAACATGAGCTTCCTTTGTAGTTGCAACCAAAAAAAGAGTACATACATAAATAAATAAATATATAGTTCATACCAAAACAAGATATATCAACTGTTCAATCTTCAGTTTTGTTTGAAATATTGCTTTGTAAATCGGAATTACGCGTCGTAATTGCTTTAACATTTATATTTTCTACCAATTGGCACTTGTCCGCCAGGGTATGCAATAGCGTGTCCTCAACTGTATCTGGAATCCTGTCCAAATCTTTAAGGTGCAATGATTTTATTAAATTGTCCTCCGTCTCAATGCCTAATAAATTAAAAGTACAATTAGAGAGCAATAAAAAACCAGGATTCCTTTCTAATAGCTACCTTTTGATACGATATTTTCCTGCACATATTCGGGAATCTGATATTCTTGCGGCTCACTCGGCGTCGAGCAGGGCCCATCTGTTGTCTCTATAGGGTATATATATAAATTAGCATTCAGTTTTTGGTTGGCAGATTGCCTGCATCACAGAGGAGGATCGCATACCATGCTGGGATTGGCTGAGCTGATCTATGTTCAAGGTTTCATTGAGTCCATCGGCGAGATTGTTTGGATTCTGTTGCAATCTGGCCGTGGCCAGGCCGCGCTCCAGTTTATCGGTGACCGGCTCCAGGTTAAAGATGCACTGTTCCACAATATCGTCTCGGCCAATTTTGTTTAGTACCTGGGCCATGGCATTGCCGGTGGCGCGAGAGCCCTCCTGCTTTAGCCAGAGTCGCAGCATAACCAGACCCTGCTGGGCAGCGGGTTGATCAGCGTACTCAGCTTTGACTAGCTCGATATCAGTCTCGGGTACACCCAATTCTTTGGCCAGCTGCGGCCAGTCACTGCCCAACAGATTCGATATATCCGATAATCGGATATCGGCGCGCTGTATGTCTTCCGTCGCGAGGGCAATTGGCCGTATCATTGTATTGTCTGGCGACTTTGTGCTTGCCTTTATGCCGGCATTGATCATATCCTTGTAGTTCAGGCCGTGATCCATGTTATAGCCATTGTCGATGCCATTCTCATGCGACCGGTTAATCTCCTGACTGGCCAGCGACACGTTCAGAGCACAGATTGGCTGCAATGGTGCCTCACCGGGTCCAACTTTCGGCTCGCTCATGAAACAGAGGCGAGCGTGCGGCTGCTCTTGATCCTTGATATGTACTATGAAAGACAAACGATTCTCGCGGAATGCCTGAAACTTGGTATTCAGTTGCTCGCCCGATTTCAATACGGGCACCAGATTGCCAGCAAACTCCAGATATATATTTTGATTCTGCAATACCTCGACGTCCCGACTCTTTGCCACCTCGCTGAAATACTCTTGCTGTTCGAGCGTTTTGTCCTCTTTATCGTCGGTCATACAGAACACGGATAGCTTTGCTTCCGTAGCGGATATTTGCTTAGCAAATACCACGAACTTGACCATAAATGGCACCTGGGCCATATACGTATAAAGTTCCGTGGCCATGCGTCCGGCGTCGGCGACATTGCGACAATCCATGAGCCAGAAGCGTGCCGATACGGTTGTTGTAAAACTAACGCTATCCTTGACAAACGCCAAAGGCGTCGAACCAGTCACATCCTCCCAAATGGCACGGTTCTGTCCACCGGTTATCGAGCACAGAAGCCTCAAAGTGGGCGCATTGCCGTTCGTGCCACTATATGGCGCATTCACCATGCCTTGATTGCAGGTTTTCGGCGCCGGAATGCTTAATGTTATCGCTTTGTGAAACTTGCGCCGGCGTGGCTCCACGGTGACAACGGGCGAGACTGCAACGCCCTGGCCGAGCAGCTTGGAGCAACCAATCAAGTCCACTGGCTGTGCCTGAAGACCGACTCGAATTTTCTTAGTCAATGCATGGGGTGGAAATATCGATTGGACCTGCGGCACGGCCGTAGATGAAACGGTGCCGCCATCGGGCCCAATAGCATGGACCTCCTGGCGGATGCGCGAGACAACGGCAAAGAAATGCGGCACATTCTGTGTCACAATGCGTATTATTCGATTTGTGTGCAGATCCTCCAAAGGATTTAGATCAGCATCGATCGTTTCGTTCAGGGCGCCCAACAGGTGCTCCTCGTCCTCGTAAACACTATGCTCCCGCCAGCTCTCGCCATTATCCGAACGCAATATGATAATTTCTCGCTCTTTGTCGCGCAGCGATCCAAAATGCGGCACCTCCAGCACAATGGGGCTTCAAAATAAGTTCAATTATGTTTTGAAAATTGAAACAAATCGTGTACGTACCTTAGAAACTTGCCCTCGACGGGCGACATTTCCAATATGCGACTCACCAGCGCCTCACTCTCCATCAATGGCGGTGGATTAGCCACTCGCTGTGGCTTCACATAGCGACAGGTTATACGCGTGGGTTCCGCACACGCTTTGGGCGGCACAATGATGCGCACTCCGCTGTGCCGGCAGCCACGCATCGATCCGCCACGCGCGTCCACCAGGAACGAGACAAGGAATCTGTAATAGGAACACGAAAAGATTGACTTGTTTTCTGACTGTGATCAAGTCTTATGGACCCACCCCAGATGAACGGGCGGCCGTACGATGACCACATTATCGCTCTGGCGTTCCACAGCGGATGCATTTAAATTTGATTCAGTTGTCCGGGTTACTTCTATCAAATGGATTATATATATATGTGATTAGTTGATGAGCACCAAGTATTTATATATCCGACTACGCACCTCTTTCGATTGCTCGGCCGCCAAGTCCATCCAATTGATCGTGCTCGGGATTGGTGGTGTCAAAGTTTTGGTTATCATGATCGTTGGCGGCTTTTAAATCGTCGGTCGCCATATATTTATATTGATTATGATCTAGAAGTTCGTCGCCACCTTCGTCTTCGGAATCGGACAGCAGCGTTTCGTGCATAAATTCCGGCGCAACGACTTTGTACTTTTCCTCTAGCACACCAGTTGCCGTATTAATTACGGAAGTTTGCGTTACGACCTTAAGTGTCTCTACGGCTGTTATGTAGCCCAGATTGTGAGCTATATTCAAAGCTGTTTGACCATTCTGGAAACACGAGCCACAAGATAAGTTAAAAATATATATTTTAATGAAACACTTGCACTAACAATTTACTGGAGAAGATCAACCAACTTCAAGATTTATATAAAACTGTTTAACATTTTCCGAACAACGCCCGAATTTTGAGAAATATAAGAGCATATGTGAATGACTAATTCCAATATACAATAAAATGCTCAGAGAGCAAGAGGATTTCACATATATATACACACATATATATTTATAGATACAGAGCGTGAGAGAGAGAGAGAGAGAGAGTGGAGACGAGAGAGAGCGATAGAGATCACCGATCAATAGAGAATGAGTGCACCACGTGTCAAGTCTGTTGATCAATTTGAGATTTGAATTGAATATCGTATCTATATATATTTTTCACTTGTATGCAGACTACACACAGTATATATATGGAAAGTAAACAGAGTCTGTTTAAAAATAGACACAGACTGTTGCTTGTCTCTCGATAATTGTTGCTCGCTTGGAAAAATAGAACACAACGCCTATTTACAAATCTCTCGCTCAGTTCTCAGTTCCAATCGAAACTAAGTAGTATAAAGTCGAGCTGTTGATTATCTCTATATAGAAATCTGTAGCTAGCAAGCTTTCCGCCGGAAAGTTTATGAATAAAAGTACAATTTCGTTCTTTACAGGTTATATCAAACGACTCCACCTGTTTACCTGGACAACTATATTTTATAGCTGACATACAAAAAATCGGCCAGAAATTTAATGTTTGTATGAAAACATCTAAGTAAAACATATAAAGACGTGAAGATTGACTGTAGTCTACGTGCTTTTTCCAAAATTCCTGAAAGTTTCAGTTCTTTAATGCAGTATCTAACATATATATGATTATAGCAAAGCGAAAGAGCTCTAAAAGTTCCTGCTGAGATGGAGATGAAAGTGAAGTAAATTTGATATTTGTGTATACGAATATAATCTGCGAAAATAAAACCATACATATCGATTCGAATAAAAGAGCAAGGAGTCATGTAGAATATGCCATCGGACTTCGCTGTTTAAATCCTTGTCCGTCTGTCTATATGTATTGAAACTAATTTTCCAAACCAGATCTGACCATCAGTATTTTATGAAAAAGGTAATTTTTTTTTTATATGTTGTATTTTACAATAGCTGGCCTATAGAAAAAACCTGACAACATTTTTGGTTGTTTAAGATAATATTTAAAAAAAACTCACAAATTATGAACTTCACCTTGCCTCTAATAATATATCAGTAAAATGATATACATATATGCCTACAATGGGATCGAAAAAAGAGTTTTCGTATGAAATATAGCACAGATGTCTGCAGGGGCAATTATTTTTTGAAGCCCTGAATATCTTCCTGGTTTTATGCATGAATGTTTTTTTTTTTTGATAGAATGTAAGCATTAAACTATCAGCTCTGCGTTAGTTAAAGAGATCGTGGCAGTATAAATACAAAGAGAAGTATATGGCAAAATTCTTTGGAAACTTACATTTGTAATTGCATCGGGATTTGCCTTGTGCCGCAGCAGAAGATTGATAACCATTGTATGTCCCTGCTGTGCCGCCTGATGGAGCGGTGTGTAGCCCACATTTGTTGTCATGTCGATGTTTGCATCATTTTCGAGCAGAAATTTAATTTCATTAATTTGATTGTAGTGCGCGGCAATGTGAAGGGGCGTATAGCCAGCTTTTGTACGCTCCGAAATGTTTGCGCCGTGTTCGAGTAGAATATGCGAGACCTGAACATGTCCCTCCTGAGCAGCCAAGTGCAACGAAGTCAAACCGTTCTTGGCTGAACTGTTGGCATTGGCACCATGTTCCAAGAGTAGTTGAACCATTTCGACGTGTCCCTCCTGCGCAGCTAGATGCAACGGCGAAAAGCCCGATTTACTTGTTGCTCCCACATCGGCGCCGTGCTGCAGCAGCTCCTGCGCAATTTCCAAGTTATTTTTCTTGGCAGCAATATGCAGAGAACTGTGCCCGTTGCGTGCGCTTATTTGCGTCGAGGCGCCCTTCTCCAGAAGCAACAGGACCACAGGCTGATGGTCGTAGTGCGTGGCCACGTGCAAAGGTGTCACATCGTTTTTACCCTGACAATCGATGGCGGCGCCTTTCTGGAGCAACAAATTGGCGACCTTTACCTTGCCATACTTGCTGGCCAGGTGCAGCGGTGTGAAGCCCTTCTTGGTCTCAGCGTCCAGCTGGGCGCCGGTCTCGATGAGCAGCTGGCAGACTTCCTCCTGGCCCTCCTTAACAGCAATATGCAAAGCCGTATACATGTCCTTGGTGCAGGCATCCACCTGGGCTCCATGCTGAAGCATCAGCATTATAATGTCAATGTTGCCAAGACGGGCTGCCACATGCAGCGGCGTCTGGCCCTCGCGAGCAACTGCATCGACTTGAGCTCCATTGCGCAGCAGTATGCGAATGATGTCAGTCTAGAAAGAAATTATGTAAATGTTAACAATCAGTTTGTCAAAATGAAGTCAATTGTAAACCTGATTTGCGCGCGCGGCCAAATGAAGCGGCGTCTCGCCGCGAACTGTGGGCATATCCGGGCTGGCGTCATGTTGCAGCAAGTATATAACAATGTTCATGCAACCTGCAAATCAAATATCTAATTAGCCGAAGAAGATTGGATGAAAATACGTCTAGACGCACCCATAAAGCTGGCCACATGCAACGGGGTCAAGCCGGATTCCGTGGTCGCGCGAATGTTGGCGCCGTGCTTGAGCAACAATTCGGCCACCTTGATGCGATTCTTCTTGCAGGCAATGTGCAGGGGCGTAAATCCGTTAAGGGCACGCGAGTTCGGATTAGCGCCGTAGTCGAGCAACAGCTTGGCCACACGCACATGCCCACAGTGAGCGGCCACATGCAGGGCCGTCAAATAGTCGACGGTCACCTCATCGACAGGTGCCTTGTGATCGAGAAGGAGTCGTGCCGCCTCGTCGTGTTCGCCCTGCGCCGACATATGCAGCGCGGACAAGCCGTTCTTGGTCTTCGACAATATGGGCGCATTTTGAGAGAGCAGCAGCTGTATGACCTCAACGTGACCCGAGCGCGATGCACAATGCAAAGGTGTTAATCCGTCCCGCGTGGTTGCATCTATACGCGCGTGTTGCGCGAGCAGGAGACTGCACACCGCCGCCTTGCCCCATTTGCAGGCAACGTGCAGCGGCGTAATATTATGCTTGGCCGTGTAGTTGACATCGGCGCCGCGTTCCAGCAACAAGCTGGCAATGTCCACGTTCCCGTAATGGGCGGCAATGTGCAGCGGCGTGAAGCCCGACTTTGAGACAATGTCCGCATTCGGATCGTGTTGGAGCAGCAAAGTTGCCGCGCTGACATCATTCTTTTTGGCCGCAATATGTAGCGCCGGCAAACGCACCTTGCCGCGCACATCGCTCTCAAGCAGCACGGCGACGACCTTGTCGTGGCCCTGCTGCATGGCCACCGCCAGCGGCGTGAAGCCGTCTTCGGTCGCCAGCGACGGATTCGCGCCCTTGCTGAGCAGCAGACGGCAGCAGCCGTCGTGGTTCTCCTGCGCAGCCATATACAGGGGCGTAAAGCCGTTCAGCGACTGCACATTCACGTTCGCCTTGTATTCGATCAGCTGTTTGATCACCTGCTGCTGGCCCGCCAACGAGGCAATATGCAGCGCGGTGTTGCCCTTCTTTGTTGCACTGTCCACGTTAATGCCACGTTTCAGTAGCTCCTCGCAAATGTCCACGAAGCCATCCTTGGCAGCCAGATGCAACGCATTCAATCCGTTCTACGAAAAAACAAACAGAAAACCAGGTTAAGGCTCTGAGCACGAGACGCTTTTTAAATGATACTCTTTAAGTTTTAATATGGATGACAATTTAATTAATATATAAAGCATATTGTTATTATTTCTGATTATTCTAATTCTTCTCAGAAAAGTTTCATCGGATCATAATCTAGATAGTAAGTATATTATGTCTTTTATTACCGCGTTGCAAGTGTTAATGTCCGTGATTAGACCAGCATCTATGAATTCCAGAACCTTGCCCAGCTCTCCGCTCCGTGCAGCTCGTAGAAATGATATTGTTGCATCGTTCTAAACATGGATAAAAATATAAAAAACACAAAAAACTTTAATCTCTATATATAAAACTCGTTGGTGATCAACAAACAGCCCAAACCACAAAAGCTAAGACAGGCTTTTGGGCAATTCCACCCGCATGTGTGGAAAAAACGTGAAAAACGTTTGAGCGAAACTTTTTTGTTTATCATTCGATCGGCCTTAAACTCATTTTTAAAGATTTTTAATCAATATTATGGGGCTGAACGATTCGGTGAATGAAGCTACGAATTTAAATGCATTTCTTAAGATCTTATTATTAATTAATTAATTATTATTACTTATTTTAAATCAAGATGAAGGCCACCTCTAAGGAAAATGTCGGCTAAAGGTTGTAAGGGTGAAGTTCACTGCATTAAAACCTAATGAATTCTTTTGGAAAATTATACGATAGTAAAAGGGTATATAAAGAACCATATATACCCTAATATACCCTACCCCAAACGCTAACGTACAGCTGCATTGCGCTAGATAATCTAGTTTGTTAACCCGATGCATTAATTTTCAATGGGTACAGAGAATAAAAAAGGTTTTCACAATTTTAACATGATTGCTATTCATTTATAAATCCATAAATTACATAAATATACCCATAATAGCTAGTAAATTCAGAACGAATATCACCGACTCCGCCGACTGAGCACAATATAAATTAGTTTTTTTTTTTAATGGTACCGTACACACACGCACACACACATACACAGATTCAGATACAGCTTATGCATCTCATGTATTTGAATTTACAGTTATTATTGGTGACCATCGCACAATAGTGTGATCAGCACTTGAAAAGTATGTGGGGAAAGTGGGTGGGGGTGGGGTCATGCCGCAATGTACGCCAGATAGTTATGCGTAAGTGTGTGTGTGTGTGTGTGTGTGCGTGTGTATATGTGAAGTGATCTCATCAGGCGGATGGTCGAGCTCTACATTCTATGGACAATTTAATCCATTGTTTGACAGTTCCAGATACAAGGACTAAGGTGTGCATCAATTTTAACATATATGCTTATATAGTAAATCATTCTTTAATTAAGTTTTACCTGTTTTTGATGCTTCGCATTAATATTGGCTTTATCAATGTACCCGTTGTCCATAGTGTCGCTGTTCTGATTTATTTGTATCTGCGTTCGTTTAATTGCTGTTGCTGTTTCGTGACCCTGGCTTTTCGTTTGTATCTCGTTTAGTGGCTCGCCTAGTGTCATTTTTTCTTTGAATGAATTCCTGAAAATAAAGCACTGACTAATTACTAAATTGACCGACCACAAATGGATATTCGGAGCATAAAAAATAAAACTTTTACCATATCAAATACATACATACAACATGTATACAAGCGTATGTATGTATCTTCTATATACATGCACTTTCGTATAAACATATATTTGCTTGCATGCTTTTTTACAAGTATATAATTTGTTTATTTAATTATTTTATTACGTATGACGTCATTTCTTCACCTACCTTAAATTTTGTGCGAACGAATTGCAATGCTAATACGAAATTCGGCCTATCGAAATTATATCAGAATATCGATATTTTCCACAAAAAGTTAAATATCATATCGTGTTAAATTATTGCGGCGATATATCGGGTATGGATACCTTACAAGTTTTGAGATCAGCGGCAGTTCATTAAATTTGTTATCATATTTAAATAAAATGCACCTGTAACCTCGACTATTATACCTTTTGATTTTAAAAACTGCACAGCAGTTATTATTATGAATTAGTTTAATTAATTTGCGCTAAAATAGGCATAGTTCCAAACTGCTAAATATTTGAACAGAAAAGGTCCAGCTGCCTAAAATGGCCGTTAAATATAATTGAATGCATTTAAAAGTGAGTGAACCAAGTCACCGGCGCTAACTTGACGCACGAACAATTAAGAACGAACCGATAACAATGAAAGACAAATGAATTAAATGAACGATAGTAAGGGACATGAACTTAATAAACCGCTCAATTGAACATATACTGAACTATTTAATGCAACACTAACAGCTCACGGGTAGACGCACGTGTTTATATTTGTTTCCGACTTTGTTGTGCCTTTTCGCATTATAATGGCTTTTGGACGCCCTCGTGGTGGTGGTGGCAGAGGTTTGAGAATACACCAGTGGTTGCGAACTAAAACTTATATACATTTTGTTTTAAAAATCTTCGTAAATAGGTTCTCGCGGTGGTGGTGGCGGTGGACGCGGCGGTGGTGGATTCAGCAAGTTCGGCGGCGGAGGATTTAATAAAGGTGGAGGTCGGGGCACCTTTGATCAGGGCCCGCCCGAGCGTGTGATTGCATTGGGCAACTTAAGCTATTCATGCCAGAATGATCTAGTTTGTAAAGTAGATATAGATGATGTACCATATTTCAATGCCCCAATTTTCCTCGAAAACAAGGAGCAGATCGGAAAAATTGATGAAATCTTTGGCACAGTGCGAGACTACTCCGTCTCCATTAAACTTTCTGATAATATATTCGCAAATAGTTTTAAGCCAAACCAACAGTTGTTTATTGATCCTGGAAAGTTGCTGCCAATTTCAAGATTTCTACCAAAGCCACCACAGCCAAAAGGTGCTAAAAAGAAGGGCGGCCCAAGTGGTGGAGGAGTAAGGGGGCGTGGAGGCGGAATGGGTAAGTTGAAATTAGAGCTAGAACTATACAGTTACAGTACTTTACAATTATACCATTTAGGAGGCCGAGGTGGACGCGGCGGCGGTGGCTTTAGGGGAGGCTCAAGCCGAGGAGGAGGAGGCGGCGGTGGATTTAATAGAGGTCGTGGTGGCGGCGGCGGCGGCGGTGGTGGATTTGGTAGAGGCCGTGGTGGCGGCGGAGGAGGAGGGCGCGGCCGTTGGTAATTCAAAGTGAAATGTGAAACTGAATAAAATGAAAAGTAAAAATATATATAAAAATTAATTAGTTGTTTGATAAATCGTAAATTGGTTTAATATTTATTTTTGAAAATACTGACCACGATACATGCAATATTTTACGGGTATATATGTTTGTATATTTATGTACATTTGTATAGTTTTGTGCACTTATTTATTGTGCTATTGTTGCTTTAAATGATGTTAATAATTAATTATGGAAGATTTTCATAGGCCCTTAAAATTTGTATCATTAATATTTTCGATATTCTTGTGATTTAGCTGCATCGCATTGACGGCTTTCTCACTTATCCGCGAGCTGTTTTTCTTGTTCAATATTCCCTTTTCCAATATTCCAATATTTTGAATATTGTTATAAATGCGATCGCTGTAGCTGGAATTGTAGCGAAATGAGCGCGTGTAGAGACCTTCTTGCCAGAGTTGAATATTTTTCTGTCGCTGCGTTTCCGGATATATATGCTGAAAGCAAACGATAAATGTATATAAATTCGCAGATATTGGAAGAATATTTTACCGAGATGGCGTTGGCTTCGGGGAACGCATTCCTGATTATGTCTTCCGAGTGATGGTGATAATAATATTGAGACTTTTGTGTCTGGGAATATCTGCGGGGGGTGCTGCTTACCTCGCCATTCTGGTGGCCAATATTGCTATTTGTGGCACCAATATAGCCGTTATTACCGTTACCAGTACTACCGAATATATCATCCACAAAACTAAATGTACTAAATTCGCTGGGATAGATGTAAAACGTTGTTATTAAAGTTGCGTATACAAACAGATGAAACAGTATGCATGTCCAAATCAGATTTATCTGCGAATAGAAAACAAACAAATTCAATTCACGGGAATCTCTTTGATTAATTTAAGCATGCACGTGCCTTTTTTCTGCGTCCGTATTTCGTGAATGAGGCAAACGGTACCAAGGATATTGTCAAAAACGTGCCACAAGCAACCCCAGCCAGCAGCCCGGCAAAGTTTAGCTGGTATGGCAATGTGCCGATCCCGAATAGAACTGTGGACAATAGCAATAGCTTGAACAGTGCCACATATGGCTTGTGTACATTTTTCCAGTGCATCCATATAAGCAGGGCAGCCAGCGAGGATACAACACCACAGAGCGAGGCTGAGGGTCCCACCTGTTGGTAAATTGAATACGATGTAAGAGAATAGTTAGAATTTTAATTTGAATAACTTCACTGTTAAGCTAAGTTATCGATGAATATGCATATATGTAACTCTGTTATCGGATTAAATCGATATAAGATATAACTACTTTCAATAAGCAAGCGATCACTTTTTAAAAAAATTCTGAAACCGTGCGGTTGTGTAAAATAATGAGAAACCGAAATTCATACTTGACAACGAGTAAATTAATAGACGATAACTGATCCACTAGCTTAATATATTTACATATGTTAAGTACCTACCTCAGGACGATGAGGTACCAGCACGGCGCTGGTAAGATTTCCAGCCAAGCCCGACATAATATATACGACGGCAGTTCGCAAGGTTCCGATTAATCTCTCCAAGTCGGCAAGAAATAAATACTGAAATATAAGCGTAATTGCCAGATGCAAAATGCCAGCATGCATGCATAGCGATGTCAAAAGTCTATAAATCTGATCTGGAATTTCCACTGAGATAAATGGGAACATGCCACAAACATTATTTAGGCAGGATATCTGAAATAACAAAGAATCATTAGAGAATCGTAATTAACTATTTATTATTTGTTGTTGTTATTTTTGTGCTTATATAACTCTGTTAATGTTATCCGGCAATCTTATAAAAAGTGATCGCTTGCTTATTGGAAATATCGATATATTCCTTCGGCTAGTATCGATATTACATTTAACAGAATTACATTAGCTCCGATTACTTAGTTGAACAGTCGATTTGTTCAAATTTAAATTGATTCAAATTCTTACACATCGGTCTACTTTATTATTTTGCAATTTGGAGCAATCGGCTAAGTGTTATTTGCCTGGGTTATATTTACCTGTGAACAGAGTGAGGCTTCCTCGTGAAAATATCCATTAACGAAATCACAATATTCGCGGGTCGTTATCCGGCATTCACCATAGAGTCCCGTACAGCAGGGATGGCCAATTACTTCACAGACCATATGCTCGGCCGTGTGATCCTTGTAGCGATAGCGCTGAGAGAATGAGTTGGTTTTCCGGCAAATGGGCCACTTGGTTATGTCATCAGGCCACTCGTATGGCGCTATGGATGCGGGTGCATCGCAAAATTTGGGATCCAAGCCGCACACAGAACCCGAAATACGTCCGCCCGGCCCAGACTCACCGGGTGACCATTTCTTCCAAGTCGATATTGATTTCTTGAGAAAATTACAAATCGGTAAAGACGGGCATATATGTATATAGTATGTAGGACTTACCGTAGGATAGAGACCCCGGATGGAGCAATCCGCCTGGGAGCTCTGAACGCAGCCGGAGTCATCGTTCCGTATACAGCAAGCCGTTTCACGTTCCTGCCTACGGGTTTTGGCAACCACCTCTATGATCTTAATGTCGCGCCGCATGCACGCTGCGAATTTTGCGCCCATATGAACCAGGTCATTATTGCGTGGACCAATCCAGAGATTACGTTGCTCAATGTGCTGCACCGTCTGCAGGCTCAGGCTGGTCACCAGCACCTGTCCGGTCTTCTGTTCGGTACCGAAACCAATTGGGGCGATGCCGTAGCAAACGATCGACAGAAACAGTACGACAATCTGCACCGTATTTATCCAGTATGTGAAGAACGGGCGATGATCCGTACGATCGTCCAGATCGTTGACCGAAAAGTATTTGATATGCCGCGACTGGGGACGTCGCGAGTTCTCTAGCACGCCGTCCAGCAGCTGGGCAGCTATACGATTGCCACGATTGGTGCTCGAATTGGTTGTCGAATTGGATGTGCGCAGCACGGATTGGCCTTGTGCCATATGCATATGATTCACCTGATGCACCTGTTGTGCCTCGGCAATCAAATGCACGTCTCCGCCGTTGCCCCCGCTGCCCACGTTGACCCCGTTCCCATTGAGAGCCGAGGTGCGCCAGCCATTGTGATGCCTCTCGGCCATATAGACGCCGTCGACTCCGCCCAATCCCAAGTTGACTGCATCTGTGGCCGGCTGTTTGTTGTCGTCCGAGCTGGACGCCGCATCACATGGACTATCAAAGAAGACCTCGTCATCGATCAGTGCAGCCAGACTATTGGCGTACTCGGCGTCCATGTGCTCCTCCCCCTGATGATCCATGGTCTCTACGTTCCGGCCGTGCACATGAATCGGCGCAAAGCTGCGCGACCATTGCCGATGGCAACGCTTGCCCAGGTGACCACGTCCGTTCCTTGCGGGTCGCACGTTGAACATGCTTATCAGGTAGCTAACACCTGTCATCAGCATGTGGGCCACGGATGCCTTGCGCTCAACAAATTCGCCCGCACTAAAATCGCGCCATCTGCAGCTGCCCGTGGCATGCATCGCCATATTATCCACATTTTGGGCATCCTGAGCGGGCAGGATATCGGGCCGATCCGTCGCATGGTAGCCAGTTGCATCCGCAGTATCACGATTGTCGATTGCACATTGGGGCACATTGTAGTCCAGTTCCGAGCTTGTGTTCAACGGGCCAAAGCGTCGAATTGCGAGGCGTCGATGGCGTCCGTACCAGAGCGCAAAATCCGCCGCCTCCGTGCTGGTCTCGACGCCAAAGAAACGCGCCACCTCGCGTCGCATATAAATTATTATGCGCTTCTTGCAGGAATACCGTAGAGCCTGCTGCTGCTGCGGCACAAGATGCTGCTGCTGCTGCGGCACGAGATGTTGCTGCTGCTGCTGGGGGCGCGGCGAATTGGCCAGGTGGGCAACCGGATATACCACCTGCTGTTGCTGCTGACGTTGGAATGCCATTGTGCTGGCCAGACCGGAGGCCTCAATTGTGCTGGAGCTGGCATTCTCGTGTGCCATCATTTCCTGTTCATGTTGTTGCTTCAGCTTGTCCAGATCCGTTGTTGTTACTGGCACGGGTACGGGCACGGGCATGGGCACGGGCATGGGCATGGCCAGGGGCACGGGACTGATAGGGCCAGTTGTTTGGGTTGTCTGATGCACACCGGTTGTCCGGCGCGCGGTATTGCAATGCAAGCAGGTGCCGGCCATGTCCTGACCCGGCACCTGACCCTGACCTTGCACCTGCACCTGAGCTGGACTCTGTCGCTGGCCCTCAGCCTGACCGAACGTCGACGACGACGACGACTGTATGACTATAATAGAGTCGGCCTCATCCGTATGATTGCTGCCACGAGCACTTTCCACATTGGAACGCAACTTGTTGCAAGTTCCCATGTTTTTGCCCGTACTCACAACGGACGGTCCTGTTGCCGAAAACGCTACGGACAATGAGCCGGATGAGGCAGGCGAAGGCGACGGGCAGGGGCATGGGTTCGAGTTGGAAGATGTGGATGATGATGGCACATTATGCACATTATAGGTTTGTGCGCTCTTCGAGTAGCTGCTACCCTGAGCCTGCCCAGATTCAATGTGCTCGCTGTGACAGCACTTGGCACGATAATTATACGGAATATTCACGTACTGCGATGACAGCGGAGGCGTGGGAGCCGTTCCCGTTCCCGTTGCTGTTGTTGGGCCGTGGCCTGAATCCGTGTATATATCACTCGCCGGAGGCGGCGTTGGGACATACCGTTTGACCGGCGTGTGCACCGTGGAGCCCAAATAGCCGTTATAGGCATCACATTCCGGCATAAAATATCGATTGGAGGCCGCACTTTGCGACGTCGCCGGCGTTGCGGGCGCCAGGCACGGCGATAAGAGATTCATTGTTTCGATTAGCTTCACCTTATGAGCCGGATCTCGGTAGCGCTCCAGGCGATATTTCGCATTTGGCGACATTGCACGCGGATGATGCAGTGGATGCAGGCTATATTTGCCATGCTTATGCGGGAGGCCGGCTGAACTCTCCGCCGGCTGCGACTGAGTGCTGCCCGAATTGTTGGTGCACAGCGACGACGAGGAGTTCGAGGATGACAACGGATAGCCTTGAGCCAGTTGCTGTTGCTGCTGAAAGTGGTTCAGATTCAGCTGCTGCATCTGATTGCCGCTTCCGTTCCCGTTAAGGCCGATTTTGGTTTGGAAATTCGATTGGGTTTGAGCGTGGGCGTGGGCGTGGCCGTGCGCATGGGCGTGGGCGTGCCCGTGTGCCTGAACCGAGGGCAAACAATCGCTATTTGGAGCCGGTGACGGCGGCGGCAAGCAGCCGTTCATTAGCGAATCATCAAATTTGGCCAACGGTATGGTTAGTTTGCCCGACTGCGCCAGGAATATCTCATTCGGATGCGGACTAAAGCGACCAGCTGGCGATCCAATTGGCTCATCTGATCTCGGTTGATAGTTAACCGATTTCCTGCGTCCGGCACACGAATTCCCGGCAATTGTGGCATTGCAATCATTGCCATTTGCATTTCGGCGCTGGTTGCCGATGCCACTCGGAAGATCGCCACGAATTGGATGCATCTTATATGAGACCTGGTTGTAGCGTTTTTTCAACTTTATCTAAAAACGCATAGAAAGAGGGATTTATTTATTGTTAGAGGACATCCCAGTCTCTATCGAATCCGGGTATATTTCTTGTTAGCCATGAAATAAACAAGCAAAATGATCCTAGCTGTAGCACTGATAGATTCAGAACTTAGCATCTTTTGAGTAGTTCGAATACTCGATAGGGATAGGCGGAGATTACTCTATCCGCTATCTTGGCATCTTTTGAATACTTCGAATACTCAATAGGTATAGGTAGAGATGACTCTATCCGCCATTGGCATATTATTATTATTACCTGAATTTTTAACCATATAAAAGCATAACAAAACTTTGTAAGTGTTAAATTAATAATTAATAATAAATGTAACACTAATAATAAAAGCTGGACGGCTTCATCTCAACGTTGACGGTTTTTTTTTTTAATAACGAAGAAACATCCAAAGTATAAACAACAAAGAGTATGCATTTATTTTGAGAATTTCTCGGTTCCATCCTTGATTTTGGTATCTACTCAAGTTAAGCGAACACCTTAAACTTGTTGCGAATTTTAACAGCAAAGCGAGCAAAACCAAAGTCTTCTGTGTTGTAGCTTTCTGGCACAGAACTGTGTCAAAGCTGGGCTAGTCAAACTGATCCAAAAACAAAGAGAAAAAAAAGAATGATTTGGAATAATGTGTGAAAGAAAAAAAGTAAACAAAATCTTATCTTATACATATTCATAATATTTGTTTAGTAAAGGAAGAAAAGTATAAGACTTCTTCTGCCAGTATAAGACTTCTGACAGGCACATTTGTATGTACTTACATATACAGAAACATATGCATGTTTATATGTACAATTGTTTGATTAACTAATAAGTTTTCGTTCCACCTTATTGATAGTTAACATTTTTAATATTGCTGTTAATATTTTGTTCAACTTTGAATATCTATTTAAAAAATTTATTCACAACACACACACACAGGGATGTAGAGAAATTTCATCTTATCGATTTTCCGCAAGCGAACACAAGCATAGTTTTTGGCGCAACTTACAATTATGGAATTTACATTGATATTTTTGCTCCTCGTATTAGCGCCATGTTTGTTCAGCTTGCATATTAGCAAACTTTCGATTGTTTTTCATTTAGTTTTTATTTTTGTTCGTTGCAAATTTTTTTCACCATATAGCGAGCAAAATCATTCAAATGTAAATGCACATAGTTACACACACACACATATACATCTGCCATTCACTTGACGTTAATATTGCCATTCACTGGGCGAAGCTGCGCTGGGCATGTTCACATTTGTGATGTCACGAATTGCACTCGAAGCTCCAGCATTCGAATTCGAATTGCATTCGAAGCTCCAGCATTCGTTGCACAACCAAAACGGCAGCATTAAACATCGTTTGCGTTTCTAATAGCCCAAAAAGCGGAACCATTGACCTGCAAGAGGGGTGATAAACTGAAACACCTATTAAATTAATTTTCATAAAGATCTTTACAAATGAATTTGCAGCTAATTGAAACTTTAAGATAATTTATGACCCTAATTATCCAGCCAAGGTTCGATTTTCCGAAAAGTGTGAAACACTGGCTAAATTAATTTATATATAGGGGAACCCTATTATACAAAGGGGAGCCCTATTTGATCAGAAGTCCGAGAGGATGAAACCGTTTTCTGTATAAAGATTTGTGTTGCAGCCCTGGTAAATCGAATTCGAAGTCGAGTCAATTTTAAATGAGAATTGAAATTTATGATGCAAGATAATTACAGTACTTAACAGCCGCAAGGCGTTCACCTGAATTCAGTTGTTTTACGTGCGTGAGACAGTTTGGTTGCCGTTTGAAATTTGAACATTTGATATATACCCACATATCTAACCAGTTAACCAGTTTTGTACACGAGCCATGAAGTCGTTTTTTTTTCTTTCGATCATTGGCCTTCAATACCTTTCAAGTCGTGCCTATGTAGCTGCCGAGTTTGATCAATCCGCGTTTAAAGGGATAAGTCCCTCGTTTGAGATTGTCCACGAGTGGAAGTATTTGGATTTTGAATATCCCACCTTTGTCGAGAGGCAGCTGGCGATAAAAAATAGGTAATATGTGAAAAAGACTATTATGGGATATTTAGCACAGACTACAGGTTAAAGTATGGCTTTAATATCTTGCAACCATTAAATAAAATGGTAAAAAAGTGAAAGGTATAATTAAGTTATGAAAAAATATTTAAACGGCAGGATATATGGTTAGTTCTTACTGATTAGTAAACATATATAGTAAATAGTAAATACGGAAAAGCCCCGTTCTCTAATTAAAATAATGTGGACTTATTAAATCCCTCTTTTTTCTTACTCGTCCATAATTTTTTCAATGCCATTCCCAACTTTTAAATTCAGGATTTCTGTAAATTTTACATCAAGTATTTTTGTCCAGGAGAGGATATTTTCGAGGATTTTCGAATTTTACACTATAGAGTATAATGAATCAGAAAGTGATTTATATGTAGATATAAATGGATGCATACGCATTAAATAAACGTAAAAAGCGGGTTTGCTTTCTGTTATTTATTTATATAATTTTTTTCAGAGATTTTGTGCCGCGAAACAATTTACCTTTGGGCATCGATGTATATGGGAGTCGACTGTTTATAACGACACCGCGCTGGAAAGACGGCGTCCCGGCGAGTCTGGTCACGGTGCCATATCCGGCAAAGGAGATAAGTCCAGCACTGAAGCCGTATCCGTCCTGGCAGGCGCACAGCAGCCCCAACAATCCCGACTGTTTTAAGCTGATATCCGTTTATCGCACAGCTGTCGATGCGAAATGCAACCGATTGTGGCTGATAGATTCCGGGATTGTTAATGCCACAATTAGTTTAAACCAGATATGTCCACCGAAAATTGTCGCCTTTGATCTGGACACAGACGAGATGATTGTCCGCTATGAGCTGCCCGCCTTGCAGATTAAACAGGACTCCCTGCACTCGAATATCGTTGTGGATGTCCGAGATAACGCTTGCCAGGACGCCCACGCTTTTGTCACAGATGTCTGGCGCTTTGGCATTGTTGTCTATAGCCTGGCGAAGCACAGGAGCTGGCGTGTGACCAACTACAATTTCTTACCCAATCCCACGGCGGCGGATTTCAATATCCATGGTCTGAACTTTCAGTGGTTGGATGGCGTCTTCGGCATGAGCCTGTCCAGGCGAAATGATCGCGTGCTCTACTTTCACCCAATGGCTAGCTACAAGGTACGTTATATATTAGTTAATTTTGATATATTAATCAATTTGAATTTATGAATTTTCAAGGAATTTATGGTTCCGATAGACATCCTTTTAAATGAATCCCTTTGGACCAATGGCACAATAGACACGTCCAAGCATTTTATTGCAATCGGCGATCGCGGATTCAACGGTCAATCTTCGACATCTGGAATCGCCAGAAATGGTGTCATGTTCTTTACCCAGGTGCATCGGGATAACATCGGATGTTGGGATACAACTAAACCATACGCTCGATCCAATTTGGGAGCGCTTCTCGATGCTAACAAATCCTTGACCTTGATTCAATTTCCCAACGATTTAAAAGTGGACAACGAGGAGCAGCAAGGCGTTTGGGTGATGAGCAATCGGTTGCCAACCTATTTATATAGTCAGCTAGATTACGGGGATATCAACTTTCGAATTTTAAGAGCCGATGCCGAGAGCATTATCGCCGACACGATATGTAATCCGTTGTACGAATCGGCCAGTAAGCAAAAAAACGCTATTGTGTCAATAGAAGAAGGTCAATGTTATTAGACGAAAAATAAAACACATTTCGCTGGTAATTTAACCTGCAGAGCCGACTTGAATTCTTCAGAATCGAGAAGAGCATTCATATACATATATACATAAATGCAAACCTGCTAGTTGTTTTCTCATCTGTATTATGGGTCTAATATACTGAGTGTAGACTGTACCTTGGACCTAAATATCTGGATTTAACACCAGCAGAGCCTACTTGAATTCTTGAGAATCCAGGAGAAAAGCATACATAAATGCATACATAAGTGTTAGTTTAATTGTGTAACCTAAACGATCAAAATAAAGTGAAAGCTTCTTTGCTACCTTGAGTCCTCTATAAACCAAGGCGATGTAAATAATTTGATATTCATAACGACGCTTGGGGTAGGGTATTTAATTGTCGTTTAAGGCCGAACACACAGAAAACTCGAATGCTTCTTTGTTTTAGAACTTTATCAACGTTAATTCAAAAGTTGTCGTCGCCTTGTGAGATACGAGATACTGTATTTATATCTCTGTATCTTTATCTCTGTATTTGTCTCGCACACGCGTTACACGCCATATAAGCATTTATTTTTATGTGTTCATAAGTAACTTGATTCTCAGTTGAGAAAGCAGTCTTATAACGCACATTACACACATAAACTGAGAGGCGGAAGGCCACGGAAAGAACAATTAATTCGCCGCCATAAATTGATGTCAAGCTTCAACTATTCGATATGCGCTCATCTCATATCATAAATCTAATCGGCTTTTTTTTTTTCCTGACCTGGGAAAGGGTATACGCAGACGGTGAGTCAGAAAGCTTCTGCTTACATATCAAAGATGAACTGAGAATGACAGATAATCGCATTATTAAAATTCGATAGGAAATCTATGTAAAGAACTTTCGTTTTCACGCAGAATACATTTCTTGATTTCTTGACAAAAATAAATAAACTTACAATAAGTTTAACATACATACAAAAAGTATATGGAAATTCTTGTTGTTATCTCGCAAGGCTTTGTTTGCCTGGCGCAAGATAAGCTAAATAAATCTTCACTTCAAGTTTTAGTATTATTATATCATTGGGTTTTCTTTTTATATTATGTAACTAAATACAGTTTTGGTTTATTTCATGCTGAAGAACAAATTTCCGATTATATACGAAAATGTTGCATAATTGGACTGAGAAATGCACGCACCACAAATGAATGCGATAAAATGGAATCGGCCATGTCCAACATATCCAGACTCTGGATTGGCTTGTGCTCCTCAACATTTGGCGTCTGCTGTTCCAGAGAATTGGAGCGTCAACATTGTGAGCTGGGTCGTCTGGCTGCCCTGGAAAGCACTTCCTGTGATAATGGCTCGTCGACTACATATAAAAATTGCTGCCGAGCCTGTCAAGGTATAGAAAACTGTTTTTAAAAAAAGATAATTAATATTATTTTAATTAATATTATTAAGATTAATAATATACAACCATTTTCCAGTTGGTTTGGCGGTTAAAGCTAGCCAGCAAAAATGCCGGGATCCCTTGTTTTCATTTCTTTCGAATATAGATTCATATCGGATTTGCTGCTCCGAGGATGGTTTTGCCAATCAATCTGATGAAAAGGAAAATACACTTGACATAGATGCTCATCATGCTGAGCCAGAAGAAGTAGAAGATGCCAAGCCGGATGAGGATGAGGAGCAGGATGGAACTATTGTCCTCGCCGACGATGGTGAGCATCAGAAATCAGAATTTTTTTTTCATTTGTGAATCAACTGAATCCTCCGCAGATGACATTTGTGGCAAAATTCCAAATCTTTGCGCGCATATTTGTGAAAATACATTCGATGCCTACAAATGCAGCTGTAATCCCGGCTACACTTTGGACGACAATAATGTTACTTGCTCCGAGAGCAAAGATCATCCATGTCCCAGCGGATATATTTTGGATGCCAAACAGGGCAAATGCGCGGACATCGATGAATGCAAGGAGCAGCTGCATGAGTGCAAATCAACCCAATATTGCCACAATACAATCGGTGGATATCATTGCCTTAATGTCAAGGCAAAGAACTGTCCCCCAGGCTATCTGTACAATGTCAAGTCGGAGGAATGTGAAGGTACGTAAATGCATTGACCGGGGGGTCACCCCACTATCTAGTCTAAAGAGCATTTGCAAAAACATTAAATGCTTAGACTGGCACTGATAGACGCTGCTTCCCCTCACCGGAGCCACACTATTAAGGATTTTTTGTTGAATCCCTTCCATGTCTGTCGTCCGAGTTCCGATATGGGCATAGATATGGCATTCAAATTTGTGAATATGCCAAGTCAGATGGCGCCACCTTTAAGTTCAATACATAACTACATACATACATATATACATACGCACACACATACACCTAAGTACATATATAAATACGTACATACATACACATTCGTACATATGTACATCTACTACATACATACATACATACATACAAACGTACATACATATGTTCATACGTACACACATACATATGTACATACATACATATGTACACACACATACACATGTACATACACACATACATATGTACATACACACATATCTACATACATACTTATCATGTAATACATGTAAATTTAAATACATAAATACGTCTACATACATACATCTACATACATATCTACTTACCCCCTCCTCCTGCTCCACCGCCTCCTTCACAGTTGCTCCTCCACAGGCCTGGAGCCAACGTTTCCTGCCTTGTTGAATTTCAGCAAGGCCTACTTGAATTCTTGAGAATCGAGGAGGAGGAGAGCACTTGGTAGAAATTCGTTATATTTAAATTTGCAGCACACAAATCTGTTTGGCCTGCGTTTGAGAAATTACGCGCAGATTTAAATATTTGACGGGCGGTAACTGGGTGAACAATATATATAAAATATTAAGCAGAAAACTTGCCACGGGCAATGCCGAGCAGCATCCACTAGTGTTAATAATATATTGATAAATATATATAAATATTGAATAGATGAAGACGAGTGCATTCAGTCGCCATGCGAAAAGGGATATAAATGCAGCAATTATCGCGGCGGATATGACTGTAATCCGATCGAGAGCCAGGCTTGTGGGACTGGTTTTTACTTGAAAGAGGGAAGCTGCGCGGATATTGATGAGTGCGATTATAATGCGACAAACTCCTGCAAGATTGAAATGCACCAGGAGTGCAAAAACACCGTAGGCAGTTATCAATGTGACTGCCTGCCCGGCTTCAGCCTGGATGTGACACAAAATGAATGCGTGGGTGAGTATGCCTCCGGCCAACTATGTTATCTATGTATTATCTATGTATATTATTTGTACACACTTACGATTATGCTCGAATGATGTATGTGCACACTTCCTGTAGATATTAATGAGTGCTCGATTAACAATCACAACTGCCTGGCAACTCAAAGATGTGATAACACGATCGGTTCATATATGTGCACGGTATTTTTGCTTTTATCAATTTTTAAAAAGGCACTTTTAATAATATTTATTAAATATTTTCATAGCGCTGGACATCGTGCGGGACGGGATATACATTGAACGCCGGGACTGGAAATTGTGATGGTAAGACTAATTTAAAAAAAATGACAATCTGATTGGGACTTACTTGTAACAAATACGAAATGCAAATAAGCCAATCAGACTTGCATTCCAATTGTGCGAGAGCAAACACTCTAATTGAAAGTGAATTGTTTCCTTAAAGATGACGATGAATGCGCGCTCAACACACACAATTGTCCATCGAACTATGATTGCTACAACACCAAAGGATCCTTTCGGTGCCACAGGAAGACTACGACTACGACATCCACAACCACGACGACGACGACCTCGTTGCCGGTTACATCCACAACGCCCGCACCTGGGCGAGATTTGAATCCACATTATGTGTCCCAACAGGCACACAATCGTTTGGATTATGCTCCCAGCTATTTGACTAATTATAGATCGATAGCTCAACAGCCCTGTACCTCCGGATTTCACAGAAACAATTTGGGCGCCTGTGTCGGTAAATTAAAAATCAAGACATTAATTCGCCAGAAAAAAGCGACATAATTCCGTCGGTAAATTCTAGATCCTATAAACTTCCGTTGGCTTTATTTTATAATTGTTGTCCGTTCCGTACATGGCCTCGGTTCAAGAATTGAATTCTTTATTCTTCCTCTTTTTGTTTTTTGTTTTAAGTATCGATATTGTGACGATATCGATACTTCAAATTCACATTCGATTGGTTGTCGATCATACAAGCCATTTTCCATCTGATTGAAATCCGACTATTCATTACGGTCGTGTACAACCTGTTCTATTAATTTCCCCATATTAATTTCCCATTAAGTGATAATAACTGATTAATAACTATTTCATTTACAGACGTAAACGAGTGCATCGAATACAAGCCATGTATGAACCATGAGCGCTGCATTAACACAAATGGCTCGTACCGCTGCGAAAGCCTAATACAATGCCTTGCCGGGCTTAGGTCGACCCCCGATGGAACCTCTTGCGTTGGTTTGTGTGCAAAAGTTAATTGTAATTATGCTTTACTCAGAAAATTCCCTTTTATACAATAAGATATCAATGAGTGCGAGACAGGCGATCACAACTGTGGCGATAAGCAAATATGTCGCAATCGCCATGGCGGATATATCTGCGCCTGTCCCTCTGGCCATCAGGTGACCCGGGTCAACAGTTGCGAGGACATCGACGAGTGCGCGCAGGATCAGCCCGTTTGCTCCTCGAATGCCCACTGCTTTAATACAATTGGTTCTTACTATTGCGAATGCAAATCGGGATTCCAAAAGAAGCCTCTCAGCGGCCCGGATCAGGAGAATTGGCAGACCCATTCGCAGTGCTTCGATGTCGATGAATGTCAGTCCATACCGGGTCTGTGCCAGCAGAAATGTGTTAACTTCTGGGGCGGCTATCGCTGCACCTGCAATTCGGGCTATGAACTCAGCCAGGACAATCGCACCTGCAACGATATCGATGAATGCGAAGTGCACAAGGATTATAAGCTGTGCATGGGGTAATCTCACCTTTTATGTCTCCTTAACATATCCTCTATTTATTCTTCCACGATCCGATTAGCTACTGCATCAACACGGCCGGATCCTACCAATGCTCCTGTCCCCGCGGCTACACCTTGGCGGCCGACAAGAACACCTGTCGGGACATTGACGAATGCGAGACAAAAAGCGAGAATCATGTGTGCACGGGTCGGGTGCGTAGCTTATTGAACAACCTACAATTGTTTATTAGAATTATTTATATATATATTATATATTATATATATTCACAGAACGACATATGCACCAACATTCGAGGCAGCTTCAAATGCACCACCATTAACTGTCCCAATGGCTATATAAACGATCAGGATCTAAAAAAGTAAGATTTAAAAAAAAACTGGCCGATAGATACCCCCGATTCCATAAACATACGTGTTCCTGATCAAAACTTATCACGGAGTCGATCTAGCCACATCTAATATCCGTCGGTTTATGCGACTATATGGACAACTATAAAGAATGCCGAGTAATATTCTTGGAGCTTTTCTCGAAGATTAGAAAGTCAAAGTCACCAAATTATTTAAATATATAATCCGTACAGAATGCGCAGATCAAGAATATGTCACTTTTTGGATACCATTCCCCCAATTTAGACAGATAACTAGACGATTTGGTAGAATCGCGCGTAAAAATTAGAATTAAATTGGACTTTAAACATCATAGTTATCCAAGAACCCATATATCATATCAGAACCCATATATCATAGAATATCATTCGCAGTTCCAAATCAAAATGTATTTACTTATCGAATTTTCATGGCCTGGGCCGCCGCTTATGACGTTCAATTTGATATTCGTGGAATAATTCAATAAATTTTCTGCTACTTTCAGCCGATGCCGACAAACTAATAACTTTTGTGAGGGAGATGAATGCTATACGAAACCCTCAGCATATACATATAATTTTATAACATTTGTGTCGAAATTAATGATTCCACCAGATGGTCGCACAATATTTACACTGCGCGGACCGATTTGGTATGACGATATTGATTTCGATTTAAATGTGGTTCGGGTTCAAGCGGCGCCCAATGTTGAAAGAGCTTCGGAGATCTATTTTGAGTAAGTAATACCTACTAATAATATTATGCATAGGATATTATAGAGCTCTTGTGGAGGTGTCCAGCAGACAGTATAAAGAAAATATAATATTAGTCTTCCTACTATTATGATACATAAAGCTTTTATTAAATACGAATACTTCTCTTTTTGGCTGACATCTACATAATCTCAATTGCAAATAATGAAGATGTATATTGTAATCAAATTTTTTTCGATCTTATTTAACAGCACATTAAAGAGCAACAACCAGGTAAATCTTATATTAAAAAAGGCACTCGAGGGACCCCAAGATGTTGAACTAGATCTGAGTATGACGGTCTTTACGAATGGAATGCCCCGCGGCAAAAGCGTCGCCAAATTGCTCCTATTTGTGTCCCAATATACATACTAAATTTAAATGATGTAACATTTATCGGTTTATAAATAATAATGTAAGGCCGTGAAATGTATTTAATCCAATTACGAGGATTCTTTTGAAAAACATTAGTTAATATTAGTGGAAAATAATAATTTAAATAAACTGGCGATATCAGATTACAGACCAACTCATTTTGAGAATGTGTATATTATAATTTAAAGGATATTTCACAGCCGATATACGTAAATTGTTTATGTTTTAGGTAATTAAGTGAATAAATTGATGGTCACCAAAAATACGGATACAATTGACCAGGTTGAAACCAAAGCTAGCCAAGCATTCGATTGAAATGGACTTTGGAAATGATTGATAATCCCACTGCCCAGAAGTTCACAGCAGGTTTTTCGCGAGAAATAAACCAGGAAAACGGGTATCACATATTGTATGCCGACCCCGGCATAGCTGCCCGTAAATGCCACCAAAGTGGAAAGATTTTCCGTAAAATATGTCACACAAAACGGTGGAAGAATCGCAAGCAGAGGAAAAAGTAAGCGAATAAATATACTATATGAATTGTAGCGGGACATGTCCAAAAACAAGGTCTGAAGATTGTTTTTAAGCGTAATAGCAATAAGCGGAAAACTGGTGGATAATGTGAAAACGGGAAACAGCGACAGGAAATAATCGATGACCTCAAAGAAAGTGGATGAAAAACTATTATGACCGACCTGATATGGTAGAAAATTCAATGTGTAAAGATCTTCGACGTGCTCGAATGCAAAAATGCCTGACATAGCCAGAACTATATAAAATGTACAGATAATAAAGTAATCATATGAAAGAATTTTGGCCACCATCGACTTGCTTCGGAGCGGCTCCAATAAGCTGGGCAGCGAATGGTGGCACATGAACGAGTAGACACAGGCGCCAAATAACGATGGAATGCCGTAAAAGTTAATGGCAACGGGCTGGCCTCTGGCCCCATCCGTGGCGAGAATCTTCAGGGCAATGCAGATCATCAACGTGAACGCTGAAAATCAAAGCATATATTATATATATATTTAAACAAATTAATCGAATGGAATCTTTTACCCAGGCAACGAAAAACCGCCGTAAGTATTTGCAAATACTTTGTCTTCTGCACACGGAGTATGGCGAGTGGACCGAAAATGAGTGTGAACCCAATTAAAATGATCCTGTACATGAATAGCCTCGTTATGGTACGATCCTTCCAGCACGCTCGTCCGTTCGTCTCGTTATCTTCAAAATTACCCAGAAATTGAATAGAATTCGATTCAAGTTTCGTGATATCCGAAGTGTTTGAATGTTCGTGTTCACTGCAAAGAAAATTCAATAAAAATAATAATATGTGCTTAATTTTGTGTAATTTACATGATATAATTGATGAATGAACTGCATAAAGGGCAGGCAACAGGATTGCAATCTTAATGATGTCATGTTGTCAAGGACTCCCCGACAACTCCCTTTTAAATGTTTACAGGGTATACGATATGTATTGGCATTTGCATTCTTACCATATGACGTCGCGCAGACTTTTGGCCACAACGGCAGAGTATATGCTCAGGTCTCCGTACAGGTAAATGATAAAGCAAAGGTAAAACAAGATGCGTCCAAAATCATTAAAAAATATTGTTGCCATTTCGCCCAGCTCAAATTTGTGCGTCAGCTGGTAATAATGAAATTCCACAGTTTGTATGGTCAACGGAGTCGTTTCGCTTGCTGCTGCCGCATTGAAATATCTTTCATTATCTTCGTCTTCAGTAAAACTGCGTCGATGCCGCAGAACTTGAAGGCTTTGCCAGTTTTTTATCGCATTTGCGCCAGCCATGGATTCGATGACAAAGGTTACTGTGATAAAGCTTGTAATGGCTAGCATTATTATAACTACGAGGCTTAGGCACCATCCTGCTTTGGCAAATACTCCTGGCAGAGTTAGCGCTCCAGTTCCAACAATAAGATTGAATATGAAAATGGAGCCAACCTGCAAGAAATTTCAAAATAAAGCAACCCAAATTAAAAATGTATATAACTGTTTGTGCGTACTTGTGTTGCGCAGATGGGTGTGTATATTTATAACATGCATATGTTCCTATTATATACGAACAACGTTTGTTATAGGAACTCAAAATAATGTATTATTCATATATAATTGCGCAGTTACCAGATTTGAATAGGAAACTGCATCAACAGGTGAGGGCACAACTCTTCTTCCAGGCATTTCTTTACTTTCCTTTGTTGTGCAAACATTTAATACAATGTGACCGCTTGCTTAAAGTTGGAAAATACAGAAAAATACTAATTAATAGCGTTTTCAAACCAACAGGCAAATTAAATATAAAAAAATCAATGCTAATATATACATACATATGTATACATATATAAAATAATAGACTGCATCTTTTGAACAATACAAAACTTAATAAGAAGACGTGATATCTCGCGAGCTTACATCTACAATTTAAGTTATTTTATTTCTTTCTAAAGGACAGCAAAACCATTATTGCGAATAGAAAGGTAGTTTTAAAGTGGAGTGCGTTCGGAAAGTGTGGCCAGTCGTTTCATTAGATTGCTGATCCGCTCTTCTTTTACCAAGATGAGGCTTTGAAGTAACTTGACTTTATGTCGCACTGAGCTGATATATTTTTCCTTCTTGTGTTTCTCCTGAATCAATTGCTTATACACTGTATATGGCACATTCTTGGGGTCCTCTGCTGGCGCCTTATCATTCTCCAGCAGCTGCACTGGCATTTGATCCGAGGTATTGATTGCCAAACTATTTCTAACCATCTGCATGTCTTCCTGGGATGCCACCGCCATCATAGGATGTATTTGTGGTTGGAATTGTAGTCTGAGTCCATCTCGCTCGGTGCACATCAAATGATAGAGCAGCGATTGCGCGGCGTTTAGTCTGGCCGAGGCAAGCTGCTCCAGATCGTTGCGGGACAATCGAAAACCCAATTTTCGCAGCACTTTCAAATGAAACATCCTCCAGTTTTCCAACTTTAGGGCAAAGCTACTGTGCGAGCTATAATTGTACATGTCCACCAGCCTGGCATTGAGTTTCCTAAAGAGCCGGGCGACGGTCACAACATCGGATAGATCGCGACGTGTGCGATTGTCCAGCTTGATCTGCTTATGGATCATCCAGTCATCTAGCTCTTGTAGTTCCTTGGCATTTAATGTTCGACAAAATGGCATTATTCTTAATAAATCTGTAACATAAAATTTGGCACGACAAACAATGCTCTCTACTATTTCCGTACTATGATTACTTATATAATAATAATTTATAATTTTAAAAATGCCATTTTACATGTTGCTTTTTCTTTCAATCATTTTGTTTGTGATCTGGATTTTTTTTTTGAATTATCAATGATTAATCAATATGTTTAATATTTTAACAATTGGTAAACATCACTTATGCATTACAATTTAATATATATTCTCTTAACGTAAAATATAAGTTATAATTGAAAATTATTTTTGTTCCGCCCAATCGTTATTTAATCGAATATCCGCACAATTATTGCTCACATCACAATCGTCGACAAATTCGACATGCGTAAACGGAAAATGACCTTTGCGTCCATTTAGCTCCCCTTCCCATTGGCCATTTATATTAGTTTTAGTGACTTTGATTATGTCCCCAACTTCCAGTTTTAGCGCGGTTTTGTCATATGCATTCGGCACGCGTGACTGTTTAACACGGGCTCGAGCTGGCAACTTGCGCTGCGTGAAAAGATTTGATTATATATTTAAATAGATAAATAAACCAATTACGCACGTTCAAGTCTGTCCTTTTTAAAGTACTAAACTGGCTGGATGATACGGAAGGTGAGTCGACACTGGAAATGCCAGAGGAAATGTTTGAACGTGCAATGCAAGAGCTGCTGTTTAAACTAGCCATATGCTCAATACCATCCTCCTCCATGGAATCGTCGTACTACAAAGAAACAACAAAAACTAATAATAATAATGATCAAGTAAGGATATCTCCGAGCAAAGATATCAACTTAATCCAATATATTCGCGAGGATCTGTAGGATCTGTACCTGAAATTTGGCGACTCTAGCTCCTAAAAGCAAAGATATAAGCTTAAAATCATATAATATATTTGCTCAACCCTTATGAATTGCTTGCAAAGGAGCACTAGAGGATGCGTTCACAGTCCGGACAGGGCTTAATCGACTCAGCAAGAATATATATACATTATAGATAAGTTAAGCCAAAGTTAAACTAGACGAAATCTAGTTTGTATCCGATCCACTTTCTTATATTATAAATTATAAATCATACAACAGAAAATAAGGGACCTTTGACTGGGATGCAAAAAACTTACTCGTTGAACATAGGGAACTGGTATTTGTCCAACTAGTCCTGTGGAATTGCGGGCAGTCCACCATTGGTCTTCATCCTTGCGGATTATCGTGAGAACCTCGCCTCTTTGAAACGGCAAATCGTCTTGATCCTAAATATAAAGCGTAAACGTTTAGATAAGTTTTTGGGTTCGTTTAAAAAAAGTTTCTGTGATACATACACTGCCAACGAAATCGAATTTGCCAATAACCTTTTCCAGTTTTTTCTGCGCGGGACGCTTCAGAGGCGTGGTGTCCAAATAATGCAGCGTATAGAATGTGAGTAGCTTTGGAAGGTTTTCAAAACTCTGATCGCCGATTCGGTAAACAATTTGGTCCTGCTGCTGCACCTTGTTTATAATGTAGTTACTAACTTTGGTGTCTTCTCTGAATTGTAATAAAAGTTGAAGTTAAGCCTTCGATATAATTTCTATATTTTTACTATTACTTACCTAACACACAAGACGAAGTCTCCCTCAATTGAGTTGCTGTCGCGTACCAAAAAGACTCCTCGCTCACGCTCATTCATTAATACTTCGGTGGCATCTTGGCGCGACATGGAGCCAAAGTACCAACTAAAACAATTAATAAAAATTAAAACAAGTCTCTCTGGAGTGTAGATATATACACATGATGTTTGGCTGGGACGGCAATTTTTATTTTTATAACCATTGTGGGAGAGACATTCTTACCTGCTCCTATCAGATACATCAAATGTATCCATGTTTAATTCAGAATATGTGCGAGTTATATATTTTTGACTATGATTCTTTTGATTACTAATTTAGTATAAGATTAATTTATACATTGATTATTTTTTCTTTGTGTATTCACCTATTTCTTCGCGTTATGGATGTTCATACTGTATCGATACCTCTAAATAATTTAGTTGATGCCGATACTATTTGGGCGATATTTTCAAAAATAAATCAAATATGATTCAGACATACACAATAAGTTAAACACAAAAGAAATCCGCAAACGTAAGATGCTTTGCTTTTTTGTCAGAGTTAGATTTTAAAATGGCAAACTGGCAGAAATGCACAATACATAATGCGTGCAATATCCATATATATATACGCAAATTAAATTATCGAACAAGGAAAACGGTTCAGTTGCAATAATATATCGCACAAACATCCCGATAAAAAAAAACACAGGCGAAAAGCATCGGGAAACTCTGTAAGTAGTTGAAAAATCGAAACGGCAATGTGTCGATGTTTTTTTTCTCATCTCTAGTGGCTACGCCATTTTGTGTAAAAGAGAAAAATTGAGAATTACAAAATAAGAAATCGAATTCTTTTGTGTTAATAATAAGGTGTAAAGTTATTTTATATGCTTAAATTAGTATATAGGTGCTGTGTAGTGTTTAAATATTGGACGGTACGTGTGATACGCCCATTCGCTTTAATACGTGTGCATCTACACATTCATAAGTACATGAAATCTACCTTAATATTCATATGTTTGTACATACATATGTAACGATATATATACATATGTGTGGTTGTGCAAAGAAACTTGTTTGATGTAGAAATACATATACATACATAAATGTTATGTGGTATGTATGTTTATACCCATACAAATGCACCACTGAAAATTTGGATAACTTAAAAATGTGTGTGTGACCACTCTTTAGAAAATATAATGATTTATGAATGCAACAACGACTTCTATTCGACAACTGGGGACATTGATTGGAATATGGATTAGAATTATTCTGGCAACCTACCTGATTTGTACGATTTGATATGTAGGTATGTATGTATATATATATATATATATATACATACATATATATGCATGCATATATGCATTATGTATGTATGCATTGTGTGAATATTGCATATAAGTCTTATATGAAGTTGTTTGAAATATAGTTAGTGTTACCAACTTTAAAAAAAAAATTGCAATTGCGCAACTTAGAATGCACTTCGTCGCCCAAGAGGGGCCCAGAGGTACCAAAACTTGACCCCAAAAGTAGGTATGAGCTTATATGCATGTATGTATGTATGTAAGTTAATCAAAGATGCTTCTTTTATTATTGTGAATTTCCATTTTTGACAGCAGTAATATCAGAAAAAACATTATTTTGTAATGAACGGAGAATTCAAGCCAAGTCTGTCGGAAGATAAAATTCAACATGGCTTTCATTTAATGAAACAATTAAAAAATATCTGTGAAAATGTTTTTTTTGTAGCCGATCGATTTCATTTCATTTTTATGAAAATGTTTTGTTTTTCAAGATATCTGAGCCAATCTCTCCTGACATATATGCAAAATCCGAAAAGGGGTCTTGACTAAACCCGGCATTTATATATTAGTTTTATTATTATTTAAAACTAATGAGAATCGCACTTATATATTATATAGCATTATGTGAAGAATCGTTCAAAATAAATTAGTTTTTCGATGGAAGATATCCTGTTTTACCATACTCCGAATTAAAGAGTATTAATATTTCCACATATCGGCAAAGTTGTAAGGCGAATTTTTACAGGGTATTCAATCTTAATCTTAAATAGCTCTATTTGAAGAATCGTTCAAAATAAATTTATTTTTGGATGGAAAATATCCTGTTTTACCAAACTCCGAATTAAAGTGCATTAACATTCTCACATATCTGCAAAGCTGTAAGGCTAATTACTACGGGGTATTCAATCTTCGATGTGCCGAGGACAAACGTAATTACATGTTTTAATAAGGGTTTATACATGATACATTTTATACCGATCGAACAAGGAAAATGAAGATCTGCCAAAAAAAATAAGTTTATTTAAAGCTAGGTATTTCTCATACCGTTTTAGGGGCATTCTTATTTTGTCATAAAATGTGTAACGCATAGTATCCCCCTACGACCCCATAAAGGATATATATTCTTGATCAGTATCTGCTTCTTTGTGAACTAGCCAGATCGGACCACAATATATATTTTGTATTTTTAATTTGTATTACCACAAATTTTTGTCTTCCAGGTATATAATCTCTAGCTATGCCGACAACATATTTTATTGTAACCTGTAAGTGAAAGCATAACCTGCCAGGTAAACAATAGGACATTAACAATAATCAAGCGACATGTCTACAATAAATCGCCGGATAAAAGTCAAATTTCGAGATGCTGCACGGAAAACCCACAAAGGTGAGCTTAACAGTTTAATAGAAAATATTCTGTTTAAAATAATTAAAGATATATAAAACTGTTCGTACTGACTGACTGGCTGACTGACTGTATGATTGACTGACTGATGGACTGAATGGTAGTCAACGCACAGCCTTAACCGTAAGAGCTAGAAAGCAAATTTTCACTGTACTTACTTTCTGCGATGAAGGGGCACTTTAAGACAGACATACATACATACATGCATACATACATACATACATACATGCAAACATACATACATACATACTTACATCCATAAATACATACTATACATACATACATACATACATACATACATACATACTATACATACATACATACATACATACATACATACATACACACATACTATACATACATACATACTATACACACATACATTAATACATACATTAATAATTACGTACGTACATACATACGTACATATATACATACATACACATGTATATATATATACATACATACACATGTACATACATAATACATATATCTACTTACATGCATGCATCTACATACATACGTCTTCATACATATCTACTTACCCCCTCCTCCTGCGCCACCGCCTCCTCCCCAGCACTTGGTAGAAATTCGTTATATTTAAATTTGCAGCACAGCGTTTGGTATTAGAAAACAAGCATGCATGCATGCATTCATGTATACATAAATGAATAAATACATGCATGCATACACTAACACACACGCCCACACACACATGCATACATACATACATTCATACATACATACATACATACATACATGTATATAAAACTTATACTTGTGGCAGGTCAGCCGCAGCTTAATATGTGTGTAATTATGAATTATGTGATAGAAGGAAAACCGACCGGCAGCTCGGCGCGGGGGTTGGGGACTCTCATAGTCGGGCATACCCGATTCGATCACTCTTACCTGTTTTAATTGTATCATTTGTTTACAGCCACGGCTTTGACATGTGTTCGAATGGCTTTTCCCGGCGTAACTTCATTTTTAACGGCTGGAAAAGAGTGTCGCCAATCAGTATTAAATGTCAAATTATTAAGATCACAGAAGTCTGAATTAATATGTACACAGAAGCGCCCCGTTAAAGCTTCATATTATAATCGCAATACTCCAAATGATCCTGCGGTAAATACAACTTTAAAGCGACGCCGAGTTGCCGCCAGGCATGCCTCAATCTCGAAGTCACCAATTGTTCGCAAGACGAAGCGAAATCTATGGCAAAATTGCTACATGCTCGCGATACTGGTAACATTTTACCTCATAAGCTCATCACATTCGATATTGGTCGAAGAACAAAACATAGCCGGCAGTGCTGAGGAGCACTTATCCTCCCTCAAGGGGAACAACAGCAGCTACCGAAGTGCGGGTAAGTCAATGATGTTGGGCAACAGTACGGCGGGCAACGGCCTAGGTCGATCTTCCGTTGCGGCAAGCGGATATCTGGATAAGCTGGACAATTTGGAGCGAAGTGTAGCCGCTGTTTTGATCAAAGTCGCCTATGGCACGACATCAACGACCAAACGCAGCATACCCGACAATAGCTATATTCTAGGTCTCACCACTGTCGCGACACCGCTTCTGACAACTCTCAGGTAAGTTAGGGCTCTATCTAATACCTGTAGTATTAATTAACTATTAATTGGATGGATTAAATTAAATTTGAAAAGAAAGCAGAAGAATCCCAACTTGTTCGTCCGTGTTTTTGGAAACCATTCATATAGATTCAAAGTTATCCCGATGGAACATTTCATAGGTGTCTTCTCAATTTTAAAGAACCTTTTTTAAACCTGGCAAGAACTAAGGATCCAAACATCAAGAATGGATAAACCTGGAAAGATGATCAAATAAGCTTGTGTCTGGCAGCTATTCATATAGATTCAAAGTTATCCTCATGGAAACATTTTCTAGGTATCATTTTAATTTTAATGAAATTTTTAAGCCCGGCAACAACTTACCCAAGGATTCAAACATCTAACTTATTCAAGAATAGATAAACCTGGAACGATAATAAAATAAGTTTAAGTTGTATACAAATTAGTTCAAATCTTATACCAGCATTTGGGCGTTGAGTGCAGGGTATCTTTAGTCGGGCAACTGAGACAGGATCTTCCTTCGATCTGGCTGTTGAAGAGTGATAAATGTTTTGTTGATGTTTTAGATACCAATCATGGAACGATAATAAAAGAAGTCTGCTTTAGTGTATTGAATCAAAGTTAGTTCAAATCTTATGCCAGCCTTTGGGCAGGGTATCTTTAGTCGGGCAACACAGCATCTTCTTTCGATCAGGCTGTGGAATCAGCGTGGTTAATGTTTTGTTGATGTTTTAGATACCAATCCTCGAATCAAGCTCAGCATAACGGTGCTCGCCATAGAAACTATGAGCTGGACCTGGAAAGAGATCACGCTCTGCCAACCTCTGCACCAAATGCTGATATCCTGAAGAGTAACAATAATCCAACTTACCCGAATCCGAATCGTCATCACAGCAGCAGTCATGACCGCGATCGTCATCGACACACAATCCAATACAATTCAACGCCAATGCCATCAAGTAATTATAGCTTTTGTAACTAATTGCAATTTGTTGACATTCATTTAATGTGATGCTTTTATATTTGTTTAAATAGTTCCTAACTTATTAAAGAAAGCCAACGGCCAGCCGACAATACCAATGTATCCTGGAGATATTCCGTCGTATTCGCCGCCATCAAGATCATTTTTTACGCCGCCATTGCCGCCGGAATATCAAAACCCATTTGCCGATAAGCCCACGTTACGGGGGACTAATAACGAGGGTCTTATATCGAATACAGTGGCGTTTAATAACCGGCGGCCGATACCGCCGCCCAGCCTGATGCCCGGCCATGAAAGGATACCATTTCGTCCGCCCGATCTGGCTGCCTCGATTGGCAACACGGACTCGAATCACAATGCAAACGAAAGCTATCCACGTAGCTCGGCGGCGGATGCCAAGAAGCCGCTCGTTGCGACCAGCAGCATGCAAGGAGGAGCCTTTGACGGAGATCGTAAAAAGGCGCTCAATACGCCGTCACGGCCGGGCAATGATGCCGCAGTCGCCCCCGTCGAAGCGTCCGATCATAATAACAATTATCATAATGTGCCAGATATGGGAGGGAGCAAGGAGTCCAATGCGAATAAGAGGCAGGAGGTTCTGCCGAACATTAGACGCATACTAGGATCAAATGGCAAAAAAGGTGACATACCTGCTGTTCTGCTGCGCCATGTGACACAGCGACCCCTGGTCAACTATCATCAGCCGCCAGCCTCGCCAATACTTGCGGTCGATAATGCGGAAGCAGCCAAGGAGAGCAGCAGTAGCGGCAGTAACGGTAGCGATGATAATGCTGCATCTGCATCGGTTAGTCCGAACATCAATAAGAGCAAATTGGATTTGAATGATGCCGCGTTGCCCAAGGACAATGCTAGTCAGGCGGCAGTTACCACACCTTCCGCTGCGGCTGCAATCGGTGAGGCGGCTGCCACATCGTTTACATCGGCAAGGCCAACTAATGTCGTCGGAAAAGCTGCCGACACAGCCGCGGGCACCAGAGACGGCGGTGGCGGCGGCGCTGTGGGCGCAGCTGCGGCTGCAGCGGCTTCGGCGCACACGACATGGACATGGGCATGGAACATACATATTTATTTATCGGTCATTCTGTACACGATATTGGCAGTCTATTCGCTTTACAAGCTGGTCACCTTCGACAAGCTGACCCACCTGTTCGCACAATCGTATTTCGTTTACATTTACCTCATCCTGATTGCCATTTGTATAATGCGCATCTTTTACTTGTGCTTCGATGCGTACAATATTCATGGAACTTTTCCAATATTTGCCGCAGAGCTGCTATTGAATTTGCCATCAACATTCCTGACTGTTGCTTTCGCAGTGCTCATTTTATTTTTGTTCTTGAAGTCTTTAAACCACAAAAACAATCGCTATTCGGCGCTGGTGCGTCCGCTGACCGTAGTCGTCGGCTGTGGCGTTCACGTCGGACTCTGCATTACCCTCCATTATGTCGAGTCGTATACGTTGCAGAATCATCATTTGTACTTTCAGCAACAGCAACAGCAGCAATACTTTCGCCGCCAGCAGCAGCAACAGCTCCAGCAGCAGCAACAGTTACTGCCACAACAGGCTAGCATGTCGCCTTCGACCAGTTTGTCCAATCCACTGCCACCGCCACGAGTTCTTTCGCTTATCTGCCAGATTATCTATATATTCATATGTTTGAGCTTGGGGCTCTTGTATCTGTATTTGTATCGCATACTGAAGCGCATACTGCGTAGCAAATCCCAGAATTATATACATGGCTATCAGAATCTTTCGTATGCCATTCATATCACAATTGCCACAGCTTTGCTCTTTGTTCTGTTGGCTGCTCTGCAAATCTTTGGCGCGGTCTGCATCTCGGCGGTGCGACCCCTGATGAGCCAGGCGAATATTGTTGAGGTCGATTGGATGCAGTGGGGCTATCAGTTTTCATTGCGTCTGATCGAGATTGCAATCATAACATTGATATCATGGGTGACGGGCCTTAAGACGAGCGTTGGCAGCAATGCCAACGGCAGCGTCGCCGGCAACGGCGATGTCCGTATGGTTGGAACAGCTGCCGCCGGAATGGGCGGATTTGCCAATGCTGCAAATGCCACCGGCAGTGTAATGAGAGAAAAACACGGTGTTGCTGCTCATCATCACAACTCGCATTCGAATGTTGCCAATTTCTTTTTGCCGTGCACGTCCAGCTCAAGCCAGGAACAATTTGAAACGGATTATCCGGCGATCTGCAATGCAAACACAAATCTTCATACGTACACAATGCGCACCGGCAAGCTGATATACGATGATAGCTATGCGCTGAACTCGCTGGCGGGCCCGTCGGCAGCTTCTCCGAGCGTTGGTACCGAGTATCAGCTGCAGGAGCCAATGTACCAGAGACCCTACGATACGGGCTCCATACGAAGTGCCATCAATCACAACATAACAGCCGAATATGGTCCGCAAGCTTCGCGTTACCATCAACATCATCCACATCATCATTCACATCATCATCCGCATCATCATAATATGCGTGAGCCGGCGGCCTATATGAGCGCCGATTATATGACCGATGCCACAACCGATCATTACGAGAATCCAAATTTTGATTTACGCACCAGCTCAACGGGCGCCGTCGGAGTTGGAGCTGGGGCCTTACAGAAATTGGGCAAGAACACGATCAGTTCGGGTTCGGCATCAGCATCGGGCTCCGGATCGGGTTCGGGTTCATCCGGAACATCACAGCAGCAAATGCTGCTATTGCAGAGCGACAGTTGCTATTCGGAGCCATTGCAGGAGAACTCAAGCTATGAATTCAATAACTTTGAGCGGCCCGTCTTCAAAGAGAAATCCATTGGCAGTAGCTCGCATCCGAGCGATGAATGCTGGCCGGACAGAGAGCGCGAAGGTCTCAAGCTGACAAAGTGTTGTGATAGAAAACCGAATAATAATAGTTCACTCGATGCGGCAGCAGCATTTGAGAATCCGGAGCGACGCAGTTCGAATTCAACAAATTCCTGTTCTTCCTCGAATGGCATCCGTTACGCCAGCTACAACTCGTACGAGCGCGGTGCCCATTACAATGGGGGGGTGCGAAAGAGCGGAACGCTTAACAACATTGTCAATGGATCGGGTAAAGGCTCTGCAACTGGCCCCGGTCCCGGTCCTGGTCGTGCTATAACCCTTGTTCCGGGCAGCAAAAGGGTGAACGGCGCACAGACATTGGCACACACAGAACGTTCGCATTATTTTCAGAGGAGCGGACGCACTCTGAATACCATTAATCGTGGATTGCCCGCAAATGATTTCGAATTGGCGCCCGGCGTTTGCAAAGAATTGACGCTCAAGCAACAACAACAACACCAAATTAAACAGCAGCAGCAACAACATCCGCAGTGCAATCACAACAATTCCGAGGAGGAGGATGAGGAGGAGGAGGAGGAAGACGATATGATATCAGGCCGTAATGTAGAATGCACCAATTTGATAAGCAACAATGAGCATGGCTATTGTATAGCTAGCGATAACAGCATCACATCGCATCCACTTGATGCTAACAAAGCCTCGGCTCAACACCTGCATGTACAAAATAATTCAAAATCCACACATCATCTGCAGCAGCAGCCGGAAGCAGCCGCCGCCGCCGCCGCCGCCAGTGTGCCAAGCTCCGCCGAGTTGGAGCCGAATGTTGTTGCCTCAGCAACAGTATCCGCATCCGCATCAGCATCACCGTCAAGTGCCTCGGATAGCATGATTGTTGCCGAGCAAGGTTTCTTCCGCTTTCGCGCCAACGAGGATGTTAGCAGTGCCCTGCCCGGCAATGGGCTTCATGGACATGGTGTGATGCATCAGCAGCAGAATCGCAGCGCCCTGTCGCAAATTTGTAGTAATCTTAATGGCATCGATTGCTAGGCACATCCTTCGTATATATACGAATAAGATATGTCGATTCTCGATTCTAATCTCTATCGGTCGCCGCCGCCGCCGCTTACTGCCAATTGTAGTTAATCGCCACTTTCTACTCTCTTCAAACTTGTGATATACATATTAATAATAACGATATATATATATATATATATATATCAAATATCTACTATACATTACAAACAATATCCTAAAATGTAAACAAACAAAAAAAAACAACTTTTATGAAAACAAACGTAGTATTCATACTGAAATTTTGCCGGAAATATCAATACTTATATATATATTTTGTATATACTGTAATATATATTTGCTCGATGCAAACATTTCAACAAAATACACATTAATTTGTTTTTATTTATTGTTTATAAATTAATGCAAGCAGCAGCTTTTTAACGTTTGACAGCTTAAATAGCATTTAAATAAACATACAGCATAGATTTTTGCATAATAATATAAATATATATAAAAGAAATGTCTAGGATTAAGCAAATACATTTAATGTTACTTTAATTATCGTATTTAAGCTGTTAATTGTCAACAAACATTCATCGACAAACATATTTCATTAATGCTCTTTTTTACTCACATATGTATTAAGCAAAAGTAATTCTTTCAGTTCTTTTAGAAATTAACAAAACAAATATAGTTATTATATTAGTTTTGTAAATGTCTGTTTGAATATGGCACCATTTTACTCAAATTTAATTCTTTTTCGTTTAAAGTCTTTAATCTCATTTTAAACGGTTTTTTTGAAAATCTAAATACATGCTAAGTAATTGCCATTGCCATGTTGATCTAATGAATATCCAAAATTTAAACATTATTCAATCAGCCCATAAGATTGTAGAGAGAACTTTAAAACATAATAAGAGTCGGTCAAGGTTATAAAACTGAACGCGTCCACAGGTGCTCTAATAACTGAAATTTCTAGAATAAGTTAAGTCTTAAATATGCAAGAAAATGCTCTAACAAATACACCCATTCATACATTCGTTCATGTAGCACGGAGCGTTAATAATAATTAAAACCAATGAGAGCTGCCGAGTTAATGCAGATTTTATAAAAAGTTATTAACTGTGTCTCACGAAGTCCGATCGCCGAATGTACATTTATTTATTATGTATAGAAATTATCGATGCAAAAAATAGTGTATAAAATCACACACAATGTTAATCCTTACGCGTAAATATAGTACTGACTAGATAAGGCTTCTGCATTTTTAAATGTAAAATTTAAAAAAAAACATTTATATTCATAGATATATATATGCATAATTGTGCTTTTAAGGAAAGTATTTATACTTAAATGCAGATAGCGAAAACGAAAATTTATTATAACATCGATCCTACTATGGCACTATATATATATATATTATAAACACAATGGAACACACACACACATTTTTACAATATGATAATAAAAAATAATATAATTAATAAATAAAGTATTCACCCCTTATTATTATGCTTCTTACATTATAGAGAAATATGTATACATATAATTAACTGCATGTATATGAAAGAATTACTCTTATAATAAAATAACTACGTACATTATAAACAACAATTTAATTTATTTAAATTTATGTTTCCCATGCCCAACAACCTTTTGCCCGATTTCAAACACTCTAGGCTGGACTTCACCTATCTTATGATTAAATTCTAGGGCTTGCCGTGAATAATATACAAATTATTTATATTGACATTTGCATACTTTATTTTACCATTGCCGCTCGTTAAATACAAAATATTAAATTGAAAGGAAATAAAATAAGAAAAAAAAAAACAATTTAAAAGAGACAGCAAACAAATTTTAACTATTTGTGGGTATCCAAGTTGCCATTGAGATCCATAAGAGCCATATGTATCCTAAAGTGTAGCCGAGACTCTAAAGCGTATTTTGAGAACTTTTTTCTTAAATGTAAATAGAGATAAAACATATTAAAAACAAGTAAGAGGCTTTAGTCGGGAGCTATCGACTAGCGAATAGCCTGAACCCTCTTCGTTTGCTTCAGCAGTTTTGTTAAAAACAAAATAAACGTTTCCTCGATGGGGGACTCGAACTCCTAACAGACCACACTAGTTGTAACCTCCTGTACCCAACAGCCACACCCACAATTAAGTCTTGAGGAGGAAAAAACGGATTAAAGCACAGAAAGCAATACAATGGCATAACTTTTGTGTTTTTTAACCGATCTTGATGAAGTTTTAAAATCAGTAAATCTTAATTGTGCTATTATTATATTTGTCTATTCTCAATTGCTTATTTACCTCATTTATAGCGGGAAGATGGGGATAGCTATAAAACGCAAGATTATTGATAATTGAAGACTATTCTAGAGCTTCTAGCATGTCAAGTTTGGGGACTCTAGCTTTAAAAATCTAAGAGATTTTTTGGACGGACAAATTGATAGATAGATAGATCGATATAGATTGACTCGGCTATCGATAACAAATATACATATATACCTAAAGGGGTCGGAGATGCTTCCTGTTATAAATACATTGTGGCCCTTTTACTCATTTTTAATGGTTCAGGGAATAATTAAGTAGGAACAAAATTTGATTAGATGCACTTACTTGGTGTCCTGCAGCATGGATACAGCCAGAGACCGATTTTCCGATGCGTGACAAAGTGCAGCCTCCACGTAAGCGTACGGGATAATAAAGTGATCCTCGACAATGCCACTTTGTGCAATGCACTCACAGAAATCCCTAAAGGGATAATATAATTATTATAAGATAATATGTACTTTATGTCGACTTACTGAAGAGCCAACGAGGGTTTGCCCATTTGTACATAACAAGATCCACGTAACAGAAGACATAATGCGCGATTATCGGCGTAGTATAGATTTGTGGCTGGATTGAACGCCGGGTTGTTAACCATGGCAAATTCCGAGTCGATGATTTGTAGAATGCCATCGGCAATCTGGTAATCTTTGCCAACGAATTTAAACATATTCCACAGATACATAAGCTCAATCAGGGGCAAAACCAGACGCTCGTTCTGGGCTTTATATCTGATGGCGCGTTTCGCCATAAACTTTTCCATTGGCAACGACTTGCCGGCAATTTTTTGCCTGCACGTGGGCACCTCCGTCATCAATTTATCAATTTGCTCCAGATTGTCTGCCGATCCTGATCGTGGGCAAGACATCAATTTGATGGAAGCCAATTGATAGGCGTATATTGCGCGCGACCAATTGCTCTGCTCGAGCAATTGCTTGGCATAAAATTGGGCTTGATCCCATTTCTGTTGTATACAATTGATCCAGAGAAGTTCCCAAAAGCTCAAATAATGAAATTGTGGCCAAACATTCTGCGATTTCCAAGAACGCAAATACCAGGACTCAGCTGCCGCCAGATTTCCATTGACCAACTCAAATCGCCCCTTAAAGAAGAGCATCCAAACGCTGTTCGGATACTTGGCCAATTGGGAGGTAAGGATCTCGTCGCATATGCTCAGATCCTCAGGCGAATGCCTTTCGCTGAGCATGGGCAACACCATCAAATGGTATCCCAGCAAGGATAAAGCACAAAGTATTTGCCGCAGTCCGTTTTCCTGGTACCCCGTACGCAGATCGTGTAGGCCATCCTTCTAAATGGGATTACTTAACATATTGTTGTTATATTTTTTAAATTATATGTTAATTAACTTACCCGCTTTGACGAGAAGCCTATAAACTGCAGTATCTTAACAATGCGAGCCGGCAGCATAGACATCATTACGTTGAAGGTGCCGATTCCCAGGTTTACTCCGCTACCAAAATGATTTCGCACAGTCATTGAACCCGTATCCCACTTGCGATGCTTCATTATTTGTGCACAGAACCTGAAAAAACAATTCTCAAATTTGAAATCTGAATATCAACTCTGTCGGGACCTTACCTGAAGCAATTATAGCATTGGCGAACTTGCAGACTGCCCCGGATTAGTCCGCTGAGGTTCTCGTCCTCGATAAAGGTGAGCAGAGCGCTCATCAGGAGCACCTCGGCCATGCAGAGCTCGGCATGGCATTCCAGGTCTGTGAGGTTGTTGAAGTTTTTCTGAAAAAGTCAGATATTCTATATGTATAAATTATTATATATGTATATATTGTATATACCTTCTTAAATGTATTGCCAATCGATTCGGTTAGCGTGTTTTTCTTGCGAAAACGTTGACAAAGTTCGACGCACTTTTTTAGTTCCAACGATGCCTCATCAATGTGCTCAAAGGTTAGCATTGCCTCGAGAAATGAAAATGTGGCCATACCCATCGAATGGTATAGACTCGAACCGGCAAACGGCTGCAACAGCGTTCGAGCCTCTTCGAACTTGTTGTCAAAGAAATAATCTATGGCCAGCTTTGCTTCCTCAAGCGAAGTTTTCAGGTCCATTTCAAATGGGGTCATATCCAATTGCTCTGTTGAGCGAGCATCAAAAAATTCCTAAATGCATGATTTTTAAAATTATTATATATTTATTTACAAGAGTTTTGATTATTGTTGACTTCTATAAAAAACGGTTTTTCTTACCTCGGAATCGGATTCGGATTTGTTGCCGTCGTCCATGATTTTCGATTTTGTTACGACCTTTCTCTACGTTTTCTTTAAATGATATATACGCAATATTTCTGTATAATTTGGGAATTTATGATATTTTGTATAGTTGTATTCATATTCATTCATATTTAATATTATTAACCTTTAACCCGCTATAATGCTACGTTAATATATTTTAAAAAAAATCATATTCAAATTATAATTTTATAATTATTATAAATTGAGCTTGAAGAAGTTGCCAACATTTGTAGGAAATGACGAATTTAGAAATTTTATAAATTGTTATTACTTATTATCAATTAGAATATGTACTTAATATGCGAATGCGTTTGAATTGCTTTATCAACTCAAAACTATTGCCTCGAGTCGGTTTTTATTCAGAAAATCCGGTGTTACGACTCAAATCCAACAGTTTCTGATTCACTGATTTACTTAAACGTGTAAAAGCGAGTTATATACTCAATACATACAAAAAGAATACACCCACACGTACTTATACATATGTACAAATTTATACATAATAACACATGCTGATTTAGTTACGCTGACTACAATTCAACTCTTATATTTAAAAATTTCCAGTTTTGCATGTAGGTATATACACACACATACATACATTTGTATAGTTGCATATGTATAGAAATAATTGTTTTGTTTATGACAATAAAATACAATACATCTATAAGATGCAGGCATATGTACACATATGTACATACATGAATACTAACAATTTCATGGGCTTGAAAGCATCATGCTCTTGCATGTAGATACGGTACATTATAAACATACATGTACATATATGTGTGAAAGGAAGTGCATGCATTTATTTTGATTGTGGCAGCAAAAGAAAAACGGAAAACTAAGCTAGTCCCGTAGTAAGTACATAAGTACATACAACATTAAGCTTTAAGCTTTCGCATTGTTCGGTCGTGTTTTTGTTGCGTTGCCATGCTTGGGCAGAACTTAATAAATAATTTAGTGGTTTATATATATATATATTTATATTGAAATTGTAATAATTTTACTTTTAACAATTGTGTATCCGAGTGCTTTGTTAAAGTATGTTTATTTAAATTGTTAATTCCATTCCCTGTACTCTGATTCAGTTATGCATTGTTTTATCTTTATCTGCGCGTCGTTATTCAAGCTTTTCGCAATAAAATATTTTGTAATCGAGTCATACGAATTACAGTGCATAGAGAACATCGAGAAAACAAAGTGCAAAACAAATACTATCATGTAAAAGCACAACATTTGTGCAGACACCGTAAAACATATGTACCTGACGAATCAGCTGTTCGAGCACGACAAAAAGCTGAAGGCTTTAAAACTCGTGGCACGCACTTTGCTCTCATAAACAAAAGAATAATATTAAAGGCATCAAAATCTTTACGTTTGTGTATATATATTCACGATCATGCAACTTACTCATGCTTATGCATTGGGAGGTCGATATTTTGAACTACCTGGACCTGGATTTTGTGTGCAGTTGAAAATATGGAAAAGTTCTAACCGAGGTGGTGCCCATTTGACGTATTGAGTCATATTCGACCCCATAAACAATATACATATAAATAAAACATAGCAGAAGTCCGTCTTTTAGCCGGCCATAGGAAAGACAGGTCGAAAATAAAGTGTTTATGGGAAAACCTTTTTGTTTTTCAAGATATTTCTCGTTACATATTTGCAATCCCTTTTTCGTATCGGACAACTATATATAAAATAAGAACAGTGTGCCCAGAGTGCCCAATATTAGAAAATACCCTTGAATATACGTATCCATAGATACACGTATTTATTTTGCTTAGAATTCCTGAGCCCGTTTAAGATAATAACATTAATATACCTTATAAAACTGTTATTTTGACAATTTTAAATTTCAACTCTGATTACAGAGCTTCAAAAAGTTTTCAGCCCCTATTTTTATTAATATAATTTATCTGAGACTATTTATGTTTATATTTATGCATAAATTCAAGCATTTTATATTTGAAGGCTACACATGGTTTCTTTATTGGTATTTTTGAGCGGTTGATTTTAAAAAATGAATTGAATTCTTGATACAATCCAACATTCCAAAGTTCAACTGTCGTCAATTTCTATCAACTTCCGTTGGCTAATCAGAAAAATATTTGTTCTTAAGCCGATTGTTATTCTTATCAGACTAAAGCCTATTTGTGAATACCTTTCATTAGAAATTCATATGTTAGGCCATTTATCTGTATAAGCGTGTAATCCAATTTCGCCCGAGACCAGAGTGCAAAATTCGAATAACAAAAGTGACCTGAATAGCCTAAAATTTCAGTGGATGTGTCGGGCGAAGTTTAACGGACTTGAGATGACATTTCCGACCCTACACAGACGACAGACAAAGACCACGTAGTTCATTCGACTGATTCGGCCCAACTTACCCATTTAATTTTGAAGCTATCGTCACCTTCATACAGATGCTTCTTTTTGCAGTAGGGTATATTTATTTTGGAATCCATCGGATCGGCTTAATTATATTGTCTATAGATGCATAGAACGGCATCTACACACACCCTTGAACTTTTGGGTCATTATTATACCCTGAACCCATTGAAAATGGGTAAAAAGGGTATATTGTATTTGTGCAAAGTGCAAATGTATGTAACAGGCAGAAGGAAGCATCTCCGACCCCATAAAGTATATATATTCTTGATCAGCATTAATAGCCGAGTCGCTCTAGCCATGTCCGTCTGCCTGTCCGTCCGTCCGTCCGTCCGTATGTATGAACGCAAGGATCTCAGAACCTATAAGAGCTAAAGACTTGAATTGACTTGATTTTAGATGTAGGTGCTCCTAGTTCCTACGCAGATCGAGTTTGTTTCCGATAATCGATAACTTGCCCCGTTTCCAAGTAATCGATAAAAATGTATATCGAAATCCTGTTTTTTAAGCAATTTTGGTAAATAATAAGAGCTAGGGTCACCAAACTTGACATGTAGCTTCTAGAAAAGTATATATATATCGATTATCTTTTATTTTATACCTATCGCCACCTTCCCGCTACTCTTTATCTATAAGCGCGCGCTGCATTTGGTGTTGGAATATGAGGGTTCAGGGTATCCCCTAGTCGGGAACTCCCGACTAGAACCTCTTACTTGTTAATTAATCTAAATATTACATAATCTGGATCCACATGGATGAGGTCAGCCCAAAATACATTTAACTGTTCCATTGGTTTCGCTTTGGAGCTGACTTTAGCCATGTCGATGGGCGAAATTGTTTGAATTATCGCGATTTGAACCCGGAAAGGAGTATGCGAAAAATGCTTTTGTTCTTGCGGCTAATCTAATCTCTAATCCAGGCGCGTTATCAACTTCATTGATAAGTTAATTGAAGTTTACAAAATTTTTGGTACTTATCGTTTGGGTTATTTTATAATTCTCGGGCGTGTTAGTGTGTGAATAAGCCCTAGGTTCCATGTTGGTGAAACCCAACACCATAAAACACACCGAGTCCATATTTGAATGCATTATTTTTATTGAGATTGCGAGCTAGTCAAGACCTTTAGCATACGCGTAAGTAATCGCATTACCAGATGCCAATTATTTAAGCCAAGCAATAGAAATGCCATAGACTAGTTCTGTGCAAGGTTCGTTATGGTTGTTATAGAGACCTGCGCGATTGTACACCGTAAAATGTGAATTTAAATCTCGGATATTGTGGCCTTCTTGAATTTAAAAAAATTATTGACTGTTGTGACTTGTGCTGTATGTGCTTTAAAAACATATTAATTTGAAGAGGATAACCCTCCCTTAAAATAAATAAGTCTAGTTATTTAAATTAATGTGTGAGTCGTATATAAAAATCCAACTGCTTGATCAATATTTAAACAGTATATTGTATATACTATGTACGAAACACATATACTATGTAAACAAGTAAGAGGTTCTAGTCGGGATCTCCCGACTATGGGATACCCTGAACCCTCATTGTCCAACACCAAATGCAGCTCGCGCTAATAGATAGAGAGTAGCGGGGAGGTGGCGATAGGTATAAAATGAAAGATACTTGATATATATATACTTTTCTAACAGCTACATGTCAAGTTTGGTGACTCTAGCTCTTATTACTTACAAAAATTGCTTAAAAAACAGGATTTCGATATAGATTTTTATCGATTACTTGGAAACGGAGTAAGTTATCGATTATCGGAAACAAACTCGATCTGCGCAGGCACTAGGAGCACCTACATCTAAAATTTCAGACAGACGGACATGGCTATTGATGCTGATCAAAAATATATATACTTTATGGGGTCGGAGATGCTTCCTTCTGCCTGTTACATACATTTGCACTTTGCACAAATACAATATACCCTTTTTACCCATTTTCAATGGGTTCAGGGTATAAAAATTCGGGGCTTTAATATGCCATATAATATATAATTTAACATTTTCAGTCTCTTTTTATACCCTGAACCCAATTAAAATGGGTAAAAGGGGTATTATGTTTTTGTGCAAAATCCAAATGTATGTAACAGGCAGAAGGAAGCATCTCCGACTCCATAAAGTATATATATTCTTGATCAGCATTAATAGCCGAGTCGATCTAGCCATGTCCGTCTGTCTGTCCGTCCGTCCGTCCGTCCGTCCGTCCGTCCGTATGTATGAACGCAAGGATCTCAGAACCTATAAGAGCTAGAGACTTGAAATTTTATATGTAGGTGCTCCTAGTTCCTACGCAGATCGAGTTTGTTTCCGATAATCGATAACTTGCCCCGTTTCCAAGTAATCGATAAAAATGTATATCGAAATCCTGTTTTTTAAGCAATTTTGGTAAATAATAAGAGCTAGAGTCACCAAACTTGACATGTAGCTTCTAGAAAAGTATATATATATCGATTATCTTTCATTTTATACCTATCGCCACCTCCCCGCTACTCTCTATCTATAAGCGCGCGCTACATTTGGTGTTGGAATATGAGGGTTCAGGGTATCCCCTAGTCGGGAGCTCCCGACTAAAACCTCTTACTTGTTTTAACTATTTCGAAGGGTTCAATGTGTAAAATTATTAATAAGTACACTTTTTTTATTTTCAGTGTGAAAATTGAAATTCCGTTCAAAAAAAAACACATACACCTTGGTGTCTGCCAATTCGATTAACATAATTAAATAGATCATAATATTTGGATGTAAATATGACAGTGTTCTCGAAATATGTCGACCGTATAGCGGAAAAATACGAACAATCCGGACTGCCAAAGCAGGCATTCAGTTACGCCCTGGTGGGCACGGCCCTATTTGCATTAACTATTAAGGTAACTGTACCGTATATTAAAAATATCAAATGCACAAAGGATCGAAATAGAAGATCGAATGGAGGCAAAGGTGCGCTCACACCTTCAGAGATCGATGCCACGGACGAGGAGTCCAAGTTGGCCGAGGCCGAGAAGCTGCTGGTGGAGCAGCAATTGAAGATGAAAAGCAAGCATATGCTGGAACCGGGGCTAAATAGGGAATTTCTTAAGCAACTTAGCATGCTGGTCAGGATCATGATACCGCAGAAGCTGTGCTACGAGACCGGACTCCTCACCGTGCACACCCTGTGCCTTATATCCCGGACATTCCTCAGCATTTATGTGGCGGCCTTGGAGGGAGCTATTGTTAAGTTTATCGTGCGCAAAGATGTGAAACAGTTTGCGCTCGTATTAATGAAATGGTTTGGCATCGCGATCCCGGCCACATTCGTTAATTCCATGATACGTTTTCTGGAGAGTAAAGTAGCTTTGGCTTTTCGGTAAGTAACAGAGTTCTACACGTTTTGGATACTCCGAAAATGATATCGCACGAGCGAGTCCAACTCTCATATCTTCACACTCTGAAGCCAGTGAAAATTAAAGAAACAGGCAGAGAAAGAAACATCTCCGAGCCCTTTAAATATATACTATATATTCCCAATCAGCATCAGTCGAGTCGATCTAACCGTGTCTGTCTGTCGAGCTCAGAACCAATATTAGCTAGAAACTTCAAATTTCAAACGTGGGTTTGTTTGTTGCCGATAATCGATAACTAGCCCCGTTTTAAAGTAATCAACAAAAATAGAATCTTATTTTAAAGAAAAACTCTCTTAGATCTTAAGAGCTAGGGTCACCAAACTTGCGATTCTAAAATTAATATACACAGATCAAGTATCTTTCATTTGATAGCTATATATAAATAAATCAATTTGAATTCATTCAAAGGGTATCCCCCAGTCAGCAACTCCTCACTATAACCACTTACTTGTTTTAGCTCGAGCTGTTCGCGTTACAGACTTAGATTTGATTTGATTTAAATTGATCTGTAGGGCTCTCATATATCATATATATTATTATATTTTCTACTTCGAACAGGACTCGTTTGGTGCGTCACTCGTATCGATTGTATTTCAAAAATCAAAACTACTATAGAGTATCGAACCTGGACGGACGCATCGAGAACGCCGATCACAGGTAAACGAATCTTTTCTTAATGTCTATTCTATAACAAACTATTATAATTTTACAGACTTACCGAGGACATTTCGGTGTTTGCCAGCTCAGTGGCCCATTTGTACAGCAGCTTGACGAAGCCTTGCTTTGATCTAATGCTAATTGGCTTGGCCCTAATGCGCTCCTCTAGAAAGATGAAGGCCAATATCTTATCAGGCAATACTTACGATGCGACTGCCTTCTAACTCCTTGACTAAACTTGATTGTTGCTTCTATATTTAAAGGCCCGGCTCTGTCAGTGAGTGTCATTGCGCTTACCGCTCACATATTACGCATTGTCTCGCCGAAATTCGGACAACTCGTCTCGGAGGAGGCGAATCGTTATGGCTATTTAAGGCATATCCATTCACGTATTATCACAAATGCAGAGGAAATTGCATTTTACGGTGGACACAAGGTACGATTGATTGTCTACAGATTGACACTTATTTTCTCATATTAATGCTTACATTTTATTTAAATATTATTAATTATCTTATTATACCCTGAACCCATTGAAAATGGGTAAAAAGGGTATATTGTATTTGTGCAAGATGCAAATGTATGTAACAGGCAGAAGGAATCATCTCCGACCCCATAAAGTATATATATTCTTGATCAGCATCAATAGCCGAGTCGATCTAGCCATGTCCGTCTGTCTGTCCGTCCGTCCGTCCGTCCGTATGTATGAACGCAAGGATCTCAGAACCTATAAGAGCTAGAGACTTGAAATGTAGGTGTAGGTGCTCCTAGTGCCGGGAGCTCCCGACTAGAACCTCTTACTTGTTTTAAATATGTTTTATGTTTGCATATGGTATATATGTATGTACAAACCGGCATACCCGACATCTATTCTTACATGTGCACATGCATGCATGTTTGTTTCGAATATGTGCAAACATGCATGCATGCGCGCATTTAAGAATGCATGTCCGGATGCCTACATACATACATACATGCGTGCGTGCGTACGTACATACATACATACTTACATACATACATACATACATACATACATAAATACATACAAACGTACACACATATGTACATACGTACACACATACATATGTACATACATACATACATATGTTCATACCCACATACATATGTACATACATACATATGTACATACACACATATCTACATACATACTTAGTGTGTAATACATATAAATTAAAATACACAAATACGTCTACATACATACATATCTTCTTACCCTCTCCTCCTGCTCCACCGCCTCCTTCACAGTTGCTCCTCCACAGGTCTGGAGCCAACGATTCCTGCCTTGCTTAATTTTAGCAGGGCGTACTTGAATTCTTGAGAATCGAGCAGGAGAGCACTTGGTAGAAATTCGTTGTATTTAAGTTTGCAGCACAGCGGCAAATCAGTTTTGCCTGAGTTTGGTAATAGAAAACAAGCATTAATGCAACATATATATGTGAATGAATACATAAAACACACACAAACACACACACGGCCACACACACGGCCACACGCACGCACAGCACACACATACACACACACACACATACACACACACACACACACACACACGAGAAGGCGACTGAGACTGAGACCAGCAATGTCTCAGGCTGTGAACTCTGGACAACCCTTCACGACTAGACGACCCCTGGGCTGACGGCCGACATTATTCTAGCATCTCAGTAAGCGGAGTGAAATCTGGTCGAAATGACTGCTAGGCTAATGCTGTTACCGCCCCCGTCCCGTTAAAACATGGCAAATCTCCAAGCACGCTCCTCGTATCGTCGCCATCTAGTTGGCAGTATAGGCTCAGATGTAATATTCCTGACTAACGCGGATCTGGCTCTGAACACTCGACCCCATGAAGGCGGGTGTCAACCCTCGGATGGCCTCACTGCTTGTAAAGACAACCATGAGATTATAACGCGACTGTACAACGGACAAGGACAACGGCTTAGGAGTTGGGACCCAACAAAATGAGCAATATCAAAACCCCACAAACGAAGGAGAGCTGTGATGCTTTTGCAAAGAGCAGCAGAATGGTGAGATCACCAGTAGATGGAGCAACAGCCGTTCCCGCAGAGACGAACTCAGAGCGGGACCAAACCACGGCAACTCAGAGCAGCTCAGCACTCCGGGAACTCGGGCACGAGATCTCAAAGCTGGTAGACATGCTCGAAGATGGCAAGCGACGCTCCATCCACCAGCCCATGCGAGACTCAATAGAGAGCATCAGAGTGCTCTACGAGCTGGCGGCCATCCAGCTACACGACGAAGGAGCCAAGGAGGTAATTAGGACGCACCAGTCGTGTCAAACCTCGCCTCTTTTCAGGACGACGGTAGACGTCAAGCGGAAGCAGGCCACGGTACGGTCGCCCCAAACTAAGCGAATCCGAGGGCCAGTCGGTAATCAGGCTACCGTAACAACGGTGCAGGAGACACCGAGCCCCAAAGCGGACGGCGACAAGTGGAAGGAGGTCACCCACAAAAAAAGGAAGGAGGTCACCCGGAAAAAGAGCAAGGGATTGCTTAAGGAAAAGACGCGACCGGATGCTATAGTCATCTCGGCAAAAGGTGAAGCGAGCTACTCAGAGATACTGAGAAAAGTTAAAGCCGATGAGAAACTGGGCGAGCTCGGAAAAGCGGTGACAAAAATAAGGAGGACACAAAAAGGAGAACTGCTACTTCAGCTTAGGAATTCGGGAGAGAATACCACAGCATTTAGGAGCCTGGTGGGCGAAACGCTAGGCGAAAATGCAGAGGTCCGGACGCTGTCCCACCGAGTCTCTATTGAGTGCAAGGACCTGGACGAGATCACGACCAGAGAGGACATCTGCGAGGCGATGAGGGGTCAAATCCAAATATTGGATGTAGCCCCAGAGAATATTAGCCTCCGTAAGTCGTATGGCCAAACACAAACGGCGACTATAAGACTGCCAGCGGAAAGCGCGAAAAAGGCCCTCTCGGTAGGCTACCTGAAAGTTGGCTGGGTCAACTCAAGAATCCGCGAGCGGATAAACATCACCAGATGTTTCAGATGCCTTGAGTTTGGACACCTTGCAAGACACTGCAAGAGTGAACTGGACAGATCGAATCTGTGCCGACGATGCGGAGGAAAGGACCATCTGGCTAAGGACTGCAAACAAGAGCCACAGTGCATGCTCTGCAAGGACAGGAAAAATTACCCCAATCACATTGCCGGTAGCGGCAGATGTCCCGTGTTTAGGAGCGCCCTGGCCAACAGAAAATGAAGTTCACACAGTTAAACCTCAACCACTGCGAGGCTGCCCAGGCCCTGCTGTCGCAAGCAACACGGGAGAGAAACACTGACGTCGCAATAATCTGCGAGCCATACAAGCCTATCGCAGGAAGCGGCTGGGTGGCAAGTAAATGCGGAAAAGCGGCCATCTGGTCCCTCAACTCACCGCTCCAGGAAGTCAGAGCATCCCACGAAGGATTCGTCAGAGCGAAAATTAATGGAATCACCGTTGACAGTTGCTACGCACCCCCAAGCTGGGAACTGCGGCGGTTCCAAAATATGCTGGAGGAAATATCAGAAGACGCTCGCAACAGAGCTTCCCTCGTCATAGCAGGAGACTTTAACGCCTGGGCCATGGAATGGGGAAGCAAGGAAACCAACGCGAGAGGGACCACCCTGCTAGAAGAGTTCGCGGCGATCGACTTGGGCCTTGCAAACGACGGGTAGGAGCTCACGTACTGCAAGGCCGGTAGAGGCTCTATTATAGACCTCACCCTGCTCAGCAGCTCACTCTATAGACTAACCACATGGAAAGTCAGCAATGAATTCACATTCAGCGACCACCAAGCAGTACAATTCGAGATCCACGGGAGAGGACGGAGAAAACAGCAGCCCAAAACAACAGGCCCCAAATGGAAGGACAACTGCCTAGACAAGGAAACATACACGGATTCCCTACGCCATGCTCGATGGACTGGGGCAACGGCAGAAGACATGGCACGGCAGCTTATGGAAAACATCTCGGACGCGTGCGACTTATCCATGCCCAGGAGGAAGCCAAACAGAAGGGGAGCACCTTGCTACTGGTGGAACGAGGAAATCAGCGACCTAAGGAAGGCCTGCCTACGCGCTAGAAGACGCTCCCAACGAGCCCGAGGCCGCCCAGACTTTGCATCAAGGCTGGATGACCTGCGGGCAGCCAAGCGAGACCTCAAAAGAAGTATCAAACAAAGCAAATCCAGCTGCTTACAGCAAATATGCGACGAGGCCGATGTAAACCCGTGGGGCACGGCTTATAAGGTAGTCACGAAGAAGATACGCAGCCAGCGAACAACCCGTGTGACCTGTCCTACCGCACTCGCCACTATAGTTGAGGCACTGTTCCCCCATCACCCAAGATTGGAGGTCGTCAGCCGCTCACGCAGCACGGAACTTGCGCAGCAGGTGTCGACAGACGAAGTGGTAGTGGCAATCAAGAAGCTAGACGACAAAAAGGCTCTAGGACCAGATGGGGTGCCAAACAAGGCGCTAAAGTTAGCCATGCTGACGAAACCCGACGCCTTCGCCGAGACATACAATAGATGTCTGCAGGACGGTATATTTCCCAAGAGATGGAAGCGACAGAAATTAATCCTCCTACCGAAAGGGGATAAGCCAATAGAGGAACCCTCGGGATACAGGCCAATCTGCCTACTGGACACGGCGGGAAAGGTTCTGGAGAGGATCGTGTACAACCGACTAATAAGGGTGGTTGAAGAGAAAGAGGTCCTGTCCAAACAGCAATACGGATTTCGTAAGGCTAGATCCACGGTTGACGCAATCATGGCAGTGGTAGATATTGCTACTAAAGCAATAGAGGGTACCCGATGGAGGTGGGGAGACAAGGAGTACTGCGCGGTGGTTACGTTGGACATCCGCAATGCCTTTAACTCAGCAAGCTGGTCTCGAATACTGGAAGCCTTAGACCGAATAGGGATACCGTCCTCCCTTTTCCGTATAATATCCAACTACCTGTCCGATCGACTATTAATTTATGATACGGAAGACGGTACTAGGAGTAACATGGTCACAGCAGGGGTACCACAGGGGTCGGTCTTGGGACCACTCCTGTGGAACATAATGTACGACGAGGTGCTCAGAATACAATTGCCCCAGGGATGCAGAATCATAGGATTCGCAGATGATCTCTAGTAGTGGTGGGCAAAGAAATAAAAGAAGTAGAAGCGGCAGCGAATGCAGCCATAAGGATCGTGGCCAGCTGGATGCGTGGCGCTAGCCTGGAGCTGGCAGGCCATAAAACAGAGGCTGTACTTATCACAAGCCGCAAGATAGTTGAGTTTGCTAGATTTCAGGTAGACAGCGTTAGTATCGAGTCAAAGGCTTCCATCAAGTATCTGGGGGTCATGTTAGACAACAGGCTTAGCTTTCGTCCTCACGTAGACTATGTTAGCCAGAAAGCGGCAAAAATGCAGGCGGCCCTTTCGAGGATGTTACCAAACATAGGAGGACCTAGAGCAGGTAGACGCCTACTCCTCGCGAGAGTTGTAGCCTCCGTGCTGCTCTATGCGGCACCGATATGGGCATCAGCAGTTGCAAGCCAGAAAGGCCTCAGAAGGAAAATGTCAGTCCCCTACAGGCTAAGCGCACTCCGCACTATTTCTGGATTCCGGACGGTGTCGGACGAGGCGGCCACAGTATTGGCAGGCATGCTGCCAGTAGATATACTGGCCAAGGAAATGGAGAACATATACAAAGCACGAATAGCGACAGGCGAAGCTGTCTCAATAGACGTCATCCGACGGTCGGAGAGAGCAACATCAATGGCAACTTGGCAGGAGAGATGGAACACAGCGAACAAGGGGAGATGGACACACAAACTAATCCCCAATCTGGAGCAATGGATTAGGAGACGGAACGGAGAAATTAACTTCCACCTAACGCAGTTTTTTACTGGACACGGCGGGTACAGGAAGTATCTCCACAGGTTCAGGCATGAGGACACCTCTGAGTGTCCGACATGCCCAAATTCGGACGAAGACCCGGAACACGTGCTGTACCAATGCTCGAGGTACAGAGACGCAGTAGGCTCTGTACCCCCACCTGAGGGACTAGTAACGTTCATGCTGGAAGGAGAGGACAACTGGAGGAATATAAGTCAGCTGATAATAGGCATCCAGAGGGATCTGAGACGATGCGAAAAGGAGTGACGAATAATGGAGACTGCCTAAAATAGGCAACCCATCCCCGCGAAGTAATACTTTGCGGTGATCCCGCGGGGAATGTGGTGTGTGAGTGGGGGGTGAGTTTAGTACGTAGGTGTTGACGGAGTCAGCGAATCGTGCATACGGTTGGCCCGGGCCATCAGTATCTTACGAAGATTTTCACCTCCATGCCGTAAGCAAAAAAAAAAAACACACACACACACACACATACATACATACATACATACATACGACATATATATATATATTTATAATACTTAAATCCCTTCGTATAAAATACTTGTATATTATGGTTAAGTTGCTTATATATATATATATATATATGTATGTGTGTGTGGGTGCATATTCCATTGTTATAGACAATCCTATTATTGGAAACCTTTATAAAATGTAATAATATAATATAATTTGCTCTTTTTTTGGTTTGTTTTTAATAATTAGGTGGAGTTGCAGCAGCTACGCACCGCATACAATCGGCTCGTAAATCAAATGAATAGCATATTTAGCCAAAAGCTTTGGTTTATAATGCTGGAGCAGTTTTTCATGAAATACGTATGGTCCGGCACGGGAATGGTCATGGTCTCGTTGCCAATATTAACGGGTACGGCTACATCCAAGAACTCAGATACCCCCATAACCGCCGAAGTCAACGACTCGAATGTGAGCGAGCGTACCCAATATCTGACGACGGCCAGAAATCTGCTCATATCGGCGGCGGATGCTATCGAGCGTTTGATGTCTTCCTACAAGGAGGTTGTGGCATTGGCCGGATACACTTACCGGGTGGCTGGAATGTTGGATGTGTTCGAGGAGACGGCGCAGGGAATTTACAGCAAGGCCACGCTGGTCGAGAATGAGGAAATGAACGGCATCATAGAGTTCCGCGACGGCAAGCCGATTGCCAAGGGTCGCATTATATACACGGACGATCCTGGCAATATGTCGATCAGTCTCCGGGCCGTGCCGGTCGTTACCCCCAACTGTGATATTGTTGTGCCAAGCTTGACTCTCTGCATTGAGCCCGGCGTGCATCTATTGATAACGGGCCCCAATGGCTGCGGCAAATCCAGCCTGTTCCGCATCCTGAGCGGACTCTGGCCAATCTATGCGGGAGAGCTGCACATACCGCGTCCGGTCGAAAACAAGCCCTGCATGTTCTATATACCCCAGCGACCCTATATGTCCATTGGCAGCTTATGCGATCAAATCATCTATCCGGATACGCGGGAGGACATGAAACGCAAGGGCATCACCGAAAATGAGCTAATGAACATTCTAAAATTGGTCACGCTTGAGCATATTGCACAACGGTTAGGAAATAATTAATTAAAATAAAATAAATTAATAAAATATGCATACTTGCAGTGACAGCTTTGATGTTGTGCGCGACTGGAAGGACATTCTCTCCGGCGGAGAAAAACAACGAATGGCCGTGGCTCGTCTATTTTATCACAAGTTAGTATGAATTCAATTTGTTTATTGATTGGGGTATATAACTTTACCCGATTTTATCAAAAGGCCGCGTTATGCACTCCTCGACGAGTGTACGAGTGCAGTGTCCATTGACGTGGAGAGCTCGATCTATGACATTGCCAAGAAGATGGGCATCACGCTTCTGACAATAACACACAGACCAACCCTGTGGTAATATATATATACAATATAAAATCGGCTGAGTATAACTGATTGATTTACTATAACATATAATTATATATTCGTATTAAATTATTTGATGTATTTATTAGGAAATTCCACACGCACATTCTGGAGTTTGACGGTCAAGGCAGCTGGAAGTTCAGGAAAATGGATCCCAATGAGAAGCAAAAGGAGCTATTTATTCACTAATATATCCAAATTGCATATAGAACAATCATCAAGTGAATAAAGACCATAGAGAGAGACAGGAGAGAGGATACAGAGAAAGAAACAATCGAAAAATGGAATGTTTAAAAAAGTTACAGGGTGTCTTCCAGTCAGGCACTTGTTTTACTATGGACATTTAGTTATACTAGTATGTATATTTGTGCATCAATTTGGATATATGCTACACAGCTGGAAGTTCAGGAAAATGTATCCTAATGACAAAAATCGTTCATTCAACAATATCCATATTAAAGTATTAATAAACCTAGAGTGAATAAAGGCTATAAATAATACGGAATTTATCGTTGAACTTTTTTCTGACATCGGAAAACACAGAGAGATATATGTACATATTGTGCGAAATATTTAAAAAATGTATATATGGTGGTATGCGTAGTCGATAAATATATAACTTTAATTGCAATTTATAGCTATCTATATTTATATATGTTTAAAGATAAGATTTGTCCAGCCCAGAGATAGCAAATAATTATTTGATTTTCATAAAAAATAAACATAAAATATTCTCTACGCTGTGTTTTTTATACCCTGAACCCATTGAAAATGGGTAAAAAGGGTATATTGTATTTGTGCAAAATGCAAATGTATGTAACAGGCAGAAGGAAGCATCTCCGACCCCATAAAGTACATATATTCTTGATCAGCATCAATAGTCGAGTCGATCAAGCCATGTCCGTCTGTCTGTCCGTCCGTCCGTATGTATGAACGCAAGGATCTCAGAACCTATAAGAGCTAGAGACTTGGAATTTTAGATGTAGGTGCTCCTAGTGCCTGCGCACATCGAGTTTGTTTCCGATAATCGATAACTTACTCCGTTTCAAAGTAATCGATAAAAATGTATATCGAAATCCTGTTTTTTAAGCAATTTTTGTAAATAATAAGAGCTAGGTCACCAAACTTGACATGTAGCTTCTAGAAAAGTATATATATATCAAGTATCTTTCATTTTATACCTATCGCCACCTCCCCGCTACTCTCTATCTATTAGCGCGAGCTGCATTTGGTGTTGGAATATGAGGGTTCAGGGTATCCCCTAGTCGGGAGCTCCCGACTAGAACCTCTTACTTGTTTTTTTATCTCAATGAATGAAATCTTAACAGAATCTTCCAATTCAGCCGCCGTCCATCAAAACTCTCATTACATCATGATGGATTATGTATGGGTGTATGTGGGTAAAGTGAAGAAGAGTTAAAAACAATGTTATTTTCATCCGAATTTTTATATTTGTTAGATTCGTTTACAATATACAATAAGATTCACAATAACTTCTAAGTTAATTACTTTTAATATTTATTAGGTTCTTGCTTTCGGCATTATTCAAAAACATCAACCATGCGTAGACAATTTTACTTGTTTTTTTTTATTCAATACTATGTATTTGCAGTATATATATTCATGTTAATATGTATATCATACATCCAAGTTAATATGTATATATATTAAATAGATTATATGTATGTATATACATATGTAACAAATATTTCTTTTTATTGTCCGGAACTCACAACTACAGGGATTTATTGTCATTTTTTTATGCATCTCAACACATTTGCATACTGTATCCCTTTGTATGTATGCGTGTTGATGTGAGTGAGCGTGTGTGTGTGTGTGTGTGTGTGTGTGGGTAAATTGCCCTTATTTAATACTTGTACACAATAGGATCTATACAATAGAGTACATAACGGTTAATAAAATCAGGCATACTTGCAATAATTGTGTATATAATAAGTATATATGTAGGTATTTTAAAGTTTCTTGATATATATTAAATACTCGCTTTTCATAAATATTACACATTTTTGAGCCAAGAAGTGGTACATAGATTAATACACAATTATTAGTCTCTTATTAATATAGGTAGCACAAGTACTTTGGATAAGTTCGATATGTTAAATTGACATTTATTTTCATTAATAATAAGTGACCTTTCCTGAATTGATATTAATACAAAAGGCTCGATCCAAATCTAATACGCAACGAGTAGCAAAAACCATAAGCTAGGCAAAATCATTAAATCATTCACATAAATCAAATAAAATGTCATTTTGATTGTTTTAAGTTAAGTAGTTAACGTGTTTTTAGTTCAGGCACAGTTAGATCATACATATTACCATACCAGGTGTCTGTATAAGAAACAACTAGCTAATACATTGATCGTATTATATGTATGTAAATAATAAAAAAACAATATACATTTTCCGTTAAAATTTTATAGAGGTATTCTTCTTTTTCTTGTGAGCCGCCCATTGTCAATATTTAGTTTTATTTATTATCTAGGCTTTTTAAAACCAGGTTTTAAATCTTTCTAGGTTTTCGAAATTTCCTTTGGCATTTCTCTTGTGTGTATACTGATGATTGTTTTTATATTGGAAGCGTTTGATTATTTCTAAATAGGAAATTAAAATAAATACGAATTTTACATTCATGTCGAATATTTAATCATTAGATATTGGTGTAATTCTTGGCAAGTTGTTTTTTGAGTATGATATCAAATGATTTTTTTTTTTTACATTAGACAAGCGAAAATAATTTGTCGAGATTAACAAAGATTGTGAGGGACTTGACAGATTGTAATATTTCGATAACAGGACTCGTTTGTGTATAGAAAAATACATACATTTGATATTGATATTGATGTTTATAGAATATATCAAATGACAATTCTATAACGGTTTAACTATATGTATATATTTTCCGTTGTAGAAAGTGGGCTCAATTCCCGGAATACCATAAAAGAGCTAGTTTTGCTGTTGTTTAATGTGTTCCCATGTGTTGCCAGTGTCGGTAAGCAGCACACTGCATGTCATTTGAATGTTAAGTAGTGTTAGAAAGTAACGGGTGAATGTGTAAATGTGAATGCAAAACAAATACTTTATTTTGCATTTTGATTTCCTGTTGAAAAATGTCTACTTGAATTAGTTTTTCTTTTTTATCGCGTAATTAGGACATATTTTTCGGTTATATATTTCTTTTGGATATGTGTATGTCCATACTTATAAATGTAATGTAGGTACATATATATATATATATATATATATATATATATCTATATATATATATATATCTATATATATATATATATATATCTATATATATATATATATCTATATATATATATATATATCTATATATATATATATTTAAATTGACAACCATTTCTCCTGTTATAAGTATGTTCATGCTAATTAATATATGTATTCCGTATTTACACGTTTTCATTTAAACTACATACCTTATAATCAATATAAACTATAGCCACAAAGCAGGAAAAATAATTACATATACAAAAAAATAGAATTGTATAAAGTTCACATAAGATTGTATATATATAGCTATTGCACCACAGTTGGTGAGTTATATTTGTTATTGTCCATGTTCTTGAGAGAAAAAAAACGAAGACTTTAATATCCGTTATTGTTGTAGAAATCATACTCATATTGATTAGTTTTCTCTATTTGAGGCGACAAAGCAATTAACCCAACCTCATCTATTGGATCAGTACCCAAATAAATTAGATTATTGATACCTGATTTTTGGCCATATTCGATGGATGTGTAGGGACTCAAATAGTTGTCATTGAAATCTCCTCTCAGTTTCGAAAGCTCTGTCTGCGGTCCAAGCTGCAAACTCTTCAATATTCTTGTGTTCCGTTCAAAGTATTTATTTGGCGGATACTGAAAAAGAGGAAACTATAAAATTTTGAATGTATGCAAAGAGTTCGGGAGGGTCCGACTGGGGCATCGTTATACACCCCTTTTTTCAATGGGTTCAGGGTATAAAAATGCAATCTCCTAGTATTACCTGTTTTAGAAGGGATCGATTCCTTTCCCTAAAATGGGATTGACGTATGGGGTATGACCGTGGTATGCCAATAACGGTTTGATCTTTTTCCGCCAAGTCCGACGGATTCATTTCGGCCAGTGGAATTCTAAGGCGAGAAACTGTTTTCGCTTGATCGGCCGGCGAGTTGCCCGAAAAATAGGAGTCCTTAGCCTTAGTAGCCGTTCCGAAAGCACTTCCGATGTGCCGCGTGGAGGCTCGAGCTCCGCCGTTTCTGTGCCCCACATTTTTATTGTTGGCATCAAAATTTTGTATATTCGCAATGGACATTCGATCACCGCTCAAATATTGATTGCCGGAACTATCGGGGCTGCGATTCTCATCCATCAGAATCGAATCACCCGGGTTATTGAAGGGCAGCTTGTACGAAGATTGTATGCTGAGAAGAAGGAGAAGGAGAAGAACAGTTGCGAGTTAGGATGATTATATTAATCATATGAAATAATACTTTTGGCCATTTGCGATTTCCTTGAGCACAGCGGCCCGAGCTGCCAGCTCTTCGGCACGACGTTGTTGGGTCAACTCCTTGGCCCGCTCCGTCCAGATGAGTTCCTTTAGCTTTTGGAAGCTGCCCTGTACAGCCACGGAGTTCTGGCTGCCGGAGCTATTGGGCACGCCCACATGTCGATTCTTGCTGGATCTACGGGGTGATGACGATGAGGTCGCTGCCGATGATCCGGCATTTATTGGCCGTACCTCAGCACCATATAGCCTGGCCTGGCTAGCAGCAGGTTGGCTGCCATCCAGATGCCGCTGGCGCTGCTCAAAGTTGACGCGCTGTGGAATAATTGGCTCACGGCTAACAACACGGCCAAAGACCGGGGATCGAGCACGTTCCCTGGCGCCCATTCGCAGCCTACGTTTGAGAGATAATATAATTACAATTTCCACCTTCTTCTTATGCCCCTTCCGGAGGAGAACTTACGAGCCGAGCAAGCGGGAGTTGGAGTAGAGTGGTTCCCAGACATTATATGTGAAGGGGTCACGGTATGTTGGTATTTCGTTTGTTATTTCTGCTGCACGAGATTGTCTCTTGGAAAATCTGCGTTATGTAAGTTGCGTAAGTAATATATTTGTTGATTGTTTGCCCAGATCAAAACTCACATCCACATAGCGCGCAGTTGCTCACATGACGGCTCCTGGGAACTCATTGGAAAAGTTTTCGGAACAAACACTTCACCAACAGCCCTTACCCCGCCGCCATCTTCCACTAACCCGTCATTTACATTTGGTGTTCCATTTTCGCCCTTGACCAATTTATTGCTATCCGCAGTTCTTTGCATCCCATAGTCACGGCTACGTGCATTTAAAAAATTTCCATTTCCACGTTTCACGTAAATTAAGATTATCAATATGTATATGTAAATGTATTTGTTCTGAAAAGATTTGAACATTTTTCAAGTTTTTATACTTTTTATGTCGGATTATTTATTTAATATATATTAATTTGTTATATCATCAGCAGACAGAAAAGTTTTCTGATAAAAGAACCGGGGAAGATCTCGAGATTCGAACAAGGACGAGTCTTCCAGTTGCAAGTTCTCCATACTATGAAAATTGCTTTTCCTTTTCCAGCCAGCTTTATCTCAGAATTTAAATCAGCTGCAGGAATAAATCGAACTTAAATTAAGATCAACTTACCATACTATGATAACAATGCATCGTCAAGCAATTATTTGGTTAAAATCCAGTATTGCGTATTACTCATATAACTACCATCAATTATTGCTGCTGCTTCAAAAGATATGTTTTTCAAATATGTCGAATTTTCCTACCGTTTGAAAATATATAAGAAAATAAGTTAACAATCTTATAAGCAGCATGTTTATAAATATTGTAGTACACTCTACAAGAACATGCAAATAAAAAAGAATCATATAAAACAACATTAAAAATTATTAATAATTAATTATTAATTAGCTGATTATTTAATTACATCACTCCTATTGAATTATATTTATCTAAAATGCCCTATTACATACACATACATACATAGATTATATATATGTATATCAATATATATATGTGTATATATATGTATGTATTGAAGAGAACATATTCGGAACAATAGTTTTATTAAAGTTTTTCTTTTTTATACCCTGAACCCATTAAAAATGGGTAAAAGGGGTATAATGTTTTTGTGCAAAATGTAAATGTATGTAACAGGCTGAAGGAAGCATCTCCGACCCCATAAAGTATATATATTCTTGATCAGCATCAATAGCAGAGTCGATCTAGCCATGTCCTTTTTACCCATTTTCAATGGGTTCAGGGTATAATTACTGTATACTACCATCCAACATTTACAGTAAAGATTTGGAAATTTATAAAGTATAAGATATGTTCCCTATTCAGATTACAAAAAAAAGATCACAAAAATACAAATATGTAAAAAAAGAAATACATACATAGATGTATTTTAGTACTTAGACATTATTACGAATGTATCTTAAATTGGCAAATTTTGCTTTATACACTAATTGGTGCAGGTGCTGGACAAACAAATATTTTTGTGCTTTTATTTCAAACGTGAATTGAATTGAATTGAATTGCCTTTTTTTATAAGAAGGGAATTTACTTTTCTGCGGTATTTATAGGCTTTTCCGTATATTAAGTGGGAAATACTCTTCGCCGATAGCCCCATACCGTTGATATTGACGTGTTTATACCTTTGGTGTGTTGATTTACCATAAGCCTCAGGCATTTTTCTTTTAACTGTAGAGACCAATGGAAGCGTTTTACTTCAAAAAATAAATGACAAGTTTATTTAAATACCAATCATAAAAAATATATATAAAAATATAAACATTTATCTACAATTAATTGTCATATAGATTTAAATATATATTTACTAGGCAAACCTAGTAAATAACATCGAAATCCTTCGTCTTTTATTGGTGTAACCCACAATGTTAGAAAATATTCATTCAGACACGATAATCTTCATTTTTAGCACAAACACTTCTGTACATGTCTATACTCGATTACTTTCATTTACACATACAATCAATGTATGCGTATTTGGCTACATATACATATGTTTATGTGGCTACATATACACACGTATCAAGCAAATTCCTAAGGGTGAGTGGGAGGGTTAGTACCCCACTCTTCGACTGGGATACAAATTTGAAATTCGCACCATTACCAATCAATTCATTGACACATCAGTGTACACACACAGACAAGCATATGTATACATATACGAAAGGATTTAAGAATTAATCGACCTAAATCATACGCATACACACACACACACACACACACACACACACACACAGAGGCATCGAACTAAATTTTTGTTGTATGGCCTACGAATAATTTGAAAATAGTTTGTTTCACCAACCTACTTACAATGATTAACAGCATGTAATGATTATTATTAAATCGAATCTATTTTCAGTTCACCGGGGTATAATACACAAAAAAAATGCAGATCTTTTGTGAATTTTGTAGTCTATGAATTATAAGTAAGAACTTTTCCTACGCGCGACTTCAACTGAACTAAATGTACGAGCATAGGTTGGACTTGAATGGGACGAACAGCATCCACAGTCCCTGACAAAATTAGAAAGAAGCTCGCACACACTAACTTTCTTTCGATTTACGTGAGTGCTGGTATTCCATGCACGCTTCGGCCTCCGCTCGGATATGGATTCGGATTGGGTTTCAGAGATGGGTTCAGTATGCGTGGGCGTAGGTGTTCGGTTATGTGTATGTGTATACAGTTATGTGTATATTTATGTGAAAATGTGCGCGCACACATTTGCGCCATGAATGAAATTGTAGGTAAAAACTGTTGCTGGCTTTTTCGTTTTACACCCAAGCGATTTTGAGAGCTAACAAGGGTTGAATTCCTATTCTCTATCCCAGTCACTGCTCTCCTTTTCTGCAATTCAGTAATAAATGCGCCCACGCATTCCGAAAACCTTATTCAAACAAACTCGACCTTAAAACTGGTATACAAATATTCCAACATAGTGAATCGACAGCAACAAAACGATCACCCGATTCAATTATAATTTATTAAGGTGTTTTAAATTTAATAAACTTGACTAACGATTGTATTTCATTTTTGAAAATACAATTGACACGAGCTAAGTAAAAAAACGTCGTCAAAATCGGCTTGCGAAAACTAAGCCAATTTCAAATTGAGAAGTAATTATCATTCAAATATTTCGCGCTCATTTTGTGTGGACAGTGTGCCCATAAATAGTTTAGCTGCTAAAAATATCGATACCTGATGCGCAAAAGAAAACAATGTGCCGTTGCCATTAATGATAAGCGCGTGTCGTGTGATTTCTGCACGACGAGGCGCAACGGTACAATATTCAGGAAGAAAATGTGAAATCCATTTTTCTGAACCTCCTAAAAATATAAGTTTGCTTGCAGAAATTGTATTTTTTTTTTAAATTTAATTTTTAGTGCAATTTAAACACTTTCAGCCTTTTACTATATTCATATTCTTTATATTCGGTATTTTTTTAAATATCTTTTTTGATCCCTTTTATACTTGCAATGCGACAGGTGTACAAAGGTAATGTATATTGTCAAAATATGTACACATGTTTAAAAATAGCGATGTGACCAATGTGAACCAATTATTATTATCGGTTCTGGAATTGTAAAAATCAAAAATATGTAGTGTGTGTATCGAATTTATGTAGGCAAATACACCACTCAAATGACTGGATTTATTTGGGATTTTTTAGTGCATTCCAAAACAACTGATTCTTTTCTTGGCAAATACATAAAAAATGTCGGATAAACAAATATTAAATGCCCAATCAAACACCAAATAAAGATTAAGATAAAGTTTTACATGTTGCAGCCTAAAAAAGGTCAACATAACATTGAAGCGATTTGAAAGGAAAGAAAAGGTATCAATATTGATTTTTGCATATCCTGTGTGTTGGTGAAAAATGAAATGGAAAAGCATTCAAATAAATATTTTATTATATAGAATAATTGAATGGTGATCAAAGAAAATTGATTTTAATCAAATGTAAATAGTTTTGTATTGACTACGTGCAAGAGTATAGATATTTGAGAAATAAAGTGGATACACATAAATATATAAGTATGCATGTATATATGCACATATGTATCTCATAAAATGTGTATCTCATGAATTAAAACACATACACACATACACATTTGGACATGCATCTGGTTAATGAGAAACTTTCAGATTAAGCTTTTAAATCTCTAACATTTGAATTTAAAAACGAAGATGACATAAATAGTTTTAACTTTTGCGAACATTATTAAGAAATATGATGTAAATAATAACGAAGATTTTCAAAATATTTTTTACTATCCGTTACAGAAAATCAACGTCGGTAAACGGAATTTTTTTTTTTGGAAATCTGGTCATACATAATTAAAACAGAATTATGGTGTCCCTACAAGGCATAAATTATGCTCACTTGGGTCTAATACTGATTGTTGGACTTGGATCTACCGTGTCTACCGGGACTTCTAATGAAAATGAGGACGAGTATCTAATACAACGAGGTGCGTAAATATACTAATTTTTTTTTACCTATACTAATTTTACTTGTGCCCCCGAAAGTCTTATAACTTTACTATATTTTGTACATTTCATTATTTTCATGTTTTTGTCAGTCAGCCAGTGTGCATGTCCTTATAATGTTGTTATTTCCATCGATTTTAGAATATATATTGGAAAAGTCGTATCATGGATTGATTCGAGAAAATGAGACTCTTGTGGAAATAACGCCATTAATTAAAGTTGACGAGGAGAAAATTTGCAACTTTCGCATTCTAAAGAAGCCATATCACGAAATTCCATTCCAGGTAAGGGTATATTATCAAAGGACAACAGAATAACAAATAGTTGTTAAATCATCACAATTAAAATGGTCCATACAAACTTTCATTTATAGATTGAGCTGGTCAACAACCTGGGAATATTGAAAGCACGCCACACACTCAACTGTGAGAAGCGTAAAAGCTACCATTTTGAAATTGTTGCCATCTATTGCGACGGAACGCCATCAAATTCAGCCAATGTGCACATAACGGTTATCGATATCAATGAATACGCTCCGACCTTCTTGCAGCCATCCTATGTGACCGAAGTGGACGAGGGTAAACTGTATAATGAAATCATTCGAGTCGAAGCAGCTGATAAGGACTGCACTCCGCTTTTTGGCGACGTTTGCAAGTACGAGATACTAAATAGCGACGAGCCGTTTACCATCGATAACGAGGGCTCCGTAAAGAACACTGAACCCTTGTCGCATAAGGTATCCCATAATCATATACTTTCCGTTGTGGCCTATGACTGTGCCATGAAGGAGTCGGCGCCCATAATGGTCAGCATCAAGGTTCGACGTGTGTGCGATGCCAAATTCTTAGGTATACCCGAGCGCATTGATTACACTGTAAGTTTACTTCTTTCCGCAACTATTTTAGCGTCACTTCTTAACCATAAGCCAAGTTTAAAATAAAACAAGTAAGAGGTTCTAGTCGGGAGCTCCCGACTAGGGGATACCCTGAACCCTTATATTCCAACACCAAATGCAGCGCGCGCTTATAGATAGAGAGTAGCGGGGAGGTGGCGATAGGTATAAAATGAAAGATAATCGATATATATATACTTTTCTAGAAGCTATATGTCAAGTTTGGTAACTCTAACTCTTATTATTTACCAAAATTGCTTAAAAAACAGGATATCGATATACATTTTTATCGATTACTTGGAAACGGGGCAAGTTTTTGATTATCGGAAACAAACTCGATCTGCGTAGGAACTAGGAGCACCTACATCTAAAATTTCAAGTCCCTAGCTCTTATAGTTTCTGAGATCCTTGCGTTCATACATACGGACGGACGGACGGACGGACGGACGGACGGACGGACGGACGAGCTGTCGGACGGACGGACAGACAGACGGACATGGCTAGATCGACTCGGCTATTAATGCTGATCAAGAATATATATACTTTACGGGGTCGGAGATGCTTCCTTCTGCCTGTTACATACATTTGGATTTTGCACAAAAACATAATACCCCTTTTACCCATTTTTAATGGGTTCAGGGTATAAAAACAATACATTTCTGCAGCTCGCGGCTTTACGCTTTCCGATCTACACTTTTTTTTATACTTTTAGTCCGGCAGCACTGACAGCTTACAGTTATTTTCGAATGCCTATAAACGATGTACATTTATTTTTGTCCTTTTAGTCTGGCAGCACTGATAGCTTACAATTATTTCGAAATGATTATTTACCATATACATGGATTATTATACTTTCAGTCTGGCAGCCCTGATAGCTTACAGTTATTTCGAAATGCTTATCTAACATCTACATTGAATTTTATACTTTCAGTCTGGCAGCACTGACAGCTTACAGCTATTTCCAAATGCTCGATTGGATCTATGCAATATATTATGCAGCACAAATGATCTCAACATTCACGCAGCTGTTGCGCTTAAGGTGAGTGCATTCTTTCCATATTATTCTAATATTCTTGCTTAGTATAAATATATATATATATTAACGCACACTTACCCATACGCGAAGACCAAGCACATATCCTTCGGATGCGATCGAGATATATCCAACTGTTCAGCGAGCACAAACCTAAGGGATCTGCTGCCTCGTGGTGCCGACTGGACCAAAGAGCTGAGCTATGACGAGGGCCCCGAGCCCATATTTCATTTTGACGGTTCCGCCGGCGTCGTAGTGCCCGCTGGCTTTATTGGACGTCACGATTTTTCGCTACGTCCGTTTAGTATTGTGACCATTTTCCGACATGGCAGCCAGAGCTCATCGAATAAGCATGTCAAGGAACACATCGTGTGCAGCGCGGACGATCATAAAATGAATCGCCATCATATGGCGCTGTTCGTTCGCAACTGCCGCCTGATACTGTTGCTCCGAAAGAACTTCAACGAGGGCGACCTGAACATATTTAGCCCGGCGGAGTGGCGCTGGAAGATACCGCAGGTGTGCGACAATGAATGGCATTACTATGTTATCAACGTCGATCAGTCGTCCAAGGTGGACCTCTTTATTGATGGCGTACAGTTCGAGAGCTCCGTCGAGGACCGTCACGCTAACCCAGAAGTTATCGACGATTGGCCTCTGCACGCGGCACATGGAGTTAATACGACATTGGCAGTTGGTGCCTGTTATCAGAGCTCCGAGAATCGGCTAAAGCATGGCTTTAATGGCGATATCTCAGAGGTGAAACTTTCCGTTGACGGTGTACTCTCGGTTGAGGATATTAAATGTGGCACCAGCTGCGCCGAGCATTTGCTGCCGTCAAGCGAGCTGCAATTGGAACAGCCAGAGGATTCGGCAGAATTTCAGGTGCAGGCCAATGCCAAAATGAACGAGATATACATTGAGGCACAGAGCAAGCATAAGATTGAGCAATTGATGCGAAAGATTCAATACATCAATATTAAAAAGAGCCCAACCATAGGTCGCCGGAATATTGAAGTTCGCACAACAATGATGTGCACAAATCAGAGTGCCATACGCCTGCCCACAATCGAGACCTACATAATGGTCAATGATCCGATACAACCGGTGGGTATAGCCGACTCGACTATGTCGAGTGACAAACTGGCGGAGGAGGATAGGGTTGACAAACTGAAGCCTCAACATCAACGCGATCAACTTACTTCAAAGTTTTCTCAGGACGCGCACACGTTGAGCAAGATTGCGATTTCTGGTAAATATATGAATTTAAACACTTAAGTTTTTATTAGATCATTGACTTTTCCTTTTAGGCACCCAAAACAAATTGGTCTCTTACCAAGAAATCAAATTGGGCGTACATATCTTGGATAGAATTCACATTGGACGCTCTTCAACAGATGACAAGAATGAGGCCCCAAACGAGAATCTCGATTCATGCAGTGTGATTGTTTTCCCGTCTTTGAATCCCGATCACGAAGAAATTCAAATAGATGGCGATGAGTCGCTATCATCGACAATGGACATCAGAACGAATATCAACAAGGATGGCGTTGAAATGATTGGAACCGATTCGATTCGCAGCTATCTCAGCGTATTGCGTGCTCTCGTTTATAGCAACAAAAAGCCAGCATATTATCTAAACCGTGTGTTCAAGCTTTCCTGCTCGCAGCTCTCCTCTCAAAACAAGAACATCGAGTATACGCTTACCCTGACCGTCTTGCATCCGAAGCAATCGTCCAAGACAACAAATGCACCATCTGCATCTGCATCTATGTCGGTAACCAGTGCCGAGGGAAATGAAAACTTTCTGGGAGTCTACCACAATGGTCGTGGGCTAAGTGAGAGTAGGGATCAAGGTGCACAAGGTACACTCCTTTTTTGCTTCGTGATAAAATGATTTCATAACATTTGCTTTTCTTTCAGATTCGAAATTTTTCTCAAACTCCTTACTTCATTCCAATGATGTACAGGAGCCCAAGTCGCACGTACATTCTATCGTCCACAAAGGTTGGCTCTTTCCACAATTGATCAATTTGACAAATATATTTATCTCTTTTATCTGTTTTTAGCTGAAGCCTCGCATCCAACAATGCTGATTATCTTAATATGTGTTTTTCTTGTCATACTGCTCTGTGGCGTTTCGATTGCAAGGCTAAAAAATAACCAAAAGTATACGGACCGACATCAGCCTTGCCCTAAGGTAAGCACCCAATTAACTTTAATGGATTACGCTCATAAGAAAAATTTTACAAATAATAGTTTATATTAATTTTGGATAAATCGTCTATCCAGTCCCAAAGATAAAATTGAGTGAAATTTCTATAATAGGATTAATTAAAAATTTAAAAAAAGATTCCAAATTGAAGTTCAAGGGCTCAAACCCCGTTGGGATTCTATTATTTGAACAGAAATTTAACAACTTCGTCTCATCGAATTAAACTAGACTGAGATGTGTAAAGATAATATATCTTGGTTGTATTCATTTTTCTTTGTATTTCAGGTTGCTGACGAAGGTTTAATTTGGGATGATTCTGCGTTGACCATAACTATAAATCCAATGCAAACCGATGCCGCTTCTGAGGAAAGCTCGGACTCTGAGAATACTGATTCGGAAGATGAAGAAGGTAAGCTCTATATAATACATTTTAATCGAATTATTCAGTTGATTTAACAGTTTATACTTTGTCTCTAGTAATTAAAGATGGATTTGCACACATCAACCAGCTTGAATGGGACAACACCAATATGTTTTCATCGGCGAACTAATATGGATGTGTCTCGTTTATCAATAAAAGTTAAATCTAATTATATGTAAATGTGCTTTTAATATATCTGAATTACACAATCCACTAATATCCTACTAAAGTAATCGGCAAACATCCATGCATATATATATATAAATACTTCGAATAGAAAGTATAGAAGAATGCCTATGCATAGATCTTTTGGTTGAGAATGTATGTGTATAGCATTTAAGTTGTGGCAAAAGGTATATGTCTACATGTTATCCTCCGGTAAGGAGATACATTTGATAAATACATATGCTTATATACTTCAACTGTAATTAACATATAGTACAATTATACCCGGCATTGGTCGACCCAGAGTAAACGCATATACTTAATACATATAAGAGCTAATTGGTCGACTTATAAATACCCTTGCAATATACTAAAATACACACTTTGCCACACACACACATAATCATATACATATATATTGTCACAGACGATACTCGTAATAAATAGAAGGAGGCACTTCCGTCCCCATAATATAAGTCAAATCTTCTATTTTTATTTACGATTATATACATTTCACTAGCTTCATCTTCACATCCGATTTCAAATAATTCAACAATTGAATTTAATTAAATATCAATGGATTGTTTAAAGTATTGGATTTCAGTATAGAGACTATACAAGAATTTGTACGCTATAATTATGTTTTATTCATTACTTTTAAGTAATGTTTCAATTTCTGTAAATTCAAAATTTTGATGAAATGAAATTAGTTTATTTTTTATTTCTGTCACACAGTCTTTAATTTACTGAACAGTTTTCGAGAAATGGACTCTATGGTGTTCATAATAATTCCCCTAATGTTCCCTCGCTGATGGTTATGTTGATGTTATAACATTTCCGATTGTAAGATTTTAGACAAACATAGTGGATATATTATACGAACATAATTATGTTTATGTGAGCTTGTAAATTCCTGATTGAAGAATAAATTGGCTTACATAATTATGTTTATGTAAGCTTGTAAATTCCTGATTGAAGAATAAATTTCCTTGCAAGGGTATTTATGTTTCGGTTTCCCGAATATAGCACGTTTGTTAAGTTGGCTAAAGTATTGGTTTCGGATTCAGCGTAATCCATGTTCAACCCTACTAATTATAATTTGTTCAGTTACATAACGAATATGAGATGAAGTAATTTAGCAGAAAAGAACGCAGTTGTTTCTTTTGAGGTATGAAGTCCATGTACTCATTTTTTAATTTAAATGTGCTAATGTTTATATATCTAGAATCGTAAACAAAAACACAAAAGTGTACCCCCATACCACAAAATCAACAAAAATAAAAAATAAAAGGTCTCAGTACTTTAGTTACAGTTATTATTTTATTAAATAAGAAAAATAAATCCACGTGTTTTCTTTCATGGAATGGTTTACATTTTAATTGCAGGCTCACGCTGGAATAACCTTTGGCCTAATGAGCACAAAGTTTAGGGATCGAACTTCAGTGATCAAACAATATTTGTAAATAAATCAGAGGGCCAATCACCTCTTTCTGGTATTGTTTAAGTTTAATTTATTTACTTAAAATCTTTCTTTGTAAAACTGAATCAGAGTAGTAAGAAGTGTCGTTAACTTTCCGAAAACTAAAAATGTTTCATTTTTTTTAAAAAGGTTTTTATTTAACAATCTGTTCTTCTTAGATTGGAATTCCAGAATCGAGACAGTTTGGTTCAAAATCGATCTGCAGCCTAGGTATGTATATAAATTCTTCTATTTGTACTTATAATAATAATAAAAATAACAAGTTACTGGGAGTAAACCTAAGTACATCAGGTTTACATAATCATGACTCGGAATATCACATAACTGCTATCGACACATATATCTTTATGAAGGGCGTATTAGTAGCATCATATCATATCATTTACCTGCCTCGAAAACAATTGCCCAAAAATCGAGATTAACGACTTTGTGGGTCTGAGATCAATTAATAAAGTACATTGTCGTACAGCAGGAAGGGGGGTCTTTGTAGAGTTAATTAAAGTACACAGGTTATTTTCGGAAAATTTTATTATATAACCATTTAGTGATACATATCTTTTGTATATATTTGTTATATAAAGTTATTTGTTTTTTAATCGACATTAGTATTTGCTTAGTATTTGTTTAAAATTAATGCCGACTAAAGTTGATTTATGAAATGTATTTTAAAGATATATATATTTTCTTACGAACACAATGCGGATATTTCACTATTGTTAATAATATATTTGTATTATGTTAATTTAGGCCTTACAATTTTAATAAGAAACATTTATAAAATATTCGTTGTAAATATTTTAACCGCCATCTACAAATTTGATGTAAAAGCTTACATACTGTGTAAAAAAATATTTTCACGCGGTCGGGTATGTATGTGTAGTACAATTAATTGTAAACATTTCTTTTTAAGGTTGTCTTTTATGAACTGCAAACAAATATAAAGAACATTTGGAAATTCGAAAAAAATAAACGCAAATTTCATCTTAACAATGATATAGGAAAAAACTGAACCTAAATAAAGCTATACATAATATCAGCACGATATTTCAAAGAACATCAATGGTATTAATACTCTCCATGGGAGCAAAATGTATTGATTCATAGCTAAACAGCTCGAAAATAAGTTATTCTCATTCACACATATACATATATTATTAAAAGTAAATGTCTTCTTTTCAAAAATAATCGGACGCACACAATACTCCACAAAGGAATCTTTCAATTCATTTACACAATTCTCAAGAACCAGTCAAACACAAATTGATTTAGTTTTATATAAATATTGTAAGCTTAAAATAGCTTTTGCTTATTAAACTCGCCTTTCTCTGCCTATATATTGTTTTATTTTCGTCAGTTAATTCGTAGTTATAACATTATTGTGTAAAATGTACGTTTTTGGTATCATTTCACATTGTACACATACATATTAGTATGTGATTAAATAAGTTTTCAATATTTTGCGCACTTAATCAACTGTATTTAGTCTCACTCATTTTTACCGTTGTTCTGCAATTTCAAAGTCAAAAAACAAACTAACAAAAAAAAATCATAATAAAAACAAATTATAATCAACTATAAATATAATAATGAAAAAAAAACGTGTCCAAGCCTCACTTAATATTCAACTTAATCATTAAAAACTACATTATGGAAATTCTGGTTGGACTAGATATTTGTTGACTTTTTTGTCCGCATACAAATAAATTTTCAAAGTACAGACAAAAATGTTTTTCGAATACTAAATTAATCAAGGCTAGGATAGTTTTGAAAATAATCAAATATAAAAACAATTGCTTAAAAACGAATATGATTTTCAGCGCAAGATACTATCATCGGCTTTTTGTCAATCTTGAATATGATTGGCTAATAAATATATAAGTCTTTTTTATTCACATTAATAGTATAAGCTATGATATAAATATATGTATATATATTTATATAATATTCATATATAGTTTCAATTAATATTTCTATTTTCATATGTATGTTTGTGTATTTGTATTCTTTTATATTCTTTTATGTATTGAATAAATAATATAATATATATTATTTGTAATCAAATTTATAAATTTGATCGTACATGTGCTTCACCTAATATTACCGCCTATTTATCAGTCAACTTATAATAAAAAATTATGTATGTTATAATATAATATTTGATGACAACGAGAGTACAGACTTAAATCATGTTTGTCATACACAATTACAAGTACAACAGAATAACATAATTTAGTAGCTATTTGTGTAGGTTATATGCCTTTCGAAGCCATTATGCATCATAATTTACTAGAATATAATAAACTTCTAAATCTAAAAATTGGTTAAGAGTCCTTACATCAAATACTATGCCACATATTAAAATATTAGATATATATTGTATATACATGCGATAAAAGGTGAGAAAATATCTATGTATTTGTAATTGTAAATGTGTTTGTATTTTTTTCTTATTTTTGTGTATTTATTTTTATAATATATATTATATTTATAATATATATACATATAAATTAATATATATAATTTACATATATATATAAATATATATATATATAAATATATATATATATATATATATATATATATATATATAATTTACATATATATTAATATTTATATATATAGTATATAGTATATATACTAAGTTTATAAACGCACGGTTTCCTGTTTTGAATAACAATTGTTAAATGCGTTTAAATATCTAATACAAAACCGGGTTTTGGAACATTTGTTTGCGATACCAGGCTGTGAGAAATCGAGTTATAAGGAGAGAGAGATAATCCTAAAATATGACATATCAATTTTAGAACATGTCAATGGTCTTTCAATTCAGAAGCAACTTGTGAATTAACAAACCCAGCTATACCAAATAAAAGTATGTATAATTGGAATAAACTCTTCCCCACCCTAAGGCTCTTGTAGGCATAGAAACAGACTGACGGGCTAATTAGATTTTACTTCTGATTCTTATTAATCTTTATAAAGTTACCTTATGTGATGAAGGTGCACACGTTAAGACGGGGTTTTTTGTATGAAATTTCTTTGTTTACCATCCTTTCGGCCAAAAATTTATTTTAAACAAGTAAGAGGTTCTAGTCGGGAGTTTCCGACTAGGGAATACTCTGAACCCTCTTATTCCAACACCAAATGCAGTTCGCGCAAAGAGCTCGATTGAAGTAATAAAGATAAATTTAAAAAAAAAAAAGTTCCCTTGGCAGGGTTCGACCTCGCAACTGACCGTATTACTTGCTGACGACTCTACTCAACAGACAAACCAGCAAAAAAAAATAGTCTCCCCGGTAGTGCTCGAACTCGCGACAGACCGCAACACTTTCTATGCCTCCACTTAACAGCCACACCAATAATTAAGAATTATTGAAAAAAAAACCGAACTAAAATAGCATTACAGAAAAACATCGCAGATACAATGCTGTTAGATTGCGATAGAATGCGAAGCAGACGCGCATGAATGTGTGTGTGTACACTTGATGTTTTCGCTAGCTGTGCCATCCAATTGCTCAGTTACATATAGCTTTGGTTTTCTCTTAACCGATCTTAATTAAGTTTTCTACATTATATATTATTGTACCATAGAATATTTTTGTATTCTCAAAAAGTCAATTGCATTAAAATTGTGGCTTAGATTGGTTGGCAATATAAGTTTGGTTATTAACTTGATAGGTATAAAATGAAAGATACTTGATATATACATATATAATATTCTAGAAGCAACATATCATTTGGTGACTCTAGCTCTTAATATTTACCAAAATTGTTTAAAAAAAAAAAACAGTATGTCGATATCGATTTTTATCGATTGCTTGGAAACGGAGTAAGTTATCGATTATCGGAAACAAACTCGATCTGCGCAGGCACTAGGAGGACCTACATCTAAAATTTCAGGTATCTAGCTCTTATAGGATCTGAGATCCTTGCGTTCATACATACGGACGGACGGACAGACAGACGTACATGGCTAGATCGACTGGAAAAAAACGCCAAAAAAAAAGCACCACACTAACTAGCTTAGCATGAAAAACTGCAGAGCCTATCAGAAATCTTGAGAATCGAGGAGGAGAGCACTAGGCAGATTATAAGTTTTATTTAAATTTGCAGCACAGCGACAAATAAGCTTGGTCTGCGTTTGGTATAAGAAAACAAACATGCATGCATACATATATACATAAATGCATACATACATGCATGCATACACAAGCACACTCACATACACACAAACATATATATATATTATACTTATAATATAATGAAGATATTAATCTTTTGAAAACACGAAATAATTGTGTTTAGTCTCTTCAACTATATTAAGTATATATAGTATTGATTAGAATCTGAAGTGGAATCTGTCAACTCCTCAGTCTGTTTCTTTTCCTGCAAGCCTCTCAGTTTTGACGCACTGGTCAATAGATGTTTCGGAAAAAATCGGTCAAATACTATGATTTACATGATATAAATAAATTGCTGTTCGGTTTTAAATAATTTGTAATAGTTTTATCCATTTTTGGTCGAAAATTGAGTTCTATGTGTCAGATCAGATCGTCAGATCGTTATGCTATAAGTCTCTAAGGATATTTAATCTTCGGTACCTCGAAGAAACCTGATTATATTTAATTTAATTGTTCTTCAATTAAGGGTTATTTGCTTTCTTTGGCCTATTTATTACATGTCTAATTTTCACTTATCCACAAATTAGGTTACCGAATGTAATATAGATGAGATAAAAGAAAATTGGATTTAAGCTGGGAATACCAGAATAGAATGTTCGTCATAGGCATGTGCATGTATATAAATATAAATATAATATATTGGAAATTCTAAGTGTTCCATAAACCAATAATAAATAATATCAGTATTTGCTGGTGATTGGATTAAGCCAAAATACGCATGGCATGGTACACAATGGAGTGGCATATTGGACAAATCGATTCCATGGAGACACAGATCTGGTTTGCACAGTCCATACAAAACATATTGTGTCCACAAGGAACCAGAGCTGTGGTCACTTCTCTCTCGTTGCACACAAAACACTCGCGATGCAATTTGTCCGAGCTACTCGGGTGGACCGTGGCGCGTTGGTGTTGGTGCAATAGGAGGCTACTATTTGGGCATGGTTCCTTGCAGGTGTTGTTGCCGCCTACCTTTTGACTTATGTTCATGCAGTGCTCACCCAGAAGCGAGTCCGTTGGACTAACCGATGCCGTTGGCGAGCAATGGGATGCCGTCGTGACTGTTGTAGCTGACGGCAGATTCCAAATGCTTGGAGAGTCGCCAATACCCTCATCAACGTCAATGGAATCATTCAAATTCTTCCATATATTCAACAGCTCTGGGGGAGTATTAACGCTATTAGTGCTATTGGCGCTATTGTTCGTGCTTTTGGTGGATGCTGTCGAGGAGGCTGATGAGCATGAGCGCGTCAATATGTTGGCAGAGATCGAATGGGCAGAGCCTACTGATGATACGGACGTGGGTGGACAGAAGGATAAAGTTTTATTGCTGCCATTGACATTGGCATTCGCATTGGCATTGACATTGGTATTGGCATTGGTATTGCGGAACGTATTTGTTTTCAAGGGTTGACCCGTAATCTCATTGACAGTGCCTGATAAAGCCAGCGCAAAATTCTTGTCCGTTGTGCTAACACTTGGAGCGATATCGACTAGATCGGAATTGGGGAAACATTTTGTTGGATTATGAACCGATACGGCATTGATCATAGCATTTGTTGTTGTCGAATTGGAGATATTGATATTTTCAATAACATTAAGAGCATTATCTGCGTAATTAACATTGGGCGAAATATCGCTATTATAGATCGATGACAATATACTAGTGTTTAAATCGTCGCCTAGCATCTGAGTGAGCGTATTAATCGTGTGCAGAGTGGCAAACTCGTTTGACTCTAATGAATCGGTACCATTCTCACTGCCCTGGGTGGTACTATTGCCTGTGCGAAGTGCTATGTGGGCCTCGATTTGCTTGCGTGCGGTATCAACATTCTCCGGTAGTCCGGTTACCTCGAAAATGGGCTCCTTTTCGCGCGACGGTGTGACAATGTATGTTTGTGTTTCTTGTTGTATATGCTTGATGGTGGCACCTTTGGGACCTACTACTAGACCCACAACTCTATAAGGTACACGCACCTGTATTGTGATCTGGCCGGGTAGACACGGTGGCCCAGACTGGGCACGAGCAATTATACCCACGCTTAATGAACCGGAATTACCATTTCCAGATATTCCGCTGTTCGAACCTTCAATTGAAGGCTTTCGGGATGCCCGAATCAAACTAAAGTGATCAGCAGCTGAGAGTATTTCCCGTTTGGCCTTGTTCACATCCTCTTTTCGTCCTGTTACAACGAATACGGGCTCCTCGCCGCGAACTGGCGTCTTGATGTAGGTGTTTGTCTTCGCTCGCAAAGCTTTTATTTTGCATCCTGAATAACACATAAAAGAATTTGAGAAATAGATTACTCAAAACCTCGAGAATGAATGCGACCACGCCCATATAGTCTATGGGAAAAATGTATATTTTCTAGTCAGGATTGGAATTTACCATAGTATAGTATGGATGGACATATTCGCTTACCTTGGCGTCCCACGATTTCGGCAACATGTTCTGAGCTGGGAACTGGAACACATTCGGTCATATTTTGCGACTTCTTTGATCTGTCTTCCAGCCCGGCGGAAGGCATTAAGAGTCCAGATCCGTTCGTCGGTGGTAGCGGCAGATTATGCATTGGCACCTCACTCCTAGCGAAAGCGCCAGATACAACATTAATGGAGCCCATGTCATAGTCATTTTGTGCGGGAATCGGCTGGACGTACCCGTTTTGATTGTTCTCATTCAGCCCAACCAGAGATAATTCCAATGCCAATTGCAATGTGCGCGGATCTTCGGATAGCGGGATTGCATGCACTTTATGCTGCTCAATCATTTGGGTTTGGGAAGTCGGATTGATCTTATGAATTGAATCTGTCATGTTCATATCATTAAGCATTTTTGGAGTAGTAGCAGCATTTACAGCGGCATGACTAGACATTATAAGTGAGTGTTAGCTATGAATGATGACGACTTTGACTCTGATTGTCCCTGTAATTGATTCGTATTGTCTTCCGATACGATCACAACTCCACTTTCACCGCCGGAAGCATTCGAAGATGTTACTGAAGATGAATTGTTATTGACAGAGAACGGCGATATTTGCGATTTTGGTAGCGAAGCCAAAGCTATTGTGGAGGAAATCACTTCGCTGTATCTGTTTGTCTCCAATACGATTTGTGCTTCAAATATGTCATTCTATATATGGGTAGTATGACTCTTATATATATTTATCGTTTTACATATCAGCATTATATCTGACTGTGCGATTCTATTGGTAATTGTAAGCCATTCCCAGCATGATGCCACAAAAGCCTATACATTGTAGGCCATAAATGTAAGTACTTAAAGCACGCACAATATTAATTGCGAACCATGCGAATCTCGGGAATCTCTCACTTGACACTTGGCATTTGGCAAATGTTCCGGGGAGTAGTTGGTTTTCTTTTTCTGCAATAAAAAGAAATACTGAAATGCATTTGGTATACATACACACAGGCATACTCTTGGGTGTGTGTGTCTTGTATAGGCATGTAATTCATACATACATACATACACAAATACGCATATATGTCTGTTCATTTGCTTTGTGAGTCTACTTACAAAATATCAGACTGAACCATGACACTCATAAATATTCATGTAAGTAAATGCAATTCAAGAACACAGTATTTTTTTTTTTTTTTTTTGTATTGCTTAAAATATAAATAAATGCTTCAAATTTGATAAAAATGTAACTGACCGCCGTTGATAGTTTCGACACTTTTGCCGTTTTAGCCGCGTTGCTTCCGTATATGCGTAGAAACATACATACATACTTCCATCCATATGCACATACATTTATCGGCGTTCTCTCTCTCTCTCTCTCGCATCAACCCCTAACTTACACTAAGCCTTGTGTCACTCACCCTATAACCTCTCGTAGCTTTTCTTTCTCTACGTCGAGACCCCACCAACTTTCCTTACTGAAATGTGTATGTAATATTAAGGTAATATTTTCCAAATTATGTGTACATTTGGTATAAAATTCGAATGCGTGTATAACTTGAAACTGTTTAAAATGCTAATTCAATAATTCATGTATATACATTTACACAGCACACACTTACATAAATACATACATAACTGCATAACTACACACATTCCTGCAGTAGGATTGCAGCCACGCCTCGCCTTTTGTAATGTACAGGATATTAACTACACAGTCAAATTTTGTGTCAACAACTTATGTTCATACTTTTGTTTTTGATTATTAACAAACAGGTTGGGCTTCACATATACTTTTTTATGTTTTAATCAAAACAATTTAAATTTTTATTTGGCCGGCTACAAAATCATTGCCGGTTTCACACGTTAACATATAATTTTAACATGCAATGAATGTTAAAGACACAGCACTCCTAACAGTCTGAAAAATTAACAGAGCACATAACAGACAGATGTGTGGTGTATACACATAGATACAATGGCAAAATATATTTGGCGCACGCTTACTCAAATGTTAAAACATGCTGTACATATTCACAACACATTAAACCGATTGCCGCAATTTGTTGAGGCGCACACTTTATCATTTGTTGCAATTCACTCAATTTTCATACATTGACAATTTAAAGCACATGCTTACTCATATTGTTATCACACTGCACAACATGTTAACAGACAAAAATTGAAATAACAAAGGTGTTTGGCTTTGCACTTGCTGCTGAAAATAGTGATTTTTAAAATTGAACCAAATATATATGTCTACATATGTGTTAGTGCAAAGCCATGCAGGATCAGCTGCCAACATCGATGAAAGTGTCTATTGAACTGATTATCAAAACCAGCCGTTCACGTTGAACCAGTAGTTCACGTCGAGCCATCAGTTTGTGGCGTGCGTTAAACGGGAACGGCGGCGACTTTTTGAACTTGATTCCGGAGCTGGAACTTTCTAATTTTAACTGCATTTAATTATATTTGTACTGCACTGTACTTATTATATAAATATTGTCTGCATTTAATAGATTTTTAAGTATCGTCTTATAATATGGGTAAAGCAATAGAAAATTATTTAATTGTAAGCCAACCTCATATAGTTCACTCAAAAGGTCTATCGAACTGCTAGGTCTTACGTGAGCTGAACCACTGTTTGAATACAATGTTCATCAATTTTATATAGTATTGGGTGGGAACAAAGCAATTTGAATTATATAAAAAAATCCCTAATAAGACAAACTCAAATAGATAGATATAAGATTAAATACCCTTGTAGACATTTCTCTTTTGTTGATATATGAGAATAGTAAAGCTCGTAAATGTTCAGTTTGGTGAAAATAGATTGGATAACATATTATCCTTCCATATAATAATCTACTTACCCTCTCTTTTACTTTCATTCTTTCCTATAGCAGCTGTATGATATAGTGGTCTGATCCGGTAGAAGGACATGGTAAAATCAACTCGTGTGTCGATGCTGATCTAAAAAAGAGAGAGCTAAATTATAATACACTCTACAAGGGTATAATGAAAGAGAAATATTATAAGAAATCACCAAAAAGACAATCATCGACATGATACGACTTTACCGCTCTCTTTATTTCGTAATGCAATTATAATACTCTCTGCAAGGGTATAACAAATAGCCATACTTTAAAAAGGACTATACAAAATTGGTATTTTAGGAATTATTAGATATATTATATATTATATTATTATGTACATTACGGTTTAATAGCTATGTGTCGGTGTGTACTAATGTTAAAAGGAATCGGTTTGTTAATTTTAAGTTGTTTGCAATACAATAATAAAATGGAGCGCTCTTTAATAATTACTTCAACACTGGAGAGAGTTTAATATATATGTTTAAGAACTAGTTTGCTGTCAACATATTTTACTTTAGTGACTAAATATTATTCAATTTATATACATACAAATGTAGGAGAATAGTGTTTATATTGGAACGTCCTGGTATTAATTAATGTGAATTAAATGCAGTTTGTCATATTATTTTGATTTTGACTCGATGACTTTTAAAAAGTCATGTACATCGTGCTTTAAAACTGTTTCATTATTGGGATTTTTGGTTTAATTTCAATAATCTACTTATGCATACTAATAATACTTTTTATATCGCATCCAAGCTGCAGTCTGTCAGGTGTTTAGATATTACTATACCATATTACTTTCGACGCTTTTGAAACCTGGCATTTTGAATACGTATACATAGAGCATAATATAAAGTAAATTTATTCAACAGGTTGAAGGTTCTGTAAAGCTAAAGCTTATAGTTATTGTGCTGGAAATTGTTGTTTTTGTTGATGAAGCAATTGATGATGATGCCGCCGTTCACGTGCTCGTTCGATGTGTCGTTTGCGTTCCTCCTTAGTCCAGTAACGTCCTATCTTCACCTCTGATATTGTATCATCCTCTGTTGTGGTTAATTCATTGTTGCGAATGCTTTTCCGAATTCCCATGCTAACATTGTTACGTACTGGTCGCTTTACAATATACCGTGTTCCATCTGGTCGTCGCTTTACTTTCCATACCATAGGAATCTCCTCTGATGCAATTTCCGTTGTGACAAGAAGTGAACTTGGTTTTGGTACTGAAACTGTCTTATTGGCGACCTAAATAGGTTGTTTGTTGTTATAATGCTTGTTTGTTTCGGCAAAAAGTTATTTTAAATTTAGCAGCTCCGCTTTTTAGGAAGAACATGCGGGTATTCTTTTCTTACTAAGCTCAAAATTAAAACAAAAAAGCATATTTCTTCGGGATGCCGAGGTTTAACGCTCCCAATAGCTGACTTAGCATAGACTGGGGTATACCCTGAACCTTCTACTACTAAAGGACAGACACACGAATAATAGCTAGATCGACTCGGCTATTGATGCTTATCACAAATATATGTATATATATATATATACCTTTACCGACTTTTAATGGGTTGAGGGAATAATAGAATAGGAGGTATCGAGGGTATTTATAGAAAAGGTATACAAGTAAAATTTTTTTATCTATCCATACTATTTGAGAGTCTACACAGGTCTTAAACAGGGGTTCGATATCAAGTTATCGATGGTATAAAACAAATTCGATTTGCGCGGACCATAGTAAGGCCTATGTTAAAATGATCTGTAGGAATCTCTAGGAACAAAAAGACGAGAGATTAAGATAAAGAGTCTATATACTACTCATTCTAGGCACGACAATATTCGTTTGAATATTTGAATAGCCTCCGGATTTGGAAAACTTTAATATATATATTGATGTAATCTTTTGACGCAAAGTCAATGAACAGGTATTTGTGTTAATACATTAATAAAAATTAAATAAATATATCCATGCATTAAATTTACCTCTTGACTGCTAACAAAGTGATAACGACTCAGATTGGGTGCATTGAACTGAGGGCATTGACCTTGCTGCTCTTCCGTTGGGTTGGGCTTAGCTCGCATTACTTTAGGGTCTGTTTTTGCTGGCACTGCTGCTGCGAAAGGGTTCATCTCGTCTGCAGATGTTTTATTTAGAGTGGTGTTTTCTAAAAGCAAAGAAAGTATTTTTAATTGTAATTAGTTTGTGCTAACAATTTTGTAACGAAATCAGTAATTAGTAATTTACCACTACATTGGATGGGGTTGGAGCATAATATGCGTCCGGTCTTGCCGAATGGCAGCATAAGCATGCTAGTTACGGGCGTTTTTAATAACGCATCTTTTGATGTCTGCGATTGCACTAAATTTGGTTGCGTGCTGCATTGATAGGAGCTGGCGGCGATTATCGGATTGTTGGCAATAGTTTCATTGTCCAGATTTTGGCGGGGGGAAGCACTGTTATTGGAGCCACCTGTATTATAGGCACTTGACGAGTTGTCAACCTCTTCTTGATTCATGCTCTTATTCTCGTTGTCAACATTATTATGGCCGCATGCACTATATCCAGCCCCACTGCTGCTCGATCCGCTCGTATTTGTTATGGCACTGCGCAGCGTATAGACACGATTTGATATGCGATGCTGCTGCTGCTGTTTATGGTACAAGCTTGGACGGCCAGCCAGTGTGTGCACGGATCTGGGACTGACCTGCGACTTAATGCCCAGCCATTGGGCAACTCGTTGTGTTTGCTGCTGCATTTCTAAAACATCTGCTTCGGGCATCATTGGCGACGAGCAGGATCCCATTGCGGTCATATAGTTTGAGCTCTGATATGGTGAGCAATAAAGTGGTTCAGTTTCGGAATCCTCGGGTATAGTTTCATAAATATGCTCGCAGTCATCGTAATCATATTGTTTTGTTTTTGCGATCGTGGCACTTTTCGTTGTATTTGGCAGGCTTTTATCTACTAACTGTTTCAATGCCATTTCTTGGCTCGCATTGCTGCTATCTAACTCGAACTTTAGGTGACTCGCCACTCTCGGCTTCTCCACGAAGCTCTTGTCCGTCGTGGAAGTAGTCCTACTTTTACTCATTTCTAGATTTGCTTCCGCTGGTAATTTAATCGTTTTTGCGGATGGCTCAGTTATTAGATTGTTGACGGCAGTTATCGACTGCCGTTGTGATAAAAGAACCTTGTCTAATTTGTCAACGACATTTGTGTAATCCGAAAGGAAGCTGTTGGCATATTCGAAGTTACTATCCATATCTTCGTCATCATCCTCATCCTCGTCATCATCGTCGTCGTCGTCGTCCTTTATATATATAAGAGCAGCTAATTAAGCACAACAGATATAGACGTATTTGTATACTTACGGGATATAAGAGTCGACTGACAAGCAATGTGACAGCCATATTATTCTCAGCCATTTGTGTTTCAGCGTGTTTTTTACTTTTGATGTCCATGCCGTTGATGCGAAGAATTTGATCACCACGCCGCAGCCGACCATCCCGCCCGGCAACACTCTCTGGTTGAATATCACTTATGAAAACATTCTCACACGAATCCACATCATCTGTTGGTGCCTTCAAGTCTGTGTTCATGTTTTCGTTGCATATCACAGGCTTAACAATACTTTCATCGCTATCTCTGTTGCCATAAAAGCCATTGCAGGAAACACTGAGTCCTATTTGATCATTAGCTGAGTCCCTCTTAACGAGCGTTACTTCCTGCAAGTTTAAAGCAATTGCATATACGTGACATATGTATATCTCTGCATACATATTGCCTTACCTCGATGTCGATATCTGGCTCCAAGCACTGCTCGAAGAGATGATGCTCTTGCTCGATAAAATGATCGATGGTTTGGACAATATCTTCGCTCTGATCGCGAAGCCCCAGCATAACCCTTTTATTAGTTTTATTTACTTCAGCAAAGGTTTCACACGTTTGTGTCTCCTTTGACACTGCCGAAAGCTCAACATCAACTGTGGTGGTGGTGGGTGGCTGCTCAACATTTCGAAATGTGCGCAGAGTTAATATGATTTGATTTTTAGCTGACGGTGGCAAAGGATTATTGGAGGAGGAGTCACTGGTTGCGCTGGCGTCTGATGATATTTGAACACATTTTGTTTTTGCACAGATTTCATCCGGCTCCTGAACGCCATCTATCGAGGAATTGTTGTCGCCGTTCAAGTTTGACGGACTTATTGGATTTTTCTTTCGGCATAATTCAACTACTAGGGTTTCTTTAGCTTGAAGGAACATTTGAACCGCTTCATAACTTGACAAGGATGTAATGTCGCTACCATTTAGCTGTAATTAATAATTTTGTTCATGAATTTGTATTCTAATCCAGTATTTAGAATCAAAACAATCGTGGCGAAAATGTACAAGATTGTATTGCACACACACTATTACACAAATTATTGGCCATATATTACAGTGTGTCTGTGTGTGTATCAGCTATGTGTGGAATTAGTTTTAGTGGCAGCTGCAACTTGAACTCACCTTTAGTACAACGTAATCGCACTCAACAACACCAACACAGTTATTTGAGCACATTTTGATAATTATTTACATAGTTCTATTAATTTTTATTCCGTGAAATGAATCCACACCCACACAACAACAGAAATACAGACATCGTTTACCATCGCCAAATTCGCCGCGACTGTGTGACCAGAGTTGGATTTGGTAATAATCTCAGTATTATCGATTATTTCAAAGATCTTCTGATGGTGGTATTTTATTAATTTGTCCAATTACTCTTGTTGTTGGGCTGGTCCTTTGAGAAATCATTTCAAGTATTGCAAAATCTGAAATGATTAATTTATTCGCTTGTTCGTGGTGAATGACAATGTTATTCGAATATATACACATGGACACTAAACTTACAAGCAAACGCTGCCCTTGTAGTTACTTACAATTAAATTTGATTAACTCTGTAACTAACAAGCACATAAAAAAGCATAAAAGGTAAAACAGGGATAAGCCAAATAGATTTATGTAAATGGTTCATTAACATTACATACGCAGGTATGCAATGCTCAAACATGTTACAGGTACTTTAACGTATGTATGTATGAGTGCAAATATTAGTATGTGTATGTATGTATGGTATGTACTTATCTGCTATTTTATTATATCATATTAATATCTAAACGCTTCTCTTAATATCTTGCTCAGTATGTATATATGTATATATATTTGAATTTGGCGGCTAGGAACAGCTGCATCCCTCAACGGACATATTTGGTATAACACTCAACACCAAATGATGGCTCTCATCAAAATACAATAAGCTTAAGGAACTCATTTTGGTTGGCGAACAACACGGGGTCGCCGATGTTGTCAATGCGGCCAAATGCGTATGCGGATATTGCTCCAAATAGCCAACTCGGCACTCGCCGCTGCAAAAGTAGGCATCAAACGAGTCTGGCGCGACCACAAAATGCCATCCAAAGCTGGTGAAGTTGACCTTTAGAGGATATCGACAACAGCGCAATTCGTGATCGCTTTCAATGCAATCCAGGTAAACGCTACGTTTTCGTCGATGCTTTTTCCGGGAGCCAATCTCAATGTGAACTGTCTACAAATCACAATACAAATATGTCAAATAATATATATGGTATGGGTATAGCTATGGGAATTATCGTACCAATGGGTTCTTTGGCGTACTGTCTGTCGTTACCACCAAAGGCCGCATCCAGGGCTCGACGCCTTTTATGAAAATCTCCTGGAGCTGTGTTGGATTCGGGCCCAGTGCGTATTCGGTAGCGAACAGGGGCTTGAGATCGACATTCACCCATTGTCCGACACCCGATGGAATTTTGTGACGGAACTCAAAGATTTTCGCCTTGTGCGTATAGCTTGTGCTATTCGAACGACGTATCGCCCGATGCAGGGCCACGACAATGTCCTTGTTCTGATAATCGGCAATCTCTTCCAGGATTTTCGGCTGATGGGCGCTTATCCAATCCAAGCCTCGCAAATATAGATGAAGTGTTACGTGAGATATGTCCGAGTATCCGGTATTGAACTTGAAACGAAGAAGATCCGATTTGCGGCTATGTCGCACTTGAGGCTCTTTACAGATAATCGAGAAAATCAAAAATAAATTGGATTTGTGTGTTTTTTTTTTGAGTTATTCAACTTACGTTCTGGAAATATATAAATGCTGCTTATGTGCGAAAGAATGCTTTCATATTCAACATCATCATCATCATCATCATCATCATCGTCATCGTCATTTGTGGATTTATGATTTTGATGATCATCAAAATTGTATATAAATTGAAATTCCTTAAAACTATTGGGATCGTCAGCCTGCATTTCTGGGTTCGAGTTCTGGTTGGCGGATGAATCCTTTGCCGATGTATTTGACGAAAATATCTCCGAAGAATCCGTCACAATTTCCTCAGGCACATATAGACCAGTTCGGGAAGTATCTGCTGTATCTGGTTTATGATCCCGCCGCAACGAATTTGTGAGCGATGCGTTGTAGTTTTTATAAAATTTTTCCAATATTGTTTGTGGCACCGAAACTGGCTTTGTTATATTCGGTAGTTTTTTCAAATTCAAGCGCATCAGAATGTGCATTTTAATTGATTCCAAACTATCCTGTTTGGCCTTCTCCCTCAACTGGCGCTGCAGCACAGTATCCCCGCTTATCAAACTATTACGGATCATGCTGAAGCCCTGCGTCCCCCCAGAAAGCAGTCCGGCTGGCATTTCCAATCCCTTGTTGGTTCGTCGGCTCTGAGCCTTGTTTGGAATAGCTGTTGTCGTGCTGAGCGTTTGGTTAGCGCTTTCCGGTTCGGACTCCGGCTCGGCCTCGGGTTCCGGTTCCATTACGATGGTGTTTTCATTGGGAACGGCTGCGTTAGACGACGAGCTCAAAGGACTACTCGACTCGTTCATTGTAAGGGGCTTATCATCGGCTCTCGAAGTTCTCTTATTGTTATTTATCTCCTGGGCAGATGCCAGGAGAATGACCATCGAGAATAAAACTGTAGTCGCATATCGGGCGAGCAGGAAATGGAACCGCCAACTTCTGGATTTCATCTGTGATCGTCGTCGGGGCTTACTGCAATGGCAGCACGCGCTATGGCAAGGAATTTTTGGGAGATCGGCATCCGAGTCCGAGTCATCGATGGACATTAAACGATCGATGGATTTCGATCTTTGATCTTTGGTTAACTTTGTAGCCATAGTATTATTATTTTTAGATGCAAGTTGTGTTCTATTCATACCTAACAAGAAAACAAAGAAAGGTGCGATACTTATGATGTGATTTATATCATAATAATAATATATATATATATTATTTGCCGGCGCGAGTTCGTTGACCTTGAATCCAATAAGTACAAAATATATCTATTGTATATTGACAAATAATATCGATATTCATCATATCAAATAATAGGGTATTTTTTAGCTGAGCGGGGTTTGTGTAGAAAATTTTTTTTAGAAATTTTTCTTTTGCTCGAATTTAATTCTTTTATTTCTAATTTATATTGTATTATAATATTTATTTGTCGAATAACAAAAGAAATAAAGAACCAGAGAAAATCAACATTTCCAGCCCTTTTCAAATAAATTTCAAATTTTCAATTAAGTTTTTAAAAAGTTGCATGCAAAAGTTTTCAGTTTATTTTCTAAATACGATTTCTTAGGCCTTTATGTCAATTTTTGTAAGAGGCGTAGAGCCTAACTTTTGATTCTTTATTCGAAAGGGAGCTCATATATCAAATATCTATGTATGTAAATTATTAAATTTGATAGGCGGAAATCGTTTGGAAAATTTATGTCCGAAAGTTTAAGGCAAGGAACCTGGACCGGGTAAGGCCGGGAAATATCAGCTATGTATGTATGCATGCATGTATGTATGTGTTTATACTCACCAAATTCGTATCCAAGTTTAACAATCAGCAGCCACAATCACTTAACAGTTCCAATCTCAGCATTTTCTGTTATATGTAGTTATTGTTACTGTCCACTTTAAGGTGTATGTATGTACTTATGTACTTTATATGTACATAAGTATGTGTACATATGTACATATGTATAATATGTATGCAAGTGTAACTGTCTCGACTTTTCAGTCCTCAGTTTTCAAGTCCAATGCATTGTTACTAGTAAGAAGTATTCACAAATTTAACCATTCGAAACCATCAACCGTTATTAAACCGGCAAAAGACGAGCCGACTTCTTTTATTTATTCCCGAATTTAATACGTTGTGCGATAATAAATTCATATGTGTGTGTGTGTTGTGCTTGTACACACTAGCATACATATGCATATGTACGTATGTATGTAAATGTCGGCACTTTGGGGTATTTCTTTTTGTGCCTATGTCGTTGTTGTAGTTTTTTGCGCTTGTTTATTCTCTGAAATTGCAATTCTTTAATGTTTGCCGATGTGTTGGTGTACATATGTATACATGTAAATTAGTATATGCATATAGAAATACGGTATACAGTATGTGCATGCATATGTATGTACATATGTATGCATTGCTACGTCTGAGCGTGCGTGTTTGTGCTTGATGTTGTGTGGCGACTGTATGCATAAACGATTCATATTTATGCGAATCTCACTCACAAGCTCTTGATGATCACTCTCACTCTATTGTATTCAATTAAAACCATTTATAAACATCATAATCAATTTTTGTGCTCTTGAACTTCAGTTCAGTGCTGAAAGTGCAGTATTCCTTTTGATGCATTCAGATTTGCATGTACGATTATACATACATTCATACATACATACATACATATGTATATACATGTTAATATAAATTTATAAATGGTTAATACACAAGTATCCCTACATGCATGTGCATAAATATACAAGCGTTTATTTATATATATGTGCTTACATAGATATGTACGTATGTATATGGACAAGTACAAACATTCATAAACATGAATATATAAATTTATTACGTATCTCAAAACACACCCAGCATACAAATATTGAGATAACAAACATTTGTATATATGCACGTAAATATGTACATATGTATGTGCACATGCTAAATTGTATGTACGCGAATTCTATTTTGAACATTTTGCGATTCTCTACGTACATATGTACATATGTATGTACGTGTGTACGTACATTTGTACCAAATACATATACATATACATACATATATGCAAGCGCCTTTGTATATATATTTATCAGTATATAAATGTTTGCATACGTGTGTGTATATATACACTCATATACATACATATACATATATTCGCAAATAAATATTTGTACGTCTTCACACATATACACATACAAGTATGCACGCACATTTGTACATACACGTCATTAAAGTATTCGCACATGTTTCAATTATTTCACTTGGTACAGATTTGGATTGCAACGCGCTGCTTTTGAGTTGGCTACCACACAAAAAAATAAACAGGGATCAGCACAGTGGCAGCAACAGCAGCGAATACAGCGATATACAACAGAACCTGACCGTGCCATATAACTAACTGACAGATCCGCATCCACATTCACATTTACAGACATAAACAAGAAGCTGTTGTTGCGCTGAGGATGAGTGTGCGCTACGTTCACGTTCGGTCAGGGCACCAGGTCCCATTTCAGAGTGTGGGTGGGCAGCGGCAGCGTAACCGTTCGTTCTACTACTACTACACACACAAACACACACACACAGACACACACGCACACACACACACACACACACACACACACATACACACACACACACACACATACACATACACATACACATACACATACACATACACATACACATACACATACACATACACATACACATACACATACACATACACATACACATACACATACACATACACATACACATACACATACACATACACATACACATACACATACACATACACATACACATACACATACACATACACATACACATACACATACACATACACATACACATACACATACACATACACATACACATACACATACACATACACATACACATACACATACACATACACATACACATACACATACACATACACATACACATACACATACACATACACATACACATACACATACACATACACATACACATACACATACACATACACATACACATACACATACACATACACATACACATACACATACACATACACATACACATACACATACACATACACATACACATACACATACACATACACATACACATACACATACACATACACATACACATACACATACACATACACATACACATACACATACACATACACATACACATACACATACACATACACATACACATACACATACACATACACATACACATACACATACACATACACATACACATACACATACACATACACATACACATACACATACACATACACATACACATACACATACACATACACATACACATACACATACACATACACATACACATACACATACACATACACATACACATACACATACACATACACATACACATACACATACACATACACATACACATACACATACACATACACATACACATACACATACACATACACATACACATACACATACACATACACATACACATACACATACACATACACATACACATACACATACACATACACATACACATACACATACACATACACATACACATACACATACACATACACATACACATACACATACACATACACATACACATACACATACACATACACATACACATACACATACACATACACATACACATACACATACACATACACATACACATACACATACACATACACATACACATACACATACACATACACATACACATACACATACACATACACATACACATACACATACACATACACATACACATACACATACACATACACATACACATACACATACACATACACATACACATACACATACACATACACATACACATACACATACACATACACATACACATACACATACACATACACATACACATACACATACACATACACATACACATACACATACACATACACATACACATACACATACACATACACATACACATACACATACACATACACATACACATACACATACACATACACATACACATACACATACACATACACATACACATACACATACACATACACATACACATACACACACACTTCGTCGTAGTCCGCATGCGTGCTCATTACATTTGGAATATATATCGCACGATTGATCTAGCATTGTATTATTTGCAAGATTTTTGTGCGCTTTTATCTTAAAATTATGATCGGGCCAATAAGAACGATCGCAGAAAGGACTCTGGTTCCGGCCCTGCTTCTTATATCCTGTACCCATAACAATGCGTTAAGTGGATATAATAATACTGCACCAAATATTTGCGAAAAACATATGTACTATTTATCCATCTATCTTCCAATTTTCCTATCTACATGTTTTTTCCAATTTCTAAAATCAACAGACACGATCAAAGTCGCACACTATATAAGTTAATTCAAGCCTATACTTCGATATAGGGAATCATCAAGTCGACCTCGCTCTACTTAAGCGTTTTACTTGTTCTGATTGTTGTTGCTTGTCACAAAATACGTCTCACGTTTGTTGCGACATTTGTCGAAGTTTATATTCTCTAACAAATCTTACTTAAATTCAAAATTATTATTTCGTTTTCTACAATTAAATTATTTTCAGCTGTCTGACCTGTTATAACGCATAAATAGCTTTAATGAATAATTGTGTTGAAAAAATAATGATGCTTGGCACAATGCAAAACTTATTACAAAGTTATTGTACTCACATCCAAATAAAGAGAAAATCAATTGCTTACTTTTGGCCTCCTATTCATCATTTTGCTGAACGTGAGTTTTTCTTGATGTCCCAACTGGTTTTAACATTTTTTCGTATGAGAGGAAAAAACTTGATTGAGTTTTTACGCTCAGAACTCAAATTGTCTGGCTTTTAATATTTTCTTTAATAGGAAACTAAAAAATTTATTATTACGCACAATAAATTGCCGTTTTAAATGTGAAATTGAAAAGCTATACATAACAAGAATATAAATTAAATCCCAAAACTAAAGTGAATCTATATAGATCTAAAGTTTGATCCTGGGGAAAACTACTGATATTGTCAAATAATTTTTTACTTATTAAACAAAGCATTTTATTTTGTTCGTTTAACTTTATTGAATATGGTATGGTATTATTTAAAACAGACATATAAATAAAAGTGGCATACAATATGTATAAAAAAAAAATTAGTTTGATTTGAAAATGCGCACCCGATTTTGAACACTGTACTCACTCATCAAAACTTCGTTCAGTGAGTAAATTTAGACAAGTTTCGATAAGTCGGTAGGTTTACTCACATAACGAAGAATAGCAAATTTAAGAACCGCACCACACACTCACACAATATGTTTTTCGTTAAATTCTGATGATTGAAAGAAGTAACAAGTAAGAGGTTCTAGTCGGGAGCTCCCGACTAGGGGATACCCTGAACCCTCTTATTCCAACACCAAATGCAGCGCGCTTATAGATAGAGAGTAGCGGGGAGGTGGCGATAGGTATAAAATGAAAGATACTTGATATATGTATATATACTTTCTAGAAGCAACATGTCAAGTTTGGTGACTACTAGCTTTTATTATTTACCAAAATTGCTTAAAAAACGAGATTCCGATATACATTTTAATCGATTACTTGGAAACGAGAAACGATAACTTATCGTTTATCGGAAACAAACTCGACCTGCGCGGGCACCAGGAGGACCTACAGCTAAAATTTCTCTAGCTCTTATAGGTTCTGAGATCCTTGCGTTCATACATACGGACGGACGGACGGACGGACGGACGGACAGACAGACGGACATGGCTAGATCGACTCGGCTATTGATGCTGATCAAGAATATATATACTTTCTTCCTTCTGCCTGTTACATACATTTGCATTTTGCACAAATACAATATACCCTTTTTACCCATTTTCAATGGGTTCAGGGTATAAAAACGTTCGGGTCGGTTGCAGGCGACCACGTGCTATAGCAGCTGATAAGAAAACAGTTTACTTCGCGGCGCCGAAGATTTAATACTCTTTTAGACTCATTCTGAGATTTCCGATTAGTTTTACATGTCCATCAATTCACATATCCATCAATTCAACTAGAAGATTACAAGAATACACGCATATAACAAAAATATTGTATGCAAAAGGCCTGACTAGAATATTTATTAATATTAATATTTCGTTAACACACATTTCAACAGTTTCGGCTCTATTATGTAACCAAAGATACACAAATGCCGCTCAAGGCAATAACCTTCTCACAATCCGTTTAAAAATAAATAAATTTAAAAAATACACATACATTTACGTTACAATAACACCTGAACACCCCAATATAGAGTAAACACACACATACACATATATATACACTTATGTTAATGTTTGGACTTGTGGAAATGTGCAAATGTGGTTACCGAGTCTTTACCACAGAGTTTGCCTGCGTTTGTGCATGCTTATCAGTGTGTGCGTGTGCGTATGGGTGTGTGTGTCTGTTGTTGACTTGCCCTTTTGGTTGGGTGCCGTTTGTTGTTGTGCACTTGTGGGTGCGATTTTGGTTTGTGGCTTGTCAATAACTAAAACGGGTAAATGGAGAAGGGAATTTATCTCTAATGTTCCGAGCTACGTATAACGGCATGACTAGAAACAAAGAGGGGAATAAAATAAGAGAGAGATGTAAGGTATATATAAAGTTGGATAAAGTTCGTTAGATATCTCTATATATAAAACTGTTTGTCCTGACTGCCTGACTGATTGGTGATCAACGCACAGCCCAAACCGTAAGAGCTAGGAAGCTGAAATTTTTCACTGTAGTTCCCTTATGTGATGAAGGTGCACACTAAGACGGGGTTTCGGGAAATTCACCCGCAAGTATGGAGAAATCGCGAAAAACGTTTGTATGACACTTTTTTGTTTACCATCCGATTGGCCTCAAACTAAATTTCAAAGTTCTTTGTTCAAATTCATTTGAGGGGACTTTCACACTTTTCCAAAAATGTATTCCTCCATGGTGGAAATGGGGGTCAAAGATTTGGTGGATGACGTTTCGCGCTCAAATTCATTTTCAAGGATCTAAATGAAAAATCATTTGAGACGTGTTTCACATTTTTCGCAGAATCAAAGCATCCTGGGTAGAAATGCGATTCTACGATTTTTTTGGTGCAGTTTTAAGTTTTGTCCAATTTACCTCAAACTTATTTTCAGAGCTCTACATAATAACTTAATGAATACGTGTTTTAGCGATTTGGGAAATTCCACCCGCAAGTATGGAAAAATCGCGAAAAACGATTGTATGAAACTTTTTTGTTTACCATCCGATTGGCCTCAAACTCAATTTCAAAGTTCTTTGTTCAAATTCATTTGAGGGGTGTTTCACACTTTTCCAAAAATGTATTCCTCCTTGGTGGAAATGGGGGTCAAAGATTTTGTGGATGTCGTTTCGCGCTCAAATTCATTTCCAAGTATCTACGTAAGAAATCATTTGAGACGTGTTTCACATTTTTCGCAGAATCAAAGCATCCTGGGTAGAAATGCGATTCTACGATTTTTTTGGTGCAGTTTTAAGTTTTGTCCAATTTACCTCAAACTTATTTTCAGAGCTCTACATAATAACTTAATGAATACGTGTTTTAGCGATTTGGGAAATTCCACTTGCAACAGTGGTAAAAGAGCGGAAAACTTTTATATGCAAGTAGTTTGTTTACCGTCCGCTCAGTTTCAAATCCATTTTCAAAGCTTTTTGAGAACATTGATTTTATAACATACGTGCCACGGGCAAGGCCGGGCTATACCCGCTAGTAAATAAATAAATACTTAAGTATTATATTATTTTATATTATATACATATATATTTAATATAGAGCTTGCGTTTGGTATTAATGTAACACGCTTACGCGCATTTATCATTTACATGCATCAGGCCAATGGACTGATGCCGACGAGGTTATAGTTCGGGTAAGGCAAACAAAGCCTCAGGATCGGATGAAATCCATAAATAAGCACTGAGTCTAATAGTGACCAGGGCACCTGAAGCCTACCCATCGCTTCCCTGGAAGGTGGAAATCTCAAATGCTGTTGCCAATCCCAAAGATCGACAAGCCACCCGACGACCCGTCCACATAACGTGTTATATGTATGATCAAATGTAGTGCGAAAACTATGGAACATATAATCTGTACAGATTGTTGAAAGAACTAGAGGAACGGCAAGGGCAATCCGAACTCCAGTTCGGCTGTCGGAAAAATCGCAGCACAAGTTATATGGTGACCCAATGGCGCCTTCGGTCAAAAGGAATCCGCCGTGAAGAATGCTCTGAACTTAAAACAAGTAAGAGGTTCTAGTCGGGAGCTCCCGACTAGGGGATACCCTGCCCGTGCAGATCGAGTTTGTTTCCGATAAACGATAACTTGCCCCGTTTCCAAGTAATCGATAAAAATGTATATAGAAATCCTGTTTTTTAAGCAATTTTGGTAAATAATAAGAGCTAGAGTCACCAAACTTGACATGTAGCTTCTAGAATAGTATATATTTATCAAGTATCTTTAATTTTATACCTATCGCCACCTCCCCGCTTCTCACTGTCTATTAGCGCGAGCTGCATTTGGTGTTGGAATAAGAGGGTTCAGGTATCCCCTAGTCGGGAGCTCCCGACTAGAACCTCTTAATTGTTTACGTATACAAAGTGTACATATTTGCTGTTTTAGATTATCAATAATTGTGCGAACTGTTTCAGTTGTATTCCCTATTTTTGTCTTTGTGTATAAATGGTATTCGTAAAGTTCAGCATTAATTAAGCCCATTTTGTATATCGATATTTTTCTAACAATGGTTAAAGTTCAGGGGTCTTTCAGTGCTCGGAGGCTGACCCCACAGAGAGCTATTGAGAATATCCACTCATACATAAACATATGTACGATGTAGATACAGGTATATTCCATATATGTGTTATGTACATATGTGTCACAGTGTACATGGATGGAAGTAAAAGAACTGAAACTTGCTTTAAGAAAGCCCTGGCCCAGCTTCTGCTTATTGTTATTTGTTTTCTATGCGATATATTGTTTTGAGCAGATCGAACACTTAGATCTTTGCCTGTAAACAGGGCACAGGAACGGGAACAGGCACAGGACCAGGCAGCAGGACCCAGCATGTGGTGGAATCAGCGTGCTCCGACTGGAACCGCTTTCCTTGCCAAAGAAATAGTTCAGATCATCGCAGCCTTTGTGCAACCCTCGGCGGCGACTATATCGATTCTCGTGTGAAAACACGCAATTATGGTTTTATTTGTATTATTCTTGAGATTTCTTCAGCTCATTTATGACCTTTCTTAGGGCCTAAGAGGGCCTTAGGGTTGCACATACGTATGCAAACGCAAGCACATACCATATAATATGTTTTTGATTACCTGTTAAAACAAGGTTTGCTTAAATATAGTTTTTACATTCATAATTTAAATTATTTTCAATTATTTTTGTAATTATTTTACAGTTATAAATTTTACTAAGCTTTAAAGATCAAACTTATATTTAATTGTTGACCTTTTGTTGTATTTATTTAGTCTAAAACGATCTGGCTTTATATATTACTAGCGGGTATTCCCCTTTGCCTCGAAGTTTATATATTATTTCTTACTCATTTCCCTTCCGTGGCAAATTAAAATTGACCCGTTCTACTTCAGGTAAAATTGAACATAGATTTTTTGAAAATGAATTTGAGTCCCATCGAAAGTTGGATTCAATATATATATGCAATATATTCTTTAAGTCTCGTTGGTCTGAAGCGAAAGGTTCGAACTTTTGACCTGCGTTTTTCTTGACGAGGGCTTGAGTTTACGAAAAGTGTGCAAAACTTCTCAGATTAATTTTCACGACAATCTTTGAAAATTAACAAATTAATTTTAACAATTTAAATTAACAAATAACTTTTCATTCTCAACCCAAATATTGTGTACAATAGAATAGCATAATTAAAGTGTGTTAGGGACCAGACATTATATATTATTATACATATATTTTGCAAATAGATATTATTTAGAATAAATTGTTATTTACAACTTTTTGCTTTTGTGTAGGGGTTTGGTCTCTGTATGCATATTAATAGCTTACAGCAAATGTGTATTTTGCGAAGCTGTTTACAGGGTATCTCCTTATCTGGAATTTTGCACGCTTACCTATTTGTTTTTGTGCGATGGGTTTAAGAACAGAAAAAAATTACATATATAAAATTTGTTGCATCGTAATAACTGGCGAAAATGTTGATTTTCTATTTGTTCCACTCAGTTGGGCTTTCAAACCCAACGCTTACCCATTCCATTTGGTAAATCACAGGCTGGATAAATCTCCAACCTCCAACCTCTTAGCCCGCCTTTTCACAGTGCTTACCACATCAGGCTCGGGCTATTTGGGGGCAGAGCTGGAAAAATATTTGCCTACCAATGCCATGTTTTGGGGGAACACTCTAATCCTATGCCCCATTTTCTGCAGGTCTTTCATTCGCTCGGCACTTATACGACTCGGCACGTTGGCCGAACTTTTATATGGTATGTAAATATATAGCTCAAAAATATCTCAGCATATCTTTGGATTTCGGCAGAGGTATCAGTTTTGGCCACTCGACTGCGTGCTTGCCTTGCTTTGACGGGAATCCATCACAAATTGTTTTCTCTTATACCCTGTACCCATTAATGTAAGCTATAAATACATGGAATTTCCTAAAAACCCGTTTTAGCGTGCACCTTCATCACGTAAGGTAACTACAGTGAAAATTGCAGCTATTCTAGCTTTTACAGGGCAGACAGTCACGACAAAGAGTTTTCTATATAGACACATATGCAAATAAATTATATTTCTCTTTTTGGAATCGTTTCCCATCCCCCAAATACTTCAAAGAGAAGTCCTTGCACTTTGTTATATATCTATACTTTTGTCTTTTATGCTTATCAGAAAAATAAGCACTGTCCAAGTCGGACACTCGCATATTACATATTACATAATTGTTAAAAAACTAATATAACGCAGTGTGTATAACAAATTTAAAAGCAGGGTATTTGTCAGTCACCTACCCTTGCGTGGCATTTCTCAAATTTGATTCTAATCCGCTGATAATATTTCTAGACTTTGACGAAGTTTGATATTTCGCTCGGTTGGTTTTAATGCGATTCGAAAGTGGGGTCCATGTCACAGCAGATAAGCACACGAAAGAGTGAGAAGCGTGCAACTAGAGCAATAAGAGTAAGTAGTATGTAATAACTGTATATTTAGAGATGTTAAATGTTTCTCTGATGGAAGGGCGATTGTTGAATCTGCATTTCGAAACGGTTCGTTGCGCATTTACAATATTTATTTGCGTATGTGTCATACGTATTAAAACAAATATACATTGTAAAATAAAACTTTTCATTTGTCTTACATGTCCCATAAAGCGAATTTTAATATATACATGGATACCATTACGAAAACAATTCTCAATGAATGGCATATTTTCTTATACAAACTAAATCAAACCCTATAAATCAACAAATTTTTAATAACAAGTAAGAGGTTCTAGACGGGAGCTCCCGACTAGGAGATACCGTGAACCCTCTTATTCCAACACCAAATGCAGCTCGCGCTAACAGATAGAGAGTAGCGGGGAGGCGGCGATAGGTATAAAATGAAAGATACTTGATATATATATACTTTTCTAGAAGCTACATGTCAAGTTTGGTGACTCTAGCTCTTATTATTTACCAAAATTGCTTAAAAAACATGATTTCGATATACATTGTTATCGATTACTTGGAAACGGGGCAAGTTATCGATTATCGGAAACAAACTCGATCTGCGTAGGAACTAGGACCACCTACATCTAATGTCAAGTCTCTAGCTCTTATAGGTTCTGAGATCCTTGCGATCATACATACGGACAGACGGACGGACGGACAGACGGACAGACGGACAGACGGACGGACGGACAGACGGACATGGCTAGATCGACTCGGCTATTGATGCTGATCAAGAATATATATATATATGGGGTCGGAGATGCTTCCTTCTGCCTGTTAAATACAATTGCATTTTGCACAAAAATATAAAACACCTTTTACCCATTTTTAATGGGTTCAGGGTATAAAAATGTTGAAAATGTATTACATACCAAACTTGAATCCCCACCCGGGCTGACGGATGGAGAAAACCAGGTTCACGAGCCGAAACTACCTATTCGCATCGTATCGTAAAAGTATAAAAAAATTTAGATTTTGTAAAGATATTGTGAGAAACAAAATCTATGCTCTACACAAACTATCTATCTAATACATTGGCAGAGATTAAAACTGAGAGTCTAGTTCAAATAGAAATAGGTGGATAGATAGGCGGACAGAAAAGGGAGAAACTTTTTTCAAGAATGCAAAATCTTCGCTTCGCTTTATCAAAAGAAAAATGCTTCAATTGCTATTTTCAAATTGATTTAAAGAAAACCTTATAACCAAACTATTAAAAAAACAAGTAAGAGTTCTAGTCGGGAGCTCCCGACTAGGGGATACCCTGAACCCTCATATTTCAACACCAAATGCAGCGCGCGCTTATAGATAGAGAGTAGCGGGGAGGTGGCGATAGGTATAAAATGAAAGATAATCGATATATATATACTTTTCTAGAAGCTACATGTCAAGTTTGGTGACTCTAGCTCTTATTATTTACCAAAATTGCTTAAAAAACAGGATTTCGATATACATTTTTATCGATTACTTGGAAACGGGGCAAGTTATCGATTATCGGAAACAAACTCGATCTGCGTAGGAACTAGGAGCACCTACATCTAAAATTTCAAGTCTCTAGCTCTTATAGGTTCTGAGATCCTTGCGTTCATACATACGGACGGACGGACGGACGGACGGACGGACGGACGGACGGACGGACGGACGGACGGACGGACAGACAGACGGACATGGCTAGATCGACTCGGCTATTAATGCTGATCAAGAATATATATACTTTATGGGGTCGGAGATGCTTCCTTCTGCCTGTTACATACATTTGGATTTTGCACAAAAACATAATACCCCTTTTACCCATTTTTAATGGGTTCAGGGTATAATAATGTGGTTCGGCTGTTTCTTGGGCTACTTATTGGGCTAATTGTAAAACAAACAAAACACATTTATTTGAAAATGTATTTTTTAATAACAATTTGAAGAAAGATGGGGAGCTACCTACAATAACAACCTTGACAAGAGTTAACAGAACTCTTGGCTGATGTTAGAACTCAATTGATGTAGCTGTTCCATAAACTTTCGAAGAGTTTTCCAATACCAGTCAATTTTTAATTATTAAAGTGTATGTAAAAGCAGAAACGCGAGCTGTGTGCCGAACCAGCATGGATTCCTTTAATTACGTATGCATTCTTTACTGCCACTCGACGGACTGGGTCCATGGCCCATTTGCATACTTCTGTTTGTTGTTGTTAAGAGAATAACCAGTCACGATGGGGTTGGATGTTGAATTGGACTTTTGTTAAGTGATAATCCTTATGCGATGATGTGCGGATATGTGCGGATGTGTCTGGGAGGTGGGAGGTGCGGCACGGAATGCTCATAATAATTGAAGCATATTCACAGTGGTTGCTCTTGGGCGAGATGGGCGTGCGTGTAACTTAGCTGTTGTTGCTTTAGGCAAAAACCCCGCCAGCCCCACGCTGATTTATCCCACTCCCAACCCCACCCCCGCCGTTTTCAGTTCGCAGTTACCCACAGTGATTGCTCACCATGTCTCTGATATGTGTTTTTGGTTTGTATTTGGTTGGCTGGTCAAATGCTTGGCTGGCCATCGGCCTGGGCTGTCTGCCTGGCTGCCTTGGTGTTGCTGCCGGGTTCGAGTCCTGACGATGCTTTAATTGTTTAATGGCTCGTTAGTTGAATTCCCTGTGGGGAGCAACAGCAACAGCTTCAGCGACAACAACAACAAACACTAGGGGCTGCCAAGGATTTTCAAGTGTGATAATTGTAGCGTTTTATTATGGATTAAGCAAATTTGCTGAAAATTATACCCTACATTTGTATTATACTAAAGACAATGCGAAAGTGCCTTTGTGTGAGAGTGTGTGTGTGTGTGTGTGTGTGTGTGTGTGTGTGTGTGTGTGTGTGTGTTTTTTTTTTTTTTTTTGCCAACGGCACAGAGGTGAAAATCTTCGTAAGATACTGATGGCCCGGGCCAACCGTATGCACGATTTGCTGACTCCGTCAGCACCTACGTACTAAACTCACCCCCCACTCACACACCACATTCCCCGCGGGATCACCGCAAAGTATTACTTCGCGGGGATGGGTTGCCTATTTTAGGCAGTATCCATTAGTCGTCGCTCCTTTTCGCATCGTCTCAGATCCCTCTAGATGCCTATTATGAGCTGGCTTGTATTTCTCCAGTTGTCCTCTCCTTCCAGCATGAACGCTACCAGTCCCTCCGGTGGAGGTACAGAGCCCACTACCTCTCTGTACCTCGAGCATTGGTACAGCACGTGTTCAGGGTCTTCGTCCAGGTTTGGGCAGTTCGGGCACTCTGGAGAGTCCTCATGCGTGAACCTATGGAGATACTTCATATACCCGCCGTGTCCAGTGAAAAACTGTGTTAGGTGGAAGTTAATTTCGCCATTCCGTCTCCTAATCCATTGCTCGAGATTGGGGATCAGTTTATGTGTTCATCTCCCCTTGTTCGCCGTGTTCCATCTCTCCTGCCAAGCCATTGACGTTGCTCTCTCCGACCGGATGACGTCCATTGAGGCGGCGTTTCCCGTGGCTATTCGGGCCATGTAAATTTTCTCCATCTCCTTGGCCAGTATATCTACTGGCAGCATTCCTGCCAATACTGTGGCTGCCTCGTCCGACACCGTCCGGAATCCATAAATGGTGCGCAGAGCACTGAGCCTATAGGGGATTGACATCTTCCTTCTGAGGCCTTTCTGGCTTGCAACCGCTGAAGCCCATATCGTTGCAGCGTAGAGCAGCACGGAGGCTACAACTTTCGCGAGGAGCAGGCGTCTACCTGCTTTAGGTCCTCCTATGTTGGGTAGCATCCTCGAAAGGGCCGCCTGCATTTTGGCTGCCTTATGGCTAACGTAATCTACGTGCGGTCGAAAGCTAAGCCTGTTGTCTAACATGACCCCCAGATACTTAATGGAAGCCTTTGACTCGATAATAACGCTGTCTACCTGGAATCTAGCAAACTCGACTTTTTTGCAGCTTGTGATGAGCACAGCCTCTGTTTTATGGCCTGCCAGCTCCAGGCTAGCGCCACGCATCCAGCTGGCCACGATCCTTATGGCTGCATTCGCAGCCGCTTCCACGTCTTCTATTTCTTTGCCCACAACTACTAGAGCTAGGTCATCTGCGAATCCTATGATTCTGCATCCCTGGGGCAATTGCACGGGGTGTGTGTGTGTGCGTGTGTGTGTAAGTGAAAGGGCGGGCTTGTGTGTATTGCCCAAAAATACTATTAACATTTCAGGCAAATAGTTCAAACTATAAAAGACAAAAAAAAAAGAATTAGGAACGCTTTAGCCGCGAGTGTCTAAACAGAGAGGGACATGGCTAGATCGACTCTATACATACTTATGTGCTTCCCGATTTAAATTAATCGATAAGAATCGATGTCGAAATTCTATTTTTAGAGCCTTTCTCTTTGGTTTTAGGAGCTCGAGTCACAAAATTGCACATGTAGCTTCTAGTAATTATTAATATTATTATTTATTATAATTATGATCTATTGTATACTAAATAGATCATAATTCTAATAAATAATAATACTGTGCCATTTTGCCCATTAAATAGGTAAGAAAAGGTAAGGTAAGGTACGAAAAGAAGAAAGTTTAGGCTATCCCCTAGTGGGGTACTCTAACTTGATTTTTTCTGCAGTTTAGTCCCACACGCGATTTAAGCAAACAAATTCGAGATCTCTCGAATTATCAACATTATTCATTTGACCCGGACTACGGACTACGCCGTAAACGTGGCCACATGGCGTCTGTGATTGAATATATTTAATACACTTTATGCGGTTGGAGCTGCATTAAACTCTGCTTTATCTATGCTCAATTGTTGCAAGACCTACTCCATGGGCTTTTCCGTGTGGACCTTGGATTGTGAGTCGACTTTGTCTTTAATTTCTCTTGTACATCCATATGTAAGTTTTAATATCTCGAGCCATGCGTATCCTGTTGCCTTCGGCCGCGGCCTCGGTCTCGACAACGGCAACGGCAACGTTTGCTCTGAATAATATGGCATGCGTCCTTATCGCTTACTCGCAAGACTTCACACTGGGCGCAGAGAGCATATCAGACGCTTGGCATGCTGCTAAAGCAACAACAGAAACAACAAGCTGGAGTTAAAAAGCGGCAAAGCGCTAACAAAATGACGTAACAATTTACGGTAATCGAATTGTAATCGTAATCGTAATCACGCACGCTGCCACGCCCAACGACCCAAGGAAAGGGCACAGTTTGGCTCGATTTTAATGTACCCGCTAAAAACATGATTTTCTTTATAAATATGTGAAACACACATTAAGCACATTTTCTGATATTGAGAAATTTACGAATATCTTGGCCATATTTTTTGTTTATTTTCCACCATTATAATTGTAATTATATTTATAAAGTAAGGGGCAAATTTTGGTTTGGGCTTAAAGTACCCGCTAAAAACATTATTTTATTTTAAATAAATATGAAAAATATGAAGCACACATTAAGCACATTTTCTGAAATTACGCAGTTTTCGAATATTTTGGCGATATTATTTTTTAATTTTAGGGTAAACATTTTTGGGTACACTTGACGGAGTCAAAGGAGTCGAAAGGCCAATCTGCTGCGACATCTGGCCAAGGAACCGTTTGTCCGTTTTCAATAATGCTCAAATACTGTTTTTTAAGCATATTGCCATGTATTTGTGCATACGTACATCTGATACAGATCTGGAACGTAGATTTAGATTTCGTTTATTAATACTTATTGGTGCGAAACAGACACCCAACATAACAGGCGGTGGATCCGGCCTTGGACCCGGTACGCAGAGCTTAATCTACCCCGACTGAGCTCACGCTCAGTGTAAGAGCGGAAAAGTTTTGCACAAACGCCGTTCACACGGCACGTGGCAAGAGCCGAGTCCAGAGCACACAGCCTGGGCACAGGGCGCAACTTCCTGCTGAGAGAAAGACTTACTTTCATGTGTCTTATGTGTATTGGAAATAATACTTATATTGCTCTGCTGGGTGCAGTGCTTCGTCTTCTGTGTTATAATATTCGAATGAACGCCGAATGATAAAAGCATACGCACATTTGATCTAAATCTCAACAAATTAAAATTCCGAGTTTCACAAAAAGGGGTGCCGCCTGCCCGACAACAAGGCTAGCCTGCGAATTCGAAGAAGGGTGTGGTACACAAGGACATACTCTGGAGTAAGTCCAAACATTTTTGCCTTACTCAAATGCAAAGAGCTAAGTAGCTGACATTTTTTCAATGTTTAGTTTCTTTCTTCTTAGCGAGACGGTTGGCATCATTCATACTAATATATCTAGTTTCCCAATTTCGGAAAAGCCGTCGTTCTTCTTGGCTGACTGAACATTTGTGGAAAACGGTTGTCTAAGATTGTTATCAGAAATTATTTATTTTTTTCTTTTTTTCATTTAAAACAAGTTAGAGGTTCTAGTCGGGAGCTCCCGACTAGGGGATACCCTGAACCCTCTTATTCCATCACCAAATGCAGCGCGCGCTTATAGGTAGAGAGTAGCGGGGAGTTGGCGATAGGTATAAAATGAAAGATAATCGATATATATATATACTATTCTAAAAGCTACATGTCAAGTTTGGTAATTCTAGCTCTTATTATTTACCAAAATTGCTTAAAAAACGGGAATTTCAAGTCTCTAGCTCTTATAGGTTCTGAGATCCTTGCGTTCATACATACGGACGGACGGACGGACGGACGGACGGACGGACAGACAGACGGACATGGCTAGATCGACTCGGCTATTGATGCTGATCAAGAATATATATACTTTATGGGGTCGGAGATGCTTCCTTCTGCCTGTTACATACATTTGCATTGTGCACAAAAACATAATTCCTCTTTTACCCATTTTTAATGGGTTCAGGGTATAAAAATACATGTTTTTACCCATTTTCAATGGGTTCAGGGTATAATAACTCAAAACATACTTTTCAACTTAAGAATGGGCTTATCCGAAATCATTTTGGTGGGGTTTTCAAAAGTGTCTACGTCTGCAATTATTTTTCATAAAAATCTTTAAAAATTGGTTTGAAACAACCTCTTTACCTCTCCTGCGGAAGGAATATTTGAAAGCTCCAAAGTATTGCAAAGGTAACTTCAGGGAAAGTCGTTAGTTGTTTGCCTTTTTCAAAATTCCCGACTAGACTCTTACTTGTTTTTGTTTTTTATTTTATCCGCTTCAAACTCATTTTCCAAGATTTATGTAAGATTCATTGAAGACATGCTTTTACGAATTTCGTAGAATCCCCCTGGGGTAATGCAAATATACTTTCGCGAAATATTAGATGGAATTCATTTTTGGGTATTGAAGTTTTGAGAAAAAACTCAAAATTTTCAAATTTGCGTTAAGAAATCTCCGTACAAATCTAAGGAATTCAGCTTCTAGCTATCAGGGGATTATAAACAATAATAAAACAAGTAAGAGGTTCTAGTCGGGAGCTCCCGACTAGGGGATACCCTGAACCCTCTTATTCCAACACCAAATGCAGCGGGCGCTTATAGATAGAGAGTAGCGGGGTGGTGGCGATAGGTATAAAATTAAAGATACTTAATATATATATATACTATTCTAAAAGCTACATGTCAAGTTTGGTGACTCTAGCTCTTATTATTTACCAAAATTGCTTAAAAAACATGATTTCGATATACATTGTTATCGATTACTTGGAAACGGGGCAAGTTATCGGTTATCGGAAACAAACTCGATCTGCGCGGGCACCAGGAGGACCTCATCTAAAATTTCAGGTCTCTAGCTCTTATAGGTTCTGAGATCCTTGCGTTCATACATACGGACGGACGGACAGACGGACGGACAAACAGACGGACATGGCTAGATCGATTTGGCTATTGATGCTGATTAAGAATATATATACCTTCTGCCTGTTACATATATTTGCATTTTGCACAAAAACATAATACCCCTTTTACCCATTTTTAATGGGTTCAGGGTATAAAAATGGTGAAGCTTTCTTCAATTGAAGGACAGTTTCATTAGAGAGAGTTTATTCTCTATGGTCTGATTAAACATAGGTGTGGCATATGGATTTGTAATCGAAAAAGATTTATCTTTATGCCATAATGTCTTCCACACTTTATCAAAAACGAAAATAAACGAAATCAGACATCCAGACAGACATTTGTTTTTTGGTCAAGATGAATTCCACATACCTTATGTGATCGGAGAAGTTTCCTATCTAATTCCTCCTGCAAGCTGGTAAAAGGGGAAAATGAAACGATATTGAGAAAACGATTATGCTTAAAAGTCGTCATTGTATTGATATAAGTCGTAGATGTCCCGGTCTTTGATATTTTTATCGGGTTGCATGACGCCTATTTTGGAATCATTAATGAAATCTAAATCAGAAGCGCTTGAAATGTGTATAATTTTGCCGCAAGAAAGTGTCAATTCAATGGGATTATACGTACTCGTCGCTTGTAGTAATTGCTATAACAATTTTGTAAACATTTTGTTCAAAAATTTAAATGTGTGCCCTTGCTCTTAGACATGTATACATATATCCATTTCGCTCTAGCGGCAGAGTTCGATAGAACGCGCGCACGCATGCGAGAGTAGGACAAACGATAATCGAGTCACTCAGGCTTCGTGCATGTGGGTGTGTCCGCGTCCGACCTCGCCGTCATTTTGCAAAACAACCGCGCGCCCACGCCCAGAATCAGGAACATAAACAGGAACAGGCTCCAGCAGCTCCATCCCGCCCATTCGTATTTGGCTTCGTGTTGTGTTTGTGCTTGTGTTTGTCGGAACGGAAGCCGTGTGGGTAGTTAACGGAAGAGTCTAGCGGTTATTGTATCGGAATGAAACAATTCAATTGGGCGGCTGCAACTTACTCGCCCGTTCATTCGGTAAATTCAAATAGAATGCCAGTTTCCCAATCCAACATGCATACATGTGTATGCATGTATGTATGTGTGTGTGTATGCATGTTTATATTTGTATATCTCTATACATGTATGTATATGTATGCACACACGAGCTATATATGCATATGGCCCATGTACGTGCATGCATTTAGGTATCCTCCACACGCACATTATGTAGAAGAGCACTGTTGGTTAATAAATGCAATCTGGCCCAAAACTGGTCTTTTATTTTTCTTACATTTAAGTTTCAATTTTCCTTTTTTTCTGTTGCATGGATACATCAATTTACAAAACTTATTATTTCAGAGCAAAAAATTATTCAATAAACAAAAATATCTTTGGCAGAATTAACAAGCCGTGGCTTGACCTTTTTGTGTGTTGTTTGAAACACTCGCGCAACAAGCGGTGCAACTGCCCAAGCAGACAAAGGCCCAGGATCAGAGTAAGCCACGCACACATGCATGCTTTGCTTGTATTGCTGTACTGTGCACCCAGCTAGAGTTTGCGAGCCGGGCGCGAGCGAGATAGACAGTTGCTGAGCGAGCAGCCAATCATTGTAGCTGAATGCGGCAGAAGTGGAAGTGGATGGGCTGCGAGAGCCAATAAGAGGGCTGCCTATACACCACGCTTCAAATTAGCCCCATACGCTCGAACCTCAGGCCAGGCCAAAGTATGTAGCATGCGATAGTCATATTGGCATTTGCATTCGCACTGTGGCTCGCGCATTTACTGTAACTACTTATTCCGACGGTCCGATCATGAGCTAAATATTGTACATCGGTTACGGTTTATTTAACTGGCGCAGCTCTCTAAAAGTAGGCAGAAAGTGTTGTGTGTAATGTGTGTGTAAATATATGGAGTAGTTCACAATTATAATTATTACTTTCGCAACCAAGAAAATAGTGTAATGTTTCAACCGAATCAATGTACGGCTGCCCGGGATGGCTTACAGCAACGTTAACAACGTGCTACTCACCGGTGCTGTTAATAATGGGTTCCTTGTATGACCTCTAAGTAAAGCAGGAGAGTGAAAAAAGAACAAGTGAACTAAAACAAAAGCCGTTGCTCACATAACAAAAAAACGACGGTTCAACCAAAACCAATGCATTTTTAGCACATTATAATACATATAATACACATACAATACATGTGGTACTTGCATATGTAGCCCTTAAATAAAAAAATCATCGCCATCTGTATGAATTTCCCTGCGGCTGGCTCGATCCTGTGGTGGTAGCCCTGCGTGAAACATTGCCGCCTGCAGCGAGTCCTGGGATTTATTTTAAATGGTCTTTGTTGACACTCAAATGACGAGTAGAGCATATACTTACCCAAGTTTCTTAAAGTGCATGTACATAAATTAATACGACAAGCCCAATACCGATTTCCATCGTAATCTGAATATCATCAACAACAACAAGAGCAGCTTTTCTATTCCCATTCAAGATCGCTGGGATCGCAAGCATCTTGTTAACCCACAAAAACATATCTTTTAATTATGTTTACCCTGCAACCAACTCCGGCAGCTATAGGATCAGTGCCATGGTCGGCGGGAGCACTAATTGAACGACTGCCAACCTTGGAGGATATGAATCATAAGGGTAAGCCTGACCATATTGTCGATCAATTAAAATTAAGTCAACTTTTGCAAATTGCGAATCCAAAAAACTCCAATTTTATTATTCAAAAAATGAACTATTAATTTAACTTAAATACGGTATTGTTGCATTTTTGCCCTTGTTTATTATAGGTATTATATCTATTTTGTTATGAAATGTTTATGCAGGATAGAGAAGTCATCTCTGACCCCATAAAGTATATATATTCTTCATCGTATATATGTATATATTCCCGTCGGCCAGTTTCTGTGCAAACTAGTCCCTTAGCACAAGCTATCGCCTTGAATAGGTTCGTATTTCTGTTGCAGAAATACTTATGTCGAAGTCGGCGGGCTAAGTACACTATATCATATAGCTGCGATAGGAATGATCAGGCAAAAATTAAATTATTGACCGAAATTTGAAATAACGGGTATTACCATGCTCCTAACCAGCTTTGGCCTAATATATCATATAGTTCTGGTTTAAAACAGATTTGTATATTGAAAACTTTTTTGTTGTTTAAGATTTAGAATACAGAATACAGATTTAGTAATGCATTTAAAAAAATTATTTTCTTGGCATGCCGAAATACAATTGTATATGCGCATTTCCAGGCGAAATATATATCGAAGATAATGTACCTTATAAATGTTTATGCCTTGAAATGGGTAAAAGAGGGTGAAATGGTAAAGCCCCAATGCGTGTAACAGGCAGAAGGAAGCATCTCCTGTTGATCTATCCGTTAATCCTTTTGCCCACCTGAAGGAACTCGTTGTTTTCTGAAACTACAATTAACGTACATAACGATCCGAAAACATTTCACTATGCATTTATGGTTGCGGGTGTGGAATAAATATATGTATTTGGGAGAGAAAAGGAAAGGGAAAGGAAAATTTACCCAATTGTTGCGAAACATTGTGAAACTAGCAAGCGAGAGACGAAGATTCAAATTCAGCTGGTCGTTAATATAATTTTTAATATAATTTTTATTGGAAGAAAATACATAATTACATATAGATATATAATTTGGATATTAAAACTATATATATAATAACTATATATATGTATGTAAAATTGGCTAAAACACGATTTTGCAGACTCAATTATTTAGCAAAGGGAACAAATTAAATGGAACCATCTCTACCAGCCCCCATTAGAAAATTAATACGATATGTATTCTCGGTCAATATCCAATGATCGTCTGTCTGTCGGCTCCTTTGCAAAAACTAGTCTCTCGGGTGTCAAGAATGTATCACACGTTGAATTTGGCTAGACCGAACAACTATATAGATCTTATGGGAGCGGGAGCATCGGATCACCATATATAGAAACTGTTATAGTAATAAAAACTGTTATGATTTATATTTTTTTATGTCCGTAAAGTTAGGAAGTTATTTTTTAAATATAATGTTTTACTAGCTGTAAGGACTTGTCCTCAGTCCGAAGCTAGAACAGCTTGTGAATCATAAGCTAGAAAACGAAGACGTTTTTCCGTAAGGCAAAATGTTTTAGTGACCTGTTTGGAGAGGTCAATGCTGGTCACTCTTGTTGTTGTTCAGGTCGTCAGGACCAACAGCAGGTACAAAATTTACCACATTTGGATAAAATAAAACAGTAGCAAATTATTATCTTTGAATCGATCAACTAGTGCAGAAAGTCCATTAAGACTTTTAGGAATATTGAAGTATTGCCCACTTCTGGCAATAGGCACACGTTAAGTATATAATTGCTATGCTATTGTGTATATATAAATATGAATGGTGTTTATTATTATTATTCGTTTGTTTTGCTCTTTTCTTATAGACAATGTTCTTGCTATGAGAAATCTGCCCTGTTTGGGCGTCGCTGGTGGCAGCGGACTGGGCGGTATTGGCGGAAAGGCTGCTGGAACTGCTGCGATGGAAGCCGCCGCGGCGGATGCAACAAGAGCACCACAGCCACCACATTCGACATCTTCGTATTTTACCACCACATACTACCACTTAACAGATGATGAATGTATGTCCTTGTTTCAAAGCTTGTCATCCTACTTTCATATTCCAAGATCGTGTAAACCATATTTTATTCTGACAGAAGAGTTTTTATACCCTGAACCCATTAAAAATGGGTAAAAGGGGTATTATGTTTTTGTGCAAAATCCAAATGTATGTAACAGGCAGAAGGAAGCATCTCCGACCCCATAAAGTATATATATTCTTGATCAGCATTAATAGCCGAGTCGATCTAGCCATGTCCGTCTGTCTGTCCGTCCGTCCGTCCGTCCGTCCGTCCGTATGTATGAACGCAAGGATCTCAGAACCTATAAGAGCTAGAGACTTGAAATTTTAGATGTAGGTGCTCCTAGTTCCTACGCAGATCGAGTTTGTTTCCGATAATCGATAACTTGCCCCGTTTCCAAGTAATCGATAAAAATGTATATCGAAATCCTGTTTTTTAAGCAATTTTGGTAAATAATAAGAGCTAGAGTCACCAAACTTGACATGTAGCTTCTAGAAAAGTATATATATATCGATTATCTTTCAATTTATACCTATCGCCACCTCCCAGCTACTCTCTATCTATAAGCGCGCGCTGCATTTGGTGTTGGAATATGAGGGTTCAGGGTATCCCCTAGTCGGGAGCTCCCGACTAGAACCTCTTACTTGTTTATTATTGGTGTGGCTGTTGAGTAGAGGCATAGCAAGTGTTACGGTCTGTCGCAAGTTCGAGCCCTACCGGGGAAACCATTTTTTTTTTGCTGGTTTGTCTGTTGAGTAGAGTCGTCAGCAAGTAATACGGTCAGTTGCGAGTTCGAACCCTGCCAAGGAACCTTTTTTTTTTTAATTTATCTTTATTACTTCAAACGAGCTCTTTGCGCTAACTGCATTTGGTGTTGGAATAAGAGGGTTCAGGGTATTTCCTAGTCGGGAGCTCCCGACTAGAACCTCTTACTTGTTTTTCATTGAACTGAAATTTATATTTTAAGCTTCACATTTCAAAACCCGACGCCACATCTGGTTTTGAATTAAAAGGTGGCTTCCTGGGCATTTAATTGAATTATACAAATTATGTGTCAAAATATAGAAAGATTCAAACACATACACACACACACACACACACACACACACACACTCATACACATAATTAAGCTATTCGACTTAGGCACTTCACAGGGTATCGGTCACTGAACCGATTTGTGAAAATGAGTAGAAATATTTGGCAATCGGTGTGAAAATTGAAAGATGTTGGTCTTCATTGATTTTTCCACTAATTGTTTTGTTAGCATTGTGTAGTGGATGACTTGGTCGAAGGTCTAGATGCAGCATAGCTGGCAATTATGGAAACACAATGGCCCGTCAGAATTGTTCAGACTGAAAAACCCGTGGCCCGGCTGATCATTGCGGACAATGCCCGCGGAGGGATTCGACTACTAAGTCGAAGTAAAGACGTTTATTGTGCACAGGATGGTATTGGTAATCGGCAAGAACGCATACCCGGGTCCGAGCTACTGTCCCCGCTTTACATGGTTCCGTCCCCATACCGATCCTCGGTGCTCGGTCTCCGACCCCTGTGCCAGTCCCTACCTGGCACTCGTCGCCTGCTGTGCTGATAAGTACTTTCTGTGATGTCCGTGCCATTGTTTGTTTGTGAATCAATATAATCATTTTCCACCTATAATGATATTGAAGAGTGTGTGTTCGTTCGGCGACCGTTTCGTGTCATATCGTTACAAATGAAAACAATTATCGACGTTGAAAGCTGAAGTCGTCGAATCAAAAAACAAAAGCGTCAGCATTTTGTTTTGTCTGTGTCTTTGTTCCCTCTGCTCGTGTCGAACATGGACAGACATATTACTATGTATATATATATATGCATAGTTCCCTCTCATTTCATTTATATATCGTTGACTCTTTCGCTCAAGCATTCATCACACAAATGAGCCTCTTTAGCGGCACTAGGGTAACCGACGCACGTCCATTGTACGAAGTGGTTCCTAGTGGTTGTTTCTCCTCCCAGTCCCCGATCCCAGTTATCATGATGATGCGTTAGGTCTGGACCCGTGCACTGGTCCAGTATTGTTTGCCGAATTGATTTGTGTTGCAATTACATTGTTAATCCCATTTGCAAAGATGTTTTTGGCTATTGTCAGCCTTGTTGCATTTGGTAAATCATTATGTTTGCTTGTGGCTCTTGTAACCCACATACAATACATACCATACATTCATATATACATACATGGGTAAATAGTAGAAACTGGTCTCCGAGATACTGGGGCAACTAAGATTAGGCCATATTTACCTGAATTACAGTAGTTCAGTTCTATTCACAACAGCTGATTCTCTGGCACACAGTCTGCATTCAAATTTCGATGTAAATATTCAATAAACAACATATATATATAATTTGTATTAAAAATCATCATTGATTTTAACAAATAAAATGATGATAAATCGCGTGAATTGGTCTCTTGTGTATGCAGTGCAGAGTACAACAAGAATATTGATATATACACTAAGGCTATCGCTGTTATTAATTCAAAGCTAATTTCACTTTAATGGTCAAGATGCTCAACTTGCGCAAATGGTCTTCAAATTGAACGGTCGGCGTAACCTTTTATAGTGCTTTAACCCTCATCTCCAGGCATTCGGTAATGGGGTTAAACTGGCAGGCGAGTTGCCGCTTCGCTGGCTTAAAGTTGGAATCAAATTGATACGCAGATTTGAGGATTATCCCACAATCAATACTAGGAAATTTGTTTCAAATCCATGCTCAACTTGACGAGTGCGACCTTTTTTTCAAAATCTTTTTGCTTGACCGCTTGATTTTATTATCTACTTCTTCTTCTATTTTGTGTTATGTATCATTTCTGCTTTTGTTTTTATACCCTGAACCCATTAAAAATGGGTAAAAGGGGTATTATGTTTTTGTGCAAAATGCAAATGTATGTAACAGGCAGAAGGAAGCATCTCCGACCCCATAAAGTATATATATTCTTGATCAGCATTAATAGCCGAGTCGATCTAGCCATGTCCGTCTGTCTGTCCGTCCGTCCGTCCGTCCGTCCGTATGTATGAACGCAAGGATCTCAGAACCTATAAGAGCTAGAGACTTGAAATTTTAGATGTAGGTGCTCCTAGTGCCCGCGAAGATCGAGTTTGTTTTCGATAAACGATAACTTGCCCCGTTTCCAAGTAATCGATAAAAATGTATATCGAAATCCCGTTTTTAAAGCAATTTTGGTAATAATAAGAGCTAGAGTTACCAAACTTGACATGTAGCTTCTAGAATAGTATATATATATCGATTATCTTTCATTTTATACCTATCGCCAACTCCCCGCTACTCTCTATCTATAAGCGCGCGCTGCATTTGGTGATGGAATAAGAGGGTTCAGGGTATCCCCTAGTCGGGAGCTCCCGACTAGAACCTCTTACTTGTTGTTCTTATCTCTGTGTCTTGTCTAATAGATAGAGCTTTCCAATCTCATAACAACCAAACTGGGTTGTTACCAAACAAAAAAGTTTGTGCGGACCCAGAAATGTACTCAATGCCAAAAAGGCCATATTATTCATCTTGACACTTTAAGAGCGTGCCAAAACTAATTTTTGTCTTGTTGAAAGTAAATCGTGTAGAAACTAAATTTGACTCAAAGTGGCGAGCAGGTGGAAAATATATTATTTTAAAGCATATATACATATATATATATTAATATATATTGTTTTTTTGAACAATATATTATATACTAGCGGGTAATGCCTGGCGCTATCCGTATTACACTATATGTATATTCTTAGGGTAATCTCACAGTCAATAACAGAATGTCTTACAGAGGACTAAATTTTAAGATATCTTTTGGTTTTCTTTTATGTTTGCTTATATTTCCGTACAAGCACATATTTAAATGTAATGAAAGTGTAATGCAGCACGAAATACTATTTCAAAGAGTTAAGTAAAGGAAAGGGCAGCAAAGCCAGCCTACATAGGTATGAATACATACATGTAGTAGGCACAGGGTATCCCTTAGTCGGTCGATTAACAAGACAATATCTACATTGAACATTTCAGGTCACAGCGGGGTAAATCAATTGGGTGGAGTCTTTGTTGGAGGAAGACCATTACCTGACTCGACTCGCCAGAAAATCGTTGAGCTTGCCCACTCCGGAGCTCGACCATGTGATATTTCTAGGATCCTTCAAGTTTCCAATGGATGTGTTAGTAAAATTTTAGGCAGGTGAGTACCGTATATATATGAAACTTACTAATTCTATTATTGTGCGAGATACAAATATTCTTTGGGCTGGTGGGGATTGTATACTTAAATATATATGTGTATATACAAGGAATGGACTTCATATACAAAGAAAAATCTAAGTCCAACCCGATTCCCAAAGAAATTCAGATACAGTTTATTAGGGGCTTAGGTTCACCCCGAGATACGGAGAATGCTTTTGGACCTTTGCTTGGATCCAAAAGGAAATAGATAATTTCAGCGAAACGGAATTTAGTTTTACTAGCTGGGAGAGAATATAATGGAATAGAACACAATAACTGAGGCGCTCTGTATCTGCCTTTTCCTCATCGAGGGAGTCCGCCTCCCATCTAGTTCTCTAGCTTAGGCCCGTCCGTATATATCCGAATGAATTTGTTGGCCTGGAGGAGAATAAGATTGTGGAAAGGTCTAGCAGGAGAACAGAGGAGAATAAGATTGTGGAAAGGTCTAGAACGATTCGGGTTGTAGCTCCGTTAGGCTGCTGGCCAGCTCTTATAAATATAGATTAATCTATAGTTTACTAGCTTCGGTTAGTAGTATGTATTATTTAGTATTAAAGAAAGTTTTGATAATTTTGTAAATTGCCTTAAAGTATTGCTGACAATTTATTTCAGATATTACGAAACAGGAAGTATTCGACCACGTGCGATTGGAGGCTCTAAGCCGCGAGTTGCCACCGCGGAAGTCGTTAGCAAAATCTCGCAGTACAAACGGGAATGCCCCAGCATATTTGCATGGGAAATAAGAGATAGATTGTTGCAGGAGAACGTGTGCACAAACGATAACATACCAAGTGTAAGTTTATCTCCGGGTGTTATTTGCATAGATTTGTACCTAGATTTAATACATATATCATAATATTATTGTATGCCTAAATATCAGATATGGTCTATCTAGCTCTTATACTAATTGTGTAAGGTTCCTTAAGAAAATGGGAAGTTTTTGCATTTATATATTTGAAATTTCAAGCACTTTAGGCAAACAGATCAAGAATATATATACTTTATCTGGGGTCGGACAAGACTCCGTCTGTTAGATATATTTTGCAAAAAACATTATACCTTTTTTCGATGGGTATAAAAGCAAATCTTTGTAAGATTTCCCTCAGGCTAAGCTATCAAAACTAAATATAATAGTTTATTATACCCTGAACCCATTAAAAATGGGTAAAAGGGGTATTATGTTTTTGTGCAAAATGCAAATGTATGTAACAGGCACAAGGAAGCATCTCCCACCCAATAAAGTATATATATTCTTGATCAGCATCAAAAGCCGAGTCGATCTAGCCATGTCCGTCTGTCTGTCCGTCCGTCCGTCCGTCCGTATGTATGAACGCAAGGATCTCAGAACCTATAAGAGCTAGAGACTTGAAATTTTAGCTGTAGGTCCTCCTGGTGCCCGCGCAGGTCGAGTTTGTTTCCGATAAACGATAACTTGCCCCGTTTCCAAGTAATCGATAAAAATGTATATCGAAATCCCGTTTTTTAAGCAATTTTGGTAAATAATAAGAGCTAGAGTCACTAAACTTGACATGTAGCTTCTAGAAAAGTATATATATATCAAGTATCTTTAATTTTATATCTATCGCCACCTCCCCGCTACTCTCTATCTATTAGCACGAGCTGCATTTGGTGTTGGAATAAGAGGGTTCAGGGTATCCCCTAGTCGGGAGCTCCCGACTAGAACCTCTTACTTGTTTTTTTAACACTCTTTTTCTTTCATTGACGTATGGAAGTGCTTTAAGCCAAAATCGATGCCAAATTGCGAGTATTTTTTAATAATTTAAGCATCGCATTATTTTTATGCAATTTTCTCCGCTATTTGATCTTTTCTTTTGTATTCTTGACGCCATTTTTTTTGTTGTTGAATATTCTTACATCTAGTTAGCATTACCATTTTTTTATTGTTTATTAAGTATGCCAGAAAGGAAAGAAAAAAAAAAGGAGCAAAATGAATTGTGACAGCGATGCCGATGGCCTGCGTTGTACTTTTCCTACTCATTGACAGTTGTGTGGAAAATGTGCTCATTCAAATGGAAGGCAAAATCTTTTATGCACATTAAACGACAAAAAGGGAAATCAGTGCTAGAAAAAGTATGAAAAACGTACAATATTAAATAAATACAGCCCCAGCCCGTCACCACAAAGCGTTAGGCGTTGATATTCACGCGCGAGGGGAAATCACATTTTTCCTTTTATGCTGGCAAAAGAAACAGAAACAGAAACTGAATAGACCGATTGGACGGGACGACCAGAATCCGGAACCCGGCTCGTAACAAAATCATTGAGGGGTGAAAGCGTAGTGTTTGCCAGTTACATGCTGCATGTTGCCGCACGCTCTAATTTGTTCCGAGAGTCCTGGGGCTTAAATATATGCCCACGAAGGAGGGCAGTATATGGCCGGCGTCAGAAAATACAAAAAAAAAACTATATATAAGTTTTGTTTTGTTAATAACAAACTATGTCGATTCGAAAAAATAATGGCTAACAAATTATTTATTAAAATAAATTCAGTTAATAAACGTTTACGTTTCCATGTAACACAGCAAATATTTAACGTTTTTTTCGTTATCCGCTTGTGTTTTTAAAGGGACAGTTTTACTTAAAGACAGGCCCCTATTTTTATACCCTGAACCCATTAAAAATGGGTAAAAGGGGTATTATGTTTTTGTGCAAAATCCAAATGTATGTAACAGGCAGAAGGAAGCATCTCCGACCCCATAAAGTATATATATTCTTGATCAGCATTAATAGCCGAGTCGATCTTGCCATGTCCGTCTGTCTGTCCGTCCGTCCGTCCGTCCGTCCGTCCGTATGTATGAACGCAAGGATCTCAGAACCTATAAGAGCTAGAGACTTGAAATTTTAGTTGTAGGTGCTCATAGTTCCTACGCAGATCGAGTTTATTTCCGATAATCGATAACTTGCCCCGTTTCCAAGTAATCGATAAAAATGTACATCGAAATCCTGTTTTTTAAGCAATTTTGGTAAATAATAAGAGCTAGAGTCACCATCTAGAAAAGTATATATATATCGATTATCTTTCAATTTGTACCTATCGCCACCTCCCCGCTACTCTCTATCTATAAGCGCGCGCTGCATTTGGTGTTGGAATATGAGGGTTCAGGGTATCCCCTAGTCGGGAGCTCCCGACTAGAACCTCTTACTTGTTTGTATTAAGTCATTATACATTAAGTTGTCCGCTTTGTTTAATTGAAACCCCATTAAAGAATAATATAATTTTGAAACCCTGTCCAGCAGGCATTGTTTTATCTTTTCGCGAAAGGATCTTCTGAATGTATTTAAAGAAGTCGTATTTTATTTGATGCATTAAAATTATACTAGTTCATTTTGTCCCAGCAACCAAATAATGTTAGCCATACATATATGAACATTTTATGTGTGAGGATCCTCTGTTAGGTAAACATATATGTGGAAACTTGCACTTAATCCCTTATGTACACAACTAGTTATGTATATTTACATATGTATAGCTGCCGTGGTAGGGATATATGAACGCACATATAGGTACATATAAAAGGTACATATATATACGTACATATATGTTTGTATGTGCAACGCTTTCGGGGATGGCGTTCATTTTATTTTCATTTTTTCAAAAATAAGTTTTTATACAAGCGTTCGCTTTCGTTCCCCCGAAAGGACATTTCTGCCTAATTTTTCCACTCAACTGCACTTTTCCCTGTTGTTCTCACTCGCTCATTTATATGTTTCGAGCGTTTGTTCTTTCTTTCGTTCGTACGCTTTTGCTTTTGCTGTTGCTGTTGCCTTTTGAATTCATTTCAAAAGCGCTGTCATGCGCAGGCACTGCCTTAAAATAATAATAAACAAGTAAGAGTGCTCTAGTCGCAAATGCCCGACTAGGAATTTCCCCGCGAATCCCCCCGCGCGGAGCAGCCAACACAAACATTCTAGCTTCCTTCTACACAAAGTCAAAAATACCTAACTTACGCCCCATACTATAGAAAATGATTTCGTGTCCGATCTTTACAACATTTTTGAGGCATAAGTATGGCATCCACATACGCTTAAATGCCAAAGTCAATATATTTTATTGTCATTTATATTCTCGATCTGTGTGTACTATACGAGAGTCTACATACCAAATTTGGGGTCTCTTGCTCTCTAAGCTTTTGATCGATTTTAGGGAAAAGAATCGTTGAAAACTCCTTCTGCAGAGACACTATGAGGACGTACGTTCAAAATTTGAGCTCTAGCTCTTATGGTTTCCGAGATAGAAGCATTCAGACATTAAGACTGACAGACGAAGACTCGGCTATTAAAGCTGTCAAACAATATATGTACTTAATGTGGTCGGCGATGTTTCCTTCTACCTGTTACATTTGCACATGTAACACATTTTCAATGGGTTCTGGATATAACAACACGACTAGGAGATATCCTCCGCACGGACTTACTACTAGGAAATATAATTCCCATCTGTATATGCTATATTTATATCTGATCCCGTCGTTCTCTGTTGATGAGTATTATAAGATTGTATTTATCTAATGACATTTAATAAATCATTATATATATATTAATTTGATTTATATTCTCTAAGGTATCGTCAATAAACAGAGTACTGAGGAACTTAGCAGCACAAAAGGAGCAGCAAAATACTGGAACAAGCAGCTCCAATCCCAATCCAAACCCAAGCCATGCAGCAGCTGGCGGCAATGGCAGTAGCAATAATGGTAATAGTAGTAGTAATGGTAATAGTGTAAGTGGAGCGAGTGGGGTGGGGCCGAGCTCCACAAACGATCTGATACAAACGGCGACACCTTTAAACTCATCGGAGAGCGGAGGTGCCAGCAATTCCGGCGAGGGCAGCGAGCAGGAGTCGATTTATGAGAAGATACGCATGCTGAACACTCAACAGGCCTCGACGCTGGACTCGGCTATATCCACGCCAGGTGCGCTTCCAGTCAGTCACGAGCAGCTCATGACGAGTGTGCCCAGCCACTTCAGTCCGCATCCCCATTCGAGCCACTCGATCCACGCCCATGGCCACCATCAACAGCAGCAGCAGAGTTGGCCCACTCGCCATTACCCCACAGGGTCATGGTATGCAGCTCCACTGAATGGCAGCGAATTGGTTCCGTCTCCTGGTGTCATCTCCGTGACTGGCTATGGCAACGGCAGCGTGACCGCTGCTCCAGGTCTGGTTCCGGGACATCCGTTGACCCCACCAAGTGATCTCATCAATATTGGAGGCCCGAGCGCTCGTCTGGGCAACTGCACCATTTCCGCAGACGATGTAATGCTCAAAAAGGGTAAGTTTACCATATAGCCATATAATTTTGATAAGATCCAAGGAAGTTTCTTACATATAGCAGAAGTGCGATCTTTCTATTTGTCGAATACTTGCTAATATAGAACATCACATGATGAACTAAATGATATTCATTAAATATATTACGTTATGAAAGTAATATAGAATATTGCTAATATAGAACATCACATGATGAACTAAATGATATTCATTAAATATATTACGTTATGAAAGTATGTATTGGAAGCCTTGATCGACCCAGAAAATAGATAGTTAAGTAAGATAATAATGCTCTAGTCTAGACATACTAAATGGGAAATACCCTGTAGATCCCTGTAGTTTGCAGGCCAAAAATAGTAGTATAGAGCAATATATTCTAATTGAGACTGGAAATTGTTTTGAGGAAATTGAATTTATTTTATATGTATCTATGTACATAAATGATTGTTCTAGACTAGACATACTAACTGGGAAATACCCTGTAGTTCCTTTGCTGTTGCTTTAAATTTAGTTTGCAGTCCAAAAATAATAGTATAATGCAGAATATTCTAATTGAGGTAGTCTACATTTCACTGCGCAATATCTTTAAGTTTAGGAGAAGGTAACATTAAACTTCGAATAGAGACAACAGAACAGACAGTCTGGCAAGGCCAATCAAGCACTGGATGCTGGGTCACGTGCCTGTTCTATTTACGCACGCACGCCAGGTTTGCCCTTATCGAATTGTCGGCGATACAGACTGATACATAAAACACAATCACAGTGCTGAGGAGAAAGGTTAGCATATCGGTGGGGCAAGCATGTAAAAAACACTAGTGAGCATTAATATAAGCGACATCCAAAAGATATTCTAAGTCAATCGTGCGTATTTTGGGCAAAATTGATTCATGACGAAGGTTGCTCTTATAAATATACCCTGTACTTGTAGAATGGAAAAAACGAGTATATTGAGTTGTTGAAATATATTTAGAAGTCTGTAAGATCTACATTAAAAAACCAATCAATCAATTAATATTCTTCGGTCTGTCTGTAAGTCTCATGGGCGCATCCATCTCAGGGCTTAGAGCTTAAATAGTATCTGATATATTTAAAATCCTTTTTGGCAAATATAGCCTTTCGGCCAAGAATTACCAGATGTTGTACAGAAATTCGGTTTCGTTCATCAAATTTAGTTGACGTTTTTACGGATATTCACCCTTTCTAGGTGGAAAATGTAGGTCAAAGGTTATATGAGCAAAGTCCGATCGAATTTAAACTTATTTTCGAAGCTTTATATGAAAAGTACATGAAGACAATTTTGAAACTTTTGTAAATTTCTGGAAAACTGTTGGATGAAAACTTTTTTCCAGCCGATTAACTTTTAATTCATAACTCATGAACCATTGCAAATGAGTAAAAAGGGAATAATAGATTTGTGCAAATTTGTGTTTAACAGAAGGAAACAAAACGACCGCATTAAGTGTGTATACTCTTAGTCAGCATCAATAGCCGATTCGATCTTGCTACGTCCGTCTGTCCTTTATTTATGAACGCGTCGATCTAGGAACCTCTAAGAGCTAAAGACTTGAACATACATTGAAATGAGTAAAAGGGAATAATAGATTTGTGCAAATTTGTGCGTCGATCTAGGAACCTATAAGAGCTTAAGACTTGAACATAGGTCCTCCAAGTTTTCGTACAGTCCAAAAATAATAAATAATAAATAACTGGTTCCGTTTAAAATCGATATAAATCGGTATTGTAATCCATTTTTTTGTGTCGGGTTTTTATGTGTTAGAGAACACACACGTGATAAGCATGTTCCTGAGCTCTTTATCAATATTTAAGAAAGTGCTCCAGTCAGAAGTGCCCGACTAGGGGTTACCCTAAACCTTCTTCTTCCAACACCATATGCAAACTGCTGGGTAGTTCCAATTCATTTATTTATTTGATTAAAAGGAATGGGGCGGGGGTGGTTAGGCTAGGCTTCGCCATTTATGAAATGGGAAATTATAGAGTTTTAAGTTAAATATGGTCTTCTTCCAAAGGCTTATTTTAAATCATCTACAACTTTTCCGCTTCCTTGTAATTGATAAGAATCGTTTAGGATCTGAGCATAAATCGAATATAATAAGAGCTGAAAACAAACAACAAGTTTCCTTGGCAGGTTCTCGCATAGTATACACAGATCCAAAAAGTATTCTGGCTAGTTCTGTAAATGTAGGTATATAAAAGGTAGTTGGAATGTTTGTGATGCCCGCTTGGCTTTGGATATCAGCTAATCGGGCACTACTTGCCGTTGGGGGCAGGGTATCAAAATTTGATAAATAGGTAGTTCAAATGCTTACAGACATTTATCAAATATCTAATTAGTTTAACCACATACGCCCAAGTTTTGAAAACAAAATCTGTGCCTAAAGGCCGACCGCGTGTTTGCCTTAACTGTTTGGGTGTGTAAGTAAAAAAAGAAACTGTAACTGTAGCCCCGTATAATCCACAGCCTCTGGCAACGGCAACGGCAGCGGCAGCGGCAGCGGCTAACGGGAATTGCTGTCGTGCTTGACAAGTTTACCCTTAACCGAGTAGTTGCTTTAATGCGATTTGCAGACTCATTTTACAGGCGATGACACTTCATTAAACGCCAAACCCGTGGGGGTGGCAGCGGTGACAGTGGTTGGGGGGGAGGTGGAGTGCGGGCGGGCGGTAATATGGTTAGAGGGGGAGATGTGTTGATGGGGTGCATAAATAGAAAGCGAAAAATACATATTTATAAAATCGGTATCTGAAAAACCTCATGCTACACATTTTGGGCCTTATCTCGTTGTCTCTAACGTATTTAACTATGAAAGAGTGTCGCTCTGTTGCTATGTTGCTCTGTCGAGACCTCTCCCCTGTCATCCAACTCCTCGTAGAACCGTCGTGTCTTCTGCTTTCGTGGCTTTGTTGCTGTAACGGCTATCTTTATGCCTCGCTGTTCCCCTTGCTCTTGTTCTTGCTTTTGTTGTTGTTTATAGCTGTTGTTGTTGTTGCTTTTGCTGTTGTTGCCTGTCAGTAGATTGCAGTCTGCTAGGCAAGTGACGTGTGCTCTGGACTGGACCTAAGTCCGGACCTGCGGCATGTCTCAGAGCTATCAGCATCTATTTGCTCTGTCACATTCACTCACATTCAGTGCCAGTTACACAAACAAACGCACACACACACACACACACACACACACACCTTTGGTATATCAAAAGTGACAAGCTAAGATCCAAATGTTGCGGCCAGCGGTCTCTTAGATGTGTATGCTGATGTGGTTTGAGGCAGGACTTCAGGTCGTATTAATGCACTGATTTTCAGCCGATTCAATACTGGTTATAAGCACATAATGTACATTTTTATACAACACAGGTGTAATGTTCATTCAGATATGAGTGTATATATGTAAATGAAACATATGTAAAAATATTTTGTGTTTATTGTCCAATCGATGTCAATTTATAAAGGTGCAAAAATTGTGCATGCAGTACAAGAAAATGTAACTACGGTGTGTTAAGTATTAAATATTTTACCTCTGCAAAAATGTAATGGTTATTTAACATATTTCAACAAATATATAAGAATAAGATAATAATATTAATACAAATTTAAACTGTGTGAGCTGCAGGCATATTTCACTATTCAATCTAAAACTTCCCGAACCATTTGGCATTTACATTTTTCGTCACAAAGTATTATATTATTATCTAAGGAGGAAATTTTGTAGCACGCTACACTAACTAACTATCTATCTAGCTAACATATATATATGTGTCAAATTGGAAATAAGCCAAATGGAAATAAAACACTATTATTAATACGATGATTGTCTTTTAGAGCTCGATGGCCACCAATCAGATGAAACTGGTTCAGGCGAAGGAGATAATTCAAATGGCGGTGCCTCCAACATAGGAACGAGTGAAGATGATCAGGCTAGATTAATTTTAAAACGGAAATTGCAAAGGAACCGAACATCATTTACAAATGACCAGATCGACAGTCTAGAAAAAGGTATATATTTATTTGAATAATAAAGCTAAAGGTAAGACCTGGCGAAGAGTGCTCGAATGGAAGTTGCCATTTGCCATTACTGAACCGTTTCAATTATATATGATATATTCTAGTGGGTGTTTTCCGGCCTTGTTAGCGGCCAGTTTCCTGCTTCAAATTTTAGATATTCATTTTTCACCCAAATTCCGTCCGTAAACAAATTAAATCTATATGTACTATCTTGAACTCAACATCTGAAGTTATATTTTTTACATTTGAAAATAAACTTAAAGTCCATCCAATAAAGGACAAACGTGGGAATCAATGGTTTCCGCCCTTAATAAACTAACATTCATTAAACATTTAACCCGTAAGTTTCATCCAAGAGCAGAGGGTTTAGCGAAAAACGTATTAAATAAATTGCAAAAAGATCTTTGAAAATAAGTTTGAAGCCGATCCGAAGGTAAACAAAAAGAATGCAAGTTTTGCGCAAATTAACCACAGAAGCGGGTGAAATTTAAAAAAAACGCCGGAACACGTATTTATTAAGTTCTTATAAGTTTGAAGTCAATCAGATTAAACTTAAAACTGCGCCTAGAAAATCTTAAATACGCATTTTCCACCGATGAAGCTTTGACGTTAATATCATATACCTTTTGATGTTTTTTTTAGAGTTTGAAAGAACTCATTATCCGGACGTCTTTGCCCGCGAACGATTGGCTGGAAAGATAGGATTGCCCGAGGCAAGGATACAAGTCTGGTTTTCGAATCGACGGGCCAAGTGGCGTCGTGAAGAGAAATTACGAAATCAGCGGCGAACGCCAAACTCAATCGGCACAAATGGAACATCGTCTTCGACCTCGGCAACAACATCTTTGACTGACAGTCCCAATAGCCTAGGCGGTTGCTCTTCCCTATTAGCAGGCTCTGCAGGAAGTAAGTTTTGCAGCCTGGCTTATGTTACAACTCATTAACTTTTTTCTTTTTTAACTGGACTTAATGAAATGGGACATGAAGTTTATATATAGTCTATCAGGACGACAAGCTGAGTCGATTAAGTCAAGTTCGTCTGTCTGTCTGTATATAAACCAAAATATTATATTCACTGAGGGGTATACGGGACTTTGTAGTCGAGCAAACTCGCTACTCGGTCAAATGCATGCAAAATGAACAAGTAAGAGGTTCTAGTCGGGAGCTCTCGACTAGGGGATACCCTGAACCCTCTTATTCCAACACCAACACCATCCAATGCAGCGCGCGCTTATAGATAGAGAGTAGCGGGGAGGTGGCGATCGGTATAAAATTAAAGATACTTGATATATATATACTATTCTAGAAGCTACATGTCAAGTTTGGCGACTCTAGCTCTTATTATTTACAAAAATTGCTTAAAAAACGGGATTTCGATATACATTTTTATCGATTACTTGGAAACGGGGAAAGTTATCGATTATCGGAAACAAACTCGATCTGCGCGGGCACCAGGAGGACCTACAGCTAAAATTTCAGTCTGTAGCTCTTATAGGTTCTGAGATCCTTGCGTTCATACATACGGACGGACGGGCAGACAGACGGACATGGCTAGATCGACTCGGCTATTGATGCTGATCAGGAATATATATACTTTATGGGGTCGGAGATGCTTCCTTCTGCCTGTTACATACATTTGCACTTTGCACAAATACAATATACCCTTTTTACCCATTTTCAATGGGTTCAGGGTATAAAAATACCACATAAAAAATAGTAGCAATGAAAAATTTAATTTTACAATTTTGTGGGGAACGAGGGAAAAAAAAAGTTTTATAATCAGGATGTGTGTCTGCCCATACCTAATTGGGAGTGTCGAGCTTAAGTAAGCTCGGGGATACGCTTAAAGGGTTTCGTTATATATTTTAATCGACTTTTTTAATTTTCCTAAAATATTTGATTTGTAGGTGGACTGAATGGCTTAGCATCGCCGAATCCAATAGCAACGCCAACTGGCGGATCTGAAACTTCCGAGGGACACCACGCAGCTTCGGGAGGTGCTCATATTCGATCTGGAACGCATGACATGGGCAATGCATGTTCCCCAGGCCTGGGAATTGCTGACCAGCGGCATCAGCACCATCATCACGTTCCTCCGCACACACTCGTCCCATCCATTTCACCGCGTCTTAACTTCAACGGTGGCTTCAGCAGTTCGATGAACGCAATGTATTCGAATATGCACCACAATGCGATATCAATGAGCGAGGGTTATGGGTGAGTCAATCAATGAGAAATATTATATACTACTGCATTGATTCGGTTCTCGAATTTCGATTAGATCTGTGTCCTCGATGACAAACTTCGGCCATCCAACAGTCGGTTCGTTGGCACCTCCCTCGCCAATTGCGCAACAAAGAGATCTGACACCGCCATCCATGTATCCGTGCCACATGCCGCTGCGGCCGCCGCCAATAGCACCACACCAGCTAGTTGGTGTGGCAAGTGCCGCAAATGACAGCAGCAGTCCACTCCAATCCAATCCACATGCTGCGCCCGGAACTACTGTGGCCAGCAACAATGCAACCGTATACGAATCTCTTGCGGCTTACAGTTTACCGCCCCCGCCACCAGCAAGCACATCGGCTGCGAATCATATTCCCTCTGGCCATCATCACAGCATGGAGGCTGCTCGCCAAGCTGCAACTTGCAGTCCAGGTCTAATGAACAGTGGGTTAGGTCATGGATCGGGATTTGGGAGCGAGAGTATTCCACCTGCCATGCCTTCCTCCTACGCACACATGAGCTATAACTATGCGGCAGCGGCCAGTGGTGTGGCATCCTCTGGAGGTGCCAATCCAGCTGCTGCCATTAATTCGCATGGATCGGGAAAACAGCAGTTTTTTGCGTCTTGCTTTTACTCGCCTTGGGCTTAAGTGCAAGTACAGTGGAAAACTTACATTGGAAAACTAATCTAAAAAAACAGCTTTTATGCCCCAAAAAAGTACTCAACCGAATCTTTCATATCGAGCCTGCACTTCGGAGACCCAAAAATCGAATTTACATATCTTTCAATAAATACTTCAAATCCATGATTTAAGCATGAAGGTTGTAGAAAAGTGCATATGTATATTTCCGCCCAAGGATTCCGCCAATCAACACAGTAATTTATGTGATTGAATAATATAAAATTGAGAAAAAAAAAACAAATTATAATTAGTTTTATTTGTCAAATATACCAAAGTGAAAAAACATTTAAAATGATCAGGAAATTCTCGAGTATATTTCTGCATTTTGAAAAATACTATATATATAAGAACCTTTACCTCTAAGCTAAAAGGTCGTTGAACACAAAAAAAACTAGCCATTAGCTTAATAAAAATACACTAGATATATGCACAATAGTCTGGAATTTCATTTTATAACGTTCCACAAATGCATGGAAAAGGAACACATTAGGAAGTATCTTAGACCCAATATCTGCTAACTGACGAAGCCAAAAACAATATTCTGTACCAAGGGTCCATTTTGTTTTCTATTGAAACATTTTATGCAATAATTAAAAAATTAAAAAGGGTGTAAAGGTCGCCCATTAAATATGATGTGAATATACCAAAAACGTAGCTTTACGTCCTGTGGTTATTTTTTAAGTTCCTTTATTTTTGGGTAGCTGTGTACCTGTGAAGTATTTTTCATCTCTAATATGACAATCCAAATGACAAAGGTGGTAAATTTTCTTATTATCTCCTCGTTTGATGCATATTTCAAGAAGAAAGGGGCCTTGCTTGAAACACCAATATCCCAAATGTGTAAGTGTCTGTATGTATATACATAACTCTGACATTATATATATGTTTTCGAAAAGTCATTTTTAAGCAGCTATACTGCTGCAGTTAATAACAGTAAAAAAAGCCTTCAATTCAATTTTCAATTTGGTTGCATGCATAAGGGGTCCTTGTTAAAGTTAAGTTCAACAAACATTTTAATGAAGTTGTGCCTAGTAGAGAGGAGAGGGCCATTAAGACATTTGTAATATGGGACTTAACTCAATGAATCATTCAAAATAAACAATTTTGCCAAAGTGGTTGCTAACAGAGCAAAGCGGCTCTTAAGTACGCAGGGTTAAATCACGTGCACAAACTTTGACGGTTTATGGATGTGTTCGCTTTATAACCCCTGTTTTTCTTTATGTGGGATAAGTGTGTTTATTGAATGTATTATGATTATTAAACAAAACAGTATACAATACTACTTGTAGTAGATACATTGCTTTATAATATTCAACCCCCCTAAATTAATGTAAATTCATATAGAAGAAGCTTAACAATGGTATCATTATAGATATATAAATTCTCGAGCGCGAATAACCTCTCACGAATTAAAGCTAAAAGTCAACATATATATTATTTCTCGGGACCAAAAATATATTTTAACTGATTCAGTTAGAAATAGATTTAAACAAGACTGCTCTAGCAGGCAGTGCCCGACTGGGGGATACCCTGGAACCTTCTTCTACTCTTTTGCGTTAGATTTAAAAAATTAAAAAAAAAGGTTATTTTTTTATAGTCACTTTACTAGACCAAATCATAAATACCCTCTTAAACATTTTCAATGGGTTAGGTATAAAAATGGCTCTTCTTATTAAAAATCCCTAGATAGAAAGCCAATATATAAAATCAGGTGCCTTTACTTCGTGTGAAATTAAGAGAGCGATCTAAAGAGCAGAAATGGCATTGCTCTAGAGTATCTTATAGATGCTCATTCATAGATATATATGTACATATGTAGGTGACTATAAATATAATACTTTCTTCACAAATGTCATAAATAATTAACTAGTGTTGTTAAAAATAAACGCCATTGTATTGGTGAGGTACATAAAGTAGATAAACACAACAATATATATATATAATTATACATATATATACATATAAGTAATGCCGGTTATGTATGGACGGGAGCCCACAGACACGTGCACATTTAGGAATGTATATGTACGGATTTATTAATATCACTCAGTTCCACTGGCGGAGGCGGTTTACTAGGTAAGTAGTGTGGGCAATATACTTGTTTTCCAGCTACATTTTTTATTTGCAGTGGTCGTCAGCTACTCCTGTATGGTATTCGATGAAACCCGTATCACTTACTTCTTATTTAAAATAAGTTTGTAGCCGTTGTTTCCCACCGGGAAAGCTTAGATTCTTTAAAGAGTGTGAAATGAATTTTCATAAAGGAAGGAAGGATGGATTTTCCAGAAAGGTGTGAAACATCCTTTAAATGAATTTGAATTTATTTGGCAGCACTGCTGCTGGATTATTTGGATGTTGGATGTTATTTAGACTCTTAAATAAATTGTTTGTTTCCATTTTCTTGAGCATCATTGGGCTAGAAGAGCTGCAAAGCGCAACAAATTCCACAAAAATGAGGAATAACATCAACGAAGAGAGCGGCAGAGCAAGAGAGAGAGAGAGAGCGAGAGAACGTAAGATAGAGAGAGGGAAGAGAATTGATGACGAAAGCTACACAATGGCTAGATAATGTCTGATGTCTGCGCTAATGCCTATTCTCCTAGAGATCAGTTCAGAAAAGAAACAGTAATAGATCAACACTCGTGGAGTTCGCTTCGTCTCCACAGAAGGATAATTTTCTTGCTGTGGCCTGCACTGTGTTAGTCTGTAGTCTAGTTGTACGTACCAACCTAATTGCACTATATATATATGTGTATACATAAGTAAATACTCAAATATGGATCAGTTGTGTTTATGTAAAGTGAAAGTGAATTCAATTCAATTGAAAGCTCTCTAATAAGATTATATATATATATGTATATGTATATATATGTATATATATATATTTATATATATGTATATATGTATCAACAAGTTCAAGGAATAATTATTGCAATGGTTATCATAAATGCCCGAAATGTGAAGTCTGCAATTAAACAAATGGAATAAAGCCAATTATAAATTTTTAAATTCATATACAGTTGGTCTAAATATAAATGTGTGTATATTCCTACATATGTGTATGTATGTGTATGTACATACTTCATGCATATAGCTGAGACTATTCGTGGAATTGTGTAACGGTTGTCGGGCATAAAAATAGAAATGGCTCACTTGAATTAATATCCCACAGAAGTGATTTGAAACAAAAATGTCAATAGCTAATAGGTATGCTTGTGTACATTACATATTACTACTGGCAAGGATAAAAATATAAATAAAAAAAAAAGCAACGTTTATTGTGTTAAGCTTACGCCCACACACATATTTTTCTATCTATGTACATATATATAACGCCCATGAAAAATTACTTTGCCAGTGCTAAAGGCATAGAAAATCGGATACCAATGAGTATGCATGTATGTATGTATGTATGTGTACGGGCATATGTACATATATTTGCTTCTATCGTGAAACGTATTTAAAATGTGAATATGGATGTTCATAAATATCTACTTCGTGTATATACACCATACACTATTTTTTTTAACACACATACAAGTATGTATGCTTTTGTGTGCACATGCATACGTATGTATGTATACACAAAAAGATAAATTTAACACAACACATGAGAGTGCCCGTAGAAATATATTCCGCATACATGCTTACATCTATAGAAATATATACATACATACACATCAATTATTATAGGGTACATGTGGTTACTAACTCATCAAATGGGTTGTACATACGTAAGTATGTACAGACGTTAAATTTCAAGCAAATCCAAAGGTATAGTTACTATGTTCATCCATGCATACGACATGCATGTATGCATACATATGTATATATATATACATACACACACACATACATACATATATATTTATATATATAAACAAACGGTGACTATTAGAGACTAAAAATAAACGAGCAACACATTCAAAAGTTTCGTTTTCTGTGGGAATTTTTTTCCATTAGAAAATTAGTGCCGACAGAGAGGAAAGCGATCAAATTTCCATCTTCCAAAATATCGATGAGTCGTGTGCACTGTTCCAACTGTCGCTATTTGTATGTGTGTACACATAAACATACATATATTATGGATCTATCTAGAATCTGCATATGCACTTAATAAAATACCAATACTTGTATCTATGCCCGTAGTATTACGACTATTATATGAACAAGTAAACAAATGTGTGTATGCATGTAGGTATGCTAGGCAAATATAAACACAATTTATAAATAAATTAAAAATAAAATAAATAAAAATAACCATAAGTATTCATTTTAAGAAGCATTTTCTATCATAATTAGCAGTGTTATCTATGAAGACTAAGGGACTGCAAAAGCTCATTAAAGATTATGTTAGAAACTTATATTTATGTATATTTCGACCGAATCGGTCCAGCCCATTAAAAATTCTTTGGCATTGGCCTGTAACCCATAATGCTCTCTTATAATAATATATATATTATGTATAAATATATACCACATTAGATTTATACCCTTTAGCCCATTTTGAATAGGCGCAAGGCATAAACAGTTGGTTATAAAGAAAACTAATTTTCGACAAATTGTTCAGTTATTTGTCATAATATGACTTAATTCGGTCGATTGCCATATATGTACTATATGCAATAAAAACTTATCGTCTGTGCCAAGTTCTATAAAAAAAATTGGTGTGATTAATAGACATGCTTGCATAGAAATAGATTGACAAGCAGCTATGACAAGAGTTTATCGCTACTGTTCCTCATATTGATAAAAAATAAATATAGATTTATTAGAGATTTTTTTTGCTGGTCGATATTTGCCATTTATTTTCGCAGAGCTTAAGAGCCTGAGCCGTTGAAGACGAATAACGATATCCCTCTCAGCATGGGGGTGGCTGAAGATTTCGCTCCCAGCTTTGTGAAAAAGCCACAACTGCATCAAGAAGATGACGGCAATCGGTTGATATTTGAATGTCAGCTAGTGTCGTCCCCGAAGCCAGATATCGAGTGGTTTCGTAGTGACAACAAATTAACAGAGGATGCCAGAACCAAATTCAAAATTCAACCCATCGGGGACAACAAGTTTACGGTAGTATTAGAGCTCGACGAAGTAGTTGAAACGGATGCTGGACTTTACAAAGTAAAAGCAAAAAACAAATCGGGCGAAGTTTCCGCATCAATTAATTTAAATTTCACACGTAAGTAGATCCGACCAAAATTGCTTTAGCTAATTCGTGCCAATTAAGTTTTAAGATAACGAAGATAAGATAAGAAGGCGCTTCCATATATACTATATATTTAAAAATATATAGCTATAATATATTTTAACTGCAATTTAAAAATTCAATTAACCCTAAAGATATGTACTTAAAATATCGCACAATATGGTAAACATTTGAAATAATATATATTTTTATATATTTATACGCTCTTGCCAATTTGTTCAGCTGCTGACGAACCCAAAGAAAAGTAAGAGAAGTTTCAAATTATTTTCCGTTATTATTATTATTTTGACCGCCCTAACTGATGCTTACGCTACAAACAGTTTTTAAGTTCCCAAAACTAGCTAGCTGAGTCTTTTTTTTTTGACAGAGCCAAAGCTAACGAGATATGATCTATTATTTATATTTAATATATTTTTAAACACTTTTATAGTTTGTAAATATTTGGCATTGTTTACCTCACTGCTTGAAAATTTCTATAATTAAAAAAAATTAAATAATGAGATATGTACATGATTTTTTCTAACAAGTGGGCAAGTTTTCACTTCTAGAAGACTTAAGGTGAGTTAAAAAACTGAGCTACCTCCATGTTAGCTTTGTCTGTCTCGCGTTTCGTTTTTACCTCTGACTAAATTCAAGCTGTATTACAATTAAAGGTACTAGTCGTTAGATCAAATGTTAAGGAACTTAGAGTCGAGTATTTTATCTACGTTTTTCAACAATTTTATAACAAATTTCTGTGTATTTCAAAGTAGTTACTCACTTTATGTTATGCCCTTACCTTCCAATATATGTATATAACTAAATATATAATCATTACAAAAAGAGCTGGGAAAGTTTACAATAGGTTTTTATACCCTGAACCCATTGAAAATGGGTAAAAAGGGTATATTGTATTTGTGCAAAGTGCAATGTATGTAACAGGCAGAAGGAAGCATCTCCGACCCAATAAAGTATATATATTCGTCGATCTAGCCATGTTCGTTTGTCTGTCCGTCCGTCCGTCCGTCCGTTCGTCCGTCCGTCCGTCCGTATGTATGAACGCAAGGATCTCAGAACCTGTAAGAGCTACAGACTTGAAATTTTAGCTGTCCTGGTGCCCGCGCAGATCGAGTTTGTTTCCGATAAACGATAACTTGCCCCGTTTCCAAGTAATCGATAAAAATGTATATTGAAATGCTGTTTTGTAAGCAATTTTGGTAAATAATAAGAGCTAGAGTCACCAAACTTGAGATGTAGCTTCTAGAAAAGTATATATAAATCAAGTATCTTTCATTTTATACCTATCGCCACCTTCCCGCTACTCTCTATATTTTAGCGCGAGCTGCATTTGGTGTTGGAATAAGAGGGTTCAGGGTATCCCCTAGTCGGGCGCTCCCGACTAGAACCTCCTACTTGTTTTTGTTACAGACATGTTCTTACGCACTTTTTGTTTGTTATCGTTCTGCATGGTACGTCCATTTTGCAATTCCTAAAACATCTTTTTGCTAAAAATGTATACTTTAATTTTATTCTATATATGTGTTAGACAAATCGACGGTTTCGCGCCGACATTCGCGAAAAAACCTGCCATACGACAAGAAGAGGATGGAAAACGCCTTTTGTTTGAGTGTCGCGTTAATGCAGATCCCTTACCCAATATTACTTGGTTCCATAACGGCACGCCTGTCCAGGAATCTCCGAGGCACAGGGTAAATATTTCTACTTCTCGTTGTTCTAAATATGATGGTCTGAAGAAAATTGAAACAAACTAAAATTATATTTTCGTAAGCGGTCGTTGTTAAACTTGTTGTCGTAGGTGCAATATTTTTTTAAGCGTCAAGGGGCTTGGGATATCAGTTATCACGCCCGCAAATGGTTAGAGACAATAGCTTTAAAACTGAGAGACAAGTTTGTATAGAAACAAATGGACGGACGGACGGAAAGACGGTCATGGCTATATCAGCTATGGCTAACTCAGCTGTTGATACTGATGTAGAATATATGTATATACTTTATGGGGTCGGGGATGTCTTCTCTTTAACTTTATTTAATTTTAAATGGGATAATTAAATTTATACATTCAACTTTCAAATTTTTCAGCTTACCATTGACAAAGACGTCCACTCATATTTTGCAACGCTTGAAATACAAAATGTTACAGTTGAGGATGCTGGCAAATACAAAGTGAACGCAAAGAATGAGCTGGGCGAAAGTAACGCAACGATAAGTCTCAACTTTGATAGTAAGTCCTGGTCTTTTCAATTTTATATGTGGCAATCAATTTCACAAATAATATTTAATTTACATATGTGTTAACCAATCTATGGAGCTTAAATTGAAAAGAAAAATATAACAACAATATTGTAGTTTTAGTTACGTAAACTCTGCGTTGTTTTATAATAACAAAGTTTCATCATGATCATTGAGCAACAACTACTATAGAAAATTCGTGTTACTTTGCTCTGTACAAAATATTTTCGGCATGCATTAACTCTGAAATTATTAATTAATTACTAACTAACGTATATATAAGTATATGTTGTTTTCGCGAACAAAATAAGAAGCAGTTTATAACGTTTGCAGTCGGGTGCAACCGACTTGCAATACTCTGTTCACACTGTAATTTCTGTCTGCATCAGTCGGCAAGAGCCTTCCTGATTATAATTAAAATAACCCGATAAATATCGTTATATTAACCCTCAGTGAATAATAAACTGTGAAAATATACATATTGGAATTTCACCTGTCAAGTTTGCTGATTTCAGCTCTGATGGAAATATATATTTCGACTGTAAAAACAGTAAAGAGAGTAGGAGAATAGACAGACGGACGGACGGTAAGACGGACAAAACTATATTAACTCGGCCGTTGATGCTGATTTTAATGGGGTCTGAGATATCTTCGAAAGATATTTGCGAAAGAAATATAATCCTTTTCCTGGTTGTGAACCGAGTATAATAATTAAATTAATGTTCATATTAGTACACACACACCCACCTCAAAACACACAAGAACGTGTATTTCTCGAATATTTTTCGCGTCAATTAAAAATAAAAAATTGCATGCTTCGCAAGCCGCTTACAAGAAAAATAAATAAACAAAATCGAAACGTAGAACAAATTAAACCTGACTTGTAAGACTTTTGAAAATTAAATTAAAAAACTAGGCTAGTTGAAAATGTGTTCAATTTTAAATGCGTGTTAAAAGATCGAGAAACAAAACTATATCCCAATAAAAAAATATATATATATTGATGTATTGGTTATGTTATGTATGTGTGTCAATTAAACTAATGCAATCAGTTTATAAGCTTCCTGATAATATTGAGGCCACAGTCGAATCAAAGTTAATTTGTGTATGCACTAAATCGAAAGCATAAGTATCCAATTTTTGTATAGTTTATATATTTAAATTAAGTACTTGCACATTAGTGTTTGGATGATTTGTGTAACATAGAAACTTAAACTTCATAGGCGACGAGGCTCCCGTGCCCGAAAGCACCGAAGGAATAAAACCTACGTTTACCGAGCGACCCGTCATTCGTCAAAGTGAGGATGGTGGAAATGTTACATTTGAATGTAGATGCGTTGGAGATCCCACACCAACGGTTACATGGTACGCAATAGAATGCCGAAAGCCCATAACTAGACCATAAACTAAAAACATCTTAATATCCTGACCGTCTCTTAATTGAAGGCAAGCTGTGAGATCAGCGTAGCACAATAAATATGTATACATGCACCCTTTTAATTTTGTAAAAAAAAAAGACCCCGCAGCTGGGATCCATATTTAATGTGTATTAATTAATCACGCAACAAACTGCATGTATACACTATTGCCAATAAGTAATAACAACTATTTCCCTCTGTGTACAATCGCATAAAAAGGTCCCATGGCGAGACAGTGTTGAGTGAAGGCAAAAGATATAAAATGTCATTGGAATTGGATCAGAAACTATATCATATGGCGCGCCTAGAGATAAGCAGCGTCGCATCCAGTGACCAGGGAGAGTATAGAGCCCAGGCGAAAAATAAACATGGCTCGGGCGTGGCAACGATTAATTTAAATTTTGAAAGCGGTTCAAAAAAGTAAGGCTTACAACATATGTATATAAAGTACATACAACTACCGAAACTTCTACTTTTTATGAACTAATTAATATAACGCAATGGCTTCCGTTTACGCAGAATTCCCGATGGTAAGTCGCCGCGTTTTCCCAAAAAGCCGACTATACGTCAAGAGGAGGACATTTTGATAATGGAATGCATCCTGGAAGCCCATCCAGTGCCGGACATAACATGGTATTGCTCAGATAAGCAAATTTTAGACAACCAGAGAACCAAAATGACGCGCAAGGCCATAACCAAAGATAGCTATGTCCTAACCCTCGAGATTCAAAACCCAACAAAAGATGATGGCGGCAACTACCGATGCAATGCCATAAATATGTTTGGGGAAAGCAATGCGAATATAGCGCTTAATTTCCAAGGTATAGGTATTTCATTATTACGAATATAGTATCTATAAGTACTACCCTTACGCATCTCAATTACAATACTGTATCCACAATTCTAATATATATCCAAATAGAATATACTTCCAAATAGAATATATGCAATTGATGTACTCTGCCTTTAGATATAATTATGTATACACAAATATATATACATACTACGTTTCTAGCATGTAATTTAATAGTACATCTACACACGCACATTCACACATACACGTCTCTAAATATATATACACCATCCGCCTCCAACTTGATTAAATGATATAAATAATGATATAATCTGTTAAATAGTCACAAAAAAGGTACTTAATATGCTGCATAACAACATTGCAAACAATAATAGATAAATAATCAGTATACACATAACTTTATGTTCATATTTAACATTTTGCCATTGCCTTGTTGACTTACAGTCCGAACACAGCAAAAGAAAACAAGTAAGAAGTTCTAGTCGGGAGCTCCCGACTAGGGGATACCCTGAACCCTCGGCTATTGATGCTGATCAAGAATATATATACTTTATGGGGTCGGAGATGCTTCCTTCTGCCTGTTACATACATTTGCATTTTGCACAAAAACATAATTCCCCTTTTACCTATTTTTAATGGGTTCAGGGAATAAACAGTTAAACTTTGAACCCAACGATGAGCTAAATTTACAAACATTCTAGCTCCCTTCTATATAAATGCAAAAGAGTTTTGACTGTACATACAAGAGTATAATTAGTAAATCTTACACCTTATAATATTTTTTTAAAAAATATGTAACATATATGCTTTAAATTGCCCCTTTGATTAACCCACTCTTTTTAGTTGCATACGATATTCTCAAGAGATTTTGTTTGGTTTTATATAAATAGTATAATTATTTTATAATATCTATAATATTAAACTACAATTATTTCTATAGGCGCCAATGACGCAAATGGGTTTGCTCCCTCGTTCATTGAGAAACCGAGGATTATACCAAATGAGACGGGCACTTTAATAACAATGAAGTGCAAATGCAAGGCTAAGCCGGAGCCAACTGTCACCTGGTACAGGGGACAGGATTTAGTGGAGAAAAGCAAAAAAATTAAAATAAACAGTACTGTCATCGCAGAGGACACCTATGAGCTGACGCTGGAAATTAAGGTATTAAACATATCTATATATCCTAAGGTTTTTATGCTTAATCCTTTCACATTTTTTTATTGAGCTCGACTTAGTTAAGTACATATACAAATTTTATTTGGATTTTTGAATATTGATTAATGATTATTGATTTGATTATTAGGATCCCGGCGCCACCGATGGCGGCACTTACAGATGTAATGTGAAAAACGAATATGGCGAATCAAATGCCAATCTGAATCTAAACATTGAAGCTGAGCCCGAGCCCGAAGGCGAAGGGCCAACATTTATTGAAAAGCCCCGCATTATTTCGGAAAATAATGGTAAGCTCGTCATTATGGAGTGCAAAGTTAAGTCAGATCCAAAGCCAGCCATCGTTTGGTTCCGCAACGGTGAGGTTATCAAGGAGAGCAATAAACTCAAAATATTCATGGAACAACGCGGCGATCAATACTATATAAAATTGGAATTAATAGATCCACAGTTAGAAGACTCGGGTCTCTACAAATGCAACATCAAGAACACATTAGGCGAATTGAACGCCAACCTCACGCTCAATATTGAAAGTAAGTATTATGGAAATAGTTTAGTTATTGTTTATCACAAAAAAAATTGATTTTTTACCTTACAGTTGTACCTGTTATCAAGGACAAACCGAAAATCATCAAGATCATTAAAAAGCGAACTGTTGTCATTGAGTGCGTAGTCGCGTCCAAATTTGAGCCCAAATGCACCTGGTACAAAGAGACCAATACGGTAACAGAAAGCAAACGCCACGTTTATCTAGTTGAAAAAACGAAGGAAGGCGAGTTTGCTGTCAAACTCGAAATCAACGAGGTTGAGGATAGTGATAAGGGCGCATACAAACTGGTGGCCAGCAACGAGAAGGGTGAAGCGGTTTCACAGGTCGTCAATCTTGTTGACATTCCAGAAGAAGAACGTAAGCCCACAAAGCCAGAAATCGCACGCAAACTGGTCGACCAAAAGGTCACGGAATCTAAGACGTTCGAGCTAATAATAAGCCTAAAGAATTCGGATCGTAAGTGCAAGGTGGAGTGGTATAAGAGTAGCACCCTAATTCGCGAGACAAAGGATATAACTACAACATTTGATGGCACGACGGCGAGGCTAACATTTAGTAGCGCCAAATCTGAGCACACCTCAAATTACAAGGTCGTTGTGTCAAATGAACTCGGCAAGGATGAGTCCACCTGCAAGGTTACTGTGGAAAAGAAGGACAAAAAGAAGGACGAAAAGTCTGAACAGGAGAAGGAGAAGGAAGAAGCTGAAAATAAGCGAAAGGTAATCGAAACTAAAACTAAAACCAAAGAAATCAGTAAACAAGAAGAGTTCGCCGATGAAGAGGAGCAAACAAATCAAATATCTTTAAAAGTCCAGAAGAATCAGATTGATCAGAATCAGCAAACTGAACAACAGCAGGTTAGCGAAACACATGTTTCTTATAGTTCAGAAGTTCAGGAAGCACACCATCAAGAATTGCGTGTACAAGAACATAGTTCACTCAAAGTTCAAGCCAAGGTATCCAACACCTCAACCATCGAAATCCAGCCAACGGTTAGTCTGTCTAATGCCATTTGTAAAACCTATTTATTAAGCCGAACTAGTTGCTTAGTTGAAAACCCATCAAAATATGAATACAAACAAATACTCGAAGACGGAATAGTTCTCAAAGCAAGCAAGCAGCGTTGTTGAAACTATTTAACATGTGCATGCAGTTTTACATCAAAATAATTGCATATTTTCGGATCATATACACATATTTATATATATATATACACTCCCAAACCCTAAGATTTCTTAGTTATAAAGGTTTATTATAGCAAACTTTATAAATATTGCCACCTTAAATATACAATAGCATGCGACTATTTATATTTTAAATATAGATATATAAATTTCAATTATGTATATTAATGTGTATATGATGAATTTGTTTTACTGCTTTCCCATAGTCGGGATTAACTATGTACCAGATACCTAAACTAAAGTCGCGAAAGACATCGGAGCGTCCCGTCAATGTATCTGAATCGAAAGAAAAAAATATCTTTGGGGTCAAGTTGATGCCCGTGAAACATGTTTCAAGTGATGAGGTTTGAAAAAAGTTCAAATTAAAAAACTCTGTTATCTCTCTTTCGACTCTATACTTTCTTATTATCAAACTCTCACTATCCTCTGATATGGAAATATTCCTTTTACCTTCAAACTGTTTCAACTATATCTATCTTAGGCCTAATCACTACGCTTATTTAAACCTCTGCTGGATCTTTTTATTCAACTTGTGGTTAATCTATCTGACTTTTTCTGGCACCATTTATTCTTGTTTCGGACTCTATTATTTCTATCTGTGTCCATATAGTTGAGTGTTGAGTGTAAAATTCTCTGTATTATATGTTTCTGTGTTAAAAATACAACGATTTTTAATTTTCAGTATCCGTAGTCAACTATTTATCTTTTATGACATGAAGCATGTTCTATCAATGCCTTAGAAACCTGTACAGGCTTCTATCGTTTTCACATACTAACATTAACCTTTTTTTTTATATGAAAATCCTTGTTAATAACAACAAAAATACACCTACAAACCTACTACACAAAAAATCGACTACAAAAAAAGGCTGATGAAGAAGAGAAGAAGGAAGAAATAAAGGAAGAGAAGAAGGAAGAAATCAAGGAAAAAATTAAGGAAGAAGAGAAGCAAAATGAAGAAGTTTCAAAAAAAAAAGTGGATAAGAAAACTTCTGAAGAGAAGGCAAAGGCGGAAATTAAACAAAATGAAGTAAAAGAGACTTTGCAAAAGAAAACTGAAAAGAAGAAGGTCAGTGAAGAGAAAATCGAAGAAAAGCCTTTAGACCAGAAATTTACAAAGGCGGAGGAAGATATAAAAGAAAAGAAACCTTTGGAGAAGAAGCTTAAGCAGCAAATAGAAAGTGCTGAGAAACCACAGGAAGTCATCCCAGACGATGAGAAGCCGGCCAAAAGGAAGTCAGTATCAGAAGCCAAGGCTAAAACTAAGACAAAAGAGCCCAATGCCGAGGCATCTAATGAACCTAGCACTAATAACGATCTTAGCCCAGATACCCAAGAGGTAAGGTTACAAATATCCTGCATAAAACAAAACAAAAAAGCTTTGCTAGCGAGGGTATTCTCCAATATCACCCAAACAAAAAAACACAAATAAAAACAGATCTAACTATACTGCTAAACGCATGCCAAATCGATAATAAATGTTGAAGCTCTAATCTAAAAACAAAAGTTAAATATATAAAATTACTAATTTTTCTTTCTCATTTTCGTTTAAACCAGGGACCTGCCGAACAGATTGGCTTAAAGAAGGTCGAACGCAAGGTAAGTTACCATATCTAAGCCGAAAGGCAATGAATGTGGCCAAAGTTATTTATTTTTTGGGGCAAGGTTTATTTTATTATTATTTCAATTTGGAAAAAAAGTGAGTTGGCTCGAATTTCGCTTGGAATTCCAATTCTTAATTATTTTTCCAAATTTAAATTTTCTATCCCTTCACGCTTAGACTGTGGATGACTTCTTATTTATATTAATATACACAGCGTTTTTTTTTTTTGGCGATCGTCTATGGGGAGATAAATTTTAAGAATTTTGTATTGCCAAAATTTGTGTATATGTTCATGTCGTTTTGTTGTTGATCATTTCTATCATTAGGCTAGTATTGTGTCCGTAAAAGAAGAATCAAAGTCAGAGACACGTCGTAAGTCAATAATCAAAAGCCACGAGCAAACATCTGAAGAAGATACAATATCGAGGAGGTCCTCACTTGCGGTAAGCCAAACGAACACTCAACACTAAAACAACAAACAAAATACCCTGTGTGAACCCTGCCATATTGTTGTTTTCTTTCCAATTACTTCTATGTTAACAAGGTTGAAGAAAGCGTATCGGAGTCAAGACGTTCATCTGTGGTCGATAAGAAGGCCTTAGAGGTATGTATCATATACAGAGTGGTACTTTGGTGTTAAAACTGTCAGGGAAATCTATTTGTATTTCTTCAAAGGGTGAAATATAAATTAGTTATTTCTAATATGTAAGTTATATTATGGGAGACAATATGCAGGTTATTCATAAGGCTAGTCTTATACATATATATAAAAATATATTCCGACACAGCAGGTTGAGAGCAAAAAAATTGAAGCCAACAATAATCCACAAGCTATTAAGGAAGAGATCACCAAACTGAAACCAGCAGATAAGCGGCGAATTCCAAAGGTGAGGGATGATCTGAGTAAAGGGACACCGCTCAGAAACTATTCCCGCTTTTAATTCTGCGATCTATCTTTCTTTTCGTATTTCATATCTTAACAAAAGTCGTTTAATGATATTTAAGTTGCTTGTTTCTTGTCATTGTTATCCATAATAAGAAAGAAACTTGTTTCTTGAAATGCCTTGTAAGCGACTTTGAATGTTTTGGGCCTATGTATGACATCAGTCTAACTATCTATCTACTTTTCTGTCTATCATCTGTCTATCAATCTATTATATATTTAACCAAATACTATTTTTATCTTTTATCGATGTTATCTATATATCTATCTATATATGACATCAGTCTAACTATCTATCTACATTTCTGTTTATCATCTGTCTACCTATCTATATTTAATCATATACTATTTATATCTTTTTAACGATGTTTTTGTGCTAATAATGTTATCTGTATATCTATCTATTATTTTATCTAACAATCTACAAGCTCTAAGTCTATAAATATGAAAGAATAAGATATGCCTATCTTCTATGTCTCACTTTATCTTTCTGTCTGTCTAACAAGCTTTCTATATGTAGCATATGCAAATATGGTTCAAGCAATAATATGTATTTCTGTTCCAAATAACAACTCCATTTATGTTCATGTCCTAATGCTGTGTACTTTGTGTTACCTGAAATAGACTGTAGAAGAGCAACAACCAGCCGAAGAGCTGCCCAAGCTGCGTAAAACATCTATCGCAAAGCCAAAGGAAGAACCTCTACCAGAAGCTGCTAAGCCAAAGGCTAAAGGAAAGCCAAAGGCTAAGCCAAAGTACGAGGCGCTACCAGAAATTCCAGATTACGAGCGACCAGCACTTGAGAAGTACGAAAAGTCCGATTTTACGCCATCAGATTTTGCTCGGGAGCTCGAAATACCAAATAAAATGGAAAAGCCAGCATTAGAAACGGCTAAGAAGCCAGCGGAGGTAGTTCCCCAAAAGAATGGTTTGCCAAAGGTAAGCTGTGAAATGTTATTAAATTGCATGCATAAATATATACAAACATATTGTATTATTGTTAAAATTGTTTTGTAATCCCTTATCCTTATTTTGTGTATTTAAAATGTTCATCCGTCTGTATGTTATGCGTGATCGTATTAAAGAAAACCGATGTAATAGAACAAACAGTCGAAGAACCAAAAACCATTAAACTAGGCAAAGGCAAATTGCCCGATGATGAGGACACGAGAGATGGTGCTACGCTGAAACCTGTGATTGTCGAACCAGAGGTAAGTTTTCCGAGTGTTTACCAACACTTACATATGAATTTATTGGCAAAACTACGCAAATCAATTCTGCCCCAGCCTCAGAAGTATTGCTAGAGTTTATAAAACAATTTAAATGCAAGTAGCGTCAGGTTCGAGTATCAGATAAATGGCTAACAACATTTAACATATTTGTTAATAAGTATATCCCATTATATTAAAGTTTTCCTTTTTTTCCCCTCCCACCCCACCAACCTTTCTGACACACAACACACACTTAAAAATACTCGCAACGCAGAAAGATAAACAAAATGCGGATAAATCGGAAGAGGTAAGTTCAGATTAGTTTATCAAGATGATCTAAGATCTTACAATTCAATTCATTCGCTAAACTAAAGTATACATAAATGTTATAATACACAAGATAAAGTGCCTTTGCATCCACGATCATAAGATCATAGACCCATTTTCTCACCTCTCAATGATAATCATTGTTGCTAACTTTCGGAACTGAAGAAAATATTTTCAAAAAATATTAGAAGTAAGTCAAAATATGTTTAATTTCGGTGATGTCTGCGTGATCCATACAGTTTTTACGTATTTAGTCGCCATTATTTCCGTATATATATTAAAAAATCGTATGTATTTGAAAAGGATGAGAAAATGTGTCTAAAAATTAAAAAATTAATTTTGGACAGCCCTACTGTTAACGTAAAATAAAATGTACCATATACTACCTCTCAGGCTGAAAAACCATCTCTGATGGATATAATAAAGCAGCGACGTCGTTCCTCAGTCAGAAACTTGATGACCAAGGAACCTATTCAAAACGAGTCCTTCCTAGGGGTAGTTTTGAAACCCGTCGTAAAGGATGCTAAAGAGCAAGTTGCACCCCAACAAGCAAAGCAATTACATAAGGTAAAATCAACTCTGGCCATATGCAGCTTCGAGCTTGGAGTAACAAATGTGCACTTTACACTTTTCCCTGTCTCTTCAACCTTATATATATATATATATTATATTCTCTTCTATTCTGTTCTACTCCATTTATTCTTACTAATTTGCCACAAACATTTCTCTCTTTCTATTTCGCCTATGAACTATTTATAGTTAGATAAGTGCATACTTGTGTGAATACGTCAGCACTTCTCTTCTCGCTCAATTTCTCTTGCTTTCGATCTATTTCCTATATCTCTTTAGCTACATTTCGTAATCTCTTTATATATCTTTTACTTCTCCTACCAGTACGAGGAAATCAAAGTTGAATCTAGCTTCTGGTCCATGCTGTTTTGTACAATTCCTATAACCATCATTTAACGATAGGCATGAAGAAATATCAACGACTCTCTCTCTCTCTCTCTTCTCTCTCTCTCTATGCATTTCTCACTCTCTCTCTCTGGCTCTCGCTCGCCCTTTCTTTATCTGTCTGTCTCTTTGCTCTCTTTATCTTCTTTGGATAAAGGGCCTTTCGGATATATTATCAGCATTTAAATTAACATTATGTTAATTAAAATTCGACAAATCTATATAACTTAGTTTTCTATTATTTCTCTATGCTATATGTATATGCATAATTTTTGCAAATTGCTTGATCTCTATCTGCATAGCTAGCTTCAAACGAAAACTGTCATTTAATTTTTTTCGACTTCGTGTTTATTCCCCTGTATACAAAAAAAAAATGTCGCTTGGTAAAGGCAAATGTAACGGAAAAGTTTAATCCCACAAAAGCAACCAAAGCGCAAATATCTGATATGAAAAAGCCCGAAGCCTTAGCAACCATTGTGGACGATTATGAACGCCCACTGTTAGACAAATATGAGCCTATCGAATTTGAGAAAACTAAATCCGAGAAACCCACACCAGTCGTAAAGTCCCCGGATCAAAATGCTCCTGATGTCAAATTACCCGACGAAGATTCAAAGGTAAATCTAACTTGATAACTCGTGTACTCTCTCTCAGGAATAAATGAGAATAACACAAATTAAATTTATATTTGAATTAATATTTATATTAAAAATATACCATATTCTAGAGAGTTTTGGTTAGTTGTAAATTCCGTGAAAAACTCAAAACATATTAGTATTTCCTGAAACACTATAATAATAATTGATTGTACCCCAATGCTATACCAGACCGCAACTATATTTTCTTAATCAGCGTCAACAGATGTTTATATTTAAATATAATCGTGTGTCTGGAGAAATAATTGATTTGGGTTTTCGTAAATCAGGCCTTTAGCAGAGTAGCTTATATTTTGTAAAGTTCGACTCTTGTTAAGAAAATATCTATAGCCTTACATGATTTAAATTTGTCAGCTTTGTGATTTATTTTACTTAAAGATATATGTCATATATGCTCACAAATCTTTAGGTATATGTATCTATGTTCTGGGCACATACCATATTTTTATTTATATAGGTTTACCAAACATTCTTTAGCATGTATGTATGTGGAAACCTTGTAGTTTCATTTTTATTATGCACCAGAACAGAAAAATGTTCGAGAAAGATTATATAATATATACATATGCTAAGGTGTATGTATTCTGTTTTTGCGGAATTGGAGGCTGGTTTCTTTTCGTTTCGTTTTTTTTTTCAATTTATGTTATGTATAAATATGAATGTATACTATATGCATATGTACGCTTTACATATATTTATACTATATATAAACATATTTTTATTTTTATATTTTAATGTGTTGAAAATCTTTTGTGAAAAATATATGAACGTATACCTCATATATACCATATACCCATCCAAATGTTTGATGTCTGTCTCCTCTTGTCGTTCATGACAAACGGTTCAAATTATATCACATTTTAGCGCGTTTCAACTTTTCTTCGAATCGAATTTAATGAAAACAAAAATTACATTTGCAATGCTTTCGTAAAGTAACTGTGGCATCTTAACTAACCCATCGAACTATAGAATATAAGCATACGGAAAGGATTACGCTCTTCGTCAAGATGTCGGCCGTCTTTAAAATGACCGTAGATGCGGTGCGTATTGCACACACCAAATCTTGATAAGTACATCATAGTCGTCGGTACTTCCCCAAAAAACACCATATACATACACACGTAGAATCCCAGGCACTTGACCTATAAAATCATATATATATATATATATTATATGTGTACTACTAAATGGTATACAAATTCAAATAATTAGTCTTATTTCCCGTAATTAGTCCAAAAATAGTTCGAGAAGAAACTTCTTCGTAATGGGGTTGTTGGGGCTGAACTCAAGTATAAATATATCTAAATTTTACAAGTCTTGCGACTTTATAGCGACTAAAATATTTGTTTACTTTGGCGGATAATAATAATAATAATTATAACTATTTCACTTTGTGAACAGAGTATTAGATCCCATACAAAATTGTCTTGGAATAAAAACAAGTATGGAGCTCGTTTGAATTAATAAAAATAAATAAAAAAAAAAAAGTTCCATTGGCAGGGTTTGAACTCGCAACTGACCGCATATTTACTTTCCTCGGTAGGACTCGAACCCGCGACACACCGCACCACTTGCCACTGCCTTTACTCCACATCCACACTAATAATTCAGTATTATTGGGAAAAAAAACCTATTAAAACAGCCACACAGAAAACAATCGCAGTGAAGACAGAATTCCAAGCAGACGCGCTTGAATGTGTGTGTGTACAATGTACACTGTACACTGTACACTGTACATGTATATATAAATTCTTGCAAATTGCGTCGCAACACGTGCGCAGTAGTGCGCAGTCAAAATACCGAAAAACAAAACAAGTAAGAGGTTCTAGTCGGGAGCTCCCGACTAGGGGATACCCTGAACCCTCTTATTCCAACACCAAATGCAGCTGGCGCTTATAGATGGAGAGTAGCGGGGAGGTGGCGATAGGTATAAAATGAAAGATACTTGGTATATATATACTTTTCTAGAAGCTACATGTCAAGTTTGGTGACTCTAGCTCTTATTATTTACCCAATTTGCTAAAAAAAATAGAAACAGGATGTCGATATCGATTTTTATCGATTGCTTGGATACGGAGTTAGTTATTATCGGAAACAACCCCGATCTCCGCAGGCACTAGGTGCACCTACATCTAAAATTTCAAGTTTCTAGCTCTTATAGGTTCTTAGATCCTTGCGTTCATACATACGGACAGACGGACAGACAGACGGACATGGCTAGATCGTCTCGGCTATTGATGCTGATCAAAAATATACTCTATGGGGTCGGAGATGCTTTCTTCTGCCTGTTACATACATTTGCATTTTGCACAAATACAATATACCCTTTTTACCCATTTTTAATGGGTTCAGGATATAAAAAGACAGTCCAGAATATATATGTAGTTTATGATTTTGCAAGTGTGTTAGTATAGTAGAATATTCAAAAATTTTCTTGCGTATATATATTCACGTCTAAGATGGGATTTCGTAGTTCATGATATGATTATGTGTAGAAATGAATAAATATATAAGATCTTTATTTGCCTGCCTGAGTGTAGTGTGCAAATATATATACAACCCACCCGATATTTTCCTGATTTGAGCACTTTAACTTGTATATATATATTCATTGATGACTTTTTTATTTAGGAGGAAAAGCCAAAGGTGCCCAAAATGCAGCCTCCAGCGCCCGGTGACCCACCAAAGATCGAGGTGATTCGCGAGAAGCGCCCATCCCTAGCACCAGAGCCGCCCAGTCGACGCGGCTCCCTAGTTCCCCCGGCGGACACGGGCCGTCGACCCTCTTTGATCATCAACGATGAGGTAAATTGTTACAGCATTTATTTCCTTAATTTAACACAAATAAAAATTCCCACAGTTGTGATCTAATGTACTCTTTATCGATCTGATTTCCTAAATTATAATAAAGACATTGCACATCGGATCACAACAGTCTGTCAAATATATGAAACATACAAATGAGCGATATTGTAAGACTTGTATGTTCGCGATTGTATTATCATTTTCCTATTTCAAATTAATGGGCTTATAGAAAAAGGCATACAAAAAATATCGCTCATCTTTACATATATATCATGTACATACATAAGACACCTTTTTTTTTCAAAAATTAATAAGATCGTAATGGATAGAACCTTAAAAATGAATATACATGCTTGTAGTCAAGTTTCTTTTCAAATTTGCCCTGTAATATTTGCTTGCGTAGTCGTTATTATAGATAATGAAGAAGTTTCACATTCCGTGGTCAATTTAATCTAAATTTGAAGCACTTCGGAAGCACTTTAATGTCCGATTTGAGTATGTTCTTGGCGGAGTTATTGACAACTGCCAGGGATTCTTATTCCCTAATTAATGCAATCGAGTAAAAACTAAATTATAAAATATATGACAAGCTTTCCAAAAACATTTCAAAACGGCCTTAATCAGCTAGTTTATTATATTTTTCTATAAGTATTATTTACACATATGAAATTCCATCTGTCGATTAAGAGCAAAGTAAATTTGGTATTGTAATATATATACATATATCGTTTTTTTCGGTAGCAACTTAAAAGTAGTTTTCGTACATTGAATGGCTTTCTAGAATATGTAGAGCATACACAAGAAATGAAGTTAAAAATCATATGTTAACAGTCAATAAAAGTATTTGAAAAGTTCACTTAAAGTGAAAACTGACGGCGTCAAATTTTCTGTGAACCTCACCAAATAGATATTATATTTCTATTTTGAGAAGGTCTCATATTACTTCACAAAAGCCGAGTATAGGGTTTCAAGGTTGTTATAAGCTGATATATGTATATACTCGAGTATATATACTTGAATAAAAATGGTGTTACTGATGGTTACAATAATTATATAAGTATTAGATAGTCAGAGTTAATTGTTTTTAACCGATTGCCTGTATGTAATATAATATTTACATTAGATGTATTATTTTTGTTTATTGTTACGAGTAGTTGTAGTATCTCACTGCAATGTGCCTAATGACATTTATGTATTTCCTATGTTCCCTTCTATGTACCATGTGTATGAACATTATCCACAAACTAAACAACAAAAACAACCATAAACAAACGAACAAACCAACCAACCAACAACCGATCAAACAACATTATTAAATCATTAAACTGAACCAACTACAAACCGTTTTGGTGCCCATTTGATTGTGCCTATCTATACCTGTGTCTGCAACCGATCAACAATACCACCAATATCCAACAAATACTCCAAATACGCCAACCCCTTGCCTACAAACCAACCCACAACAACAACAATCACCTGGCATATTTACACACGCACATACACCTGCACGATATATATGTACACCACATGCATTTGATTGTTTGTCATCCAACAAACAAACACACAAACAAATTCCACAGAAGAAACTCCGCCCCGGCGAAGTCATGGATACACGGGTAAGACATTCCATAAATATACTAAAAGCCCAACACAATGCACATTTTTTTTGAGCTTCTCAGCCAGTTAATAAATTAAATATTCAAGAAATATGGGATATAAAATTATAGACTAAGAGGTTAAATATTCTTTACCAACTTAATCGATGTGCTCACACAAAAAAGAGTATGCAGCCCATCCTCCTTACAGAGTGAAATATAGTTACTACGTAGGATAGTGTAAGTTACACATGAATATGTAAGTTTTTATCCATACAAAAGTTAAGTTTATATACGTTCTAAATGAAAGTTTCTGCCTAACACCAAATATGCCCTTTTTTACACACACCTGTCGAAAAATAATTACGAACCAAAATTTTAATTTTAGCTTAAAAGCTTCCAAGCGATAGCACAAATTGGGTAAATATAAGGCACATTTGCAGTTAAATATATTCAGTATTTATATATATATTAAATATTTATATATATATAAATATATATTTGCATATATATATGGATGATCTGCAGCACAAAATGGCCTTCTCCTTGTCCACTCAAATAAGAGCTAATAATAGTTTGTTTTTTTTTTTTTTCGTTTTTGTTGCAATATTTCTTTAGCACACATTGCATCCGCGAATGTGATTATGTATACCTGCCTTTGGCATTCATATTATTCATTCGATGCATAATTTATATGTAAACGATAAAGTAATGATATTTGCGGCACGCCGAAGACTTAATACCCTTTTGTGGACAGTTATCTATTGCAGACATGTGAGAATATAGTTAAACTCGTGATATCTTTAAAAAAAAAAACAGAACTTTTTGTCATATATAAAACTAGCTTTCGACCGATCGTTCCTATGGCTATATCAACTCAGCTGTTGATGCTGACCTATAATATACGATATATACAGGGGTCGGAGATATCTCTGACAAGCAAGGGTTCAAAAATTCGAGAATATTAGATTTAGAGAATTGAAATAAAAAATAATTTATCTGTGCACGTTTTCTAAAGGAATGACGTCGAGGGTACTCGAGATAAACTTGGCATTCTACAGAAAGATGTATAAATAAATACACTCTAAAATAATCATCTATATGCAGAAGCGATTAGATCGAAGGGAACGGCTGCAATAAATATGTATGCACATATACATATAGTATCTAACCAGGGGCGTTGGGCTCAAGATTCAAAGCAAATTAATTAACATTCAGTTCTGTCTGTCGCGACGCGCGAGTGAAAGGCAAAATAATCGCGTGCAGTTCAGTCGTACCTAGGCCTTTCATCCGAGCTATGATATTCGGTTTAAATTTTTGAGAATAATTTGATGTAACTATGTAAGGTCCTTCTTACTTTGTTTAGCCAAGGTAAAATTCATATGAGCATATGTAAGTGACTGGACTTGTGTGTTATGTACCTATTACTGACTAACACTCATCGTAATTATTAATTAATTAATTAGCCCCCCCGCCATCCCTTGGAAATTCATGTTTACACACACATACATTTTAGACAGCCCCCAAAAAATAAGACATTATCTGGCACCTCTCAGTCGACTAACAATTTGAAATGCAATTGAATGTTGTCCAGTATTTTTAATTGAATTTAAAACCAATATTCCAGTTGTTGAGGCCAGGCGAGGTTGGTGAAGGACAGGTGAGAGTTAGTTGTGCTTTTCTTTTTTTCATTCGTAGTATTTGGTCCACATTTCTCTTAACAAAACTTATTGTGAAATGCTCGGTATATCTCAAATTCCACACACCACACACCGTGAAATTGCACCAAAAAATCAAAAAATTTGCACTATATATCTATCACTTGCATAAGACTTGCGAGCCCCAATCAGAATACAAATACTACTAAGTACTATTCACATCATCTTCCAAATACATCTCTACAGATCGAACGTAGTTAATAACAACAAACAAACACACACACACACACTCGGGTAATTAATACATTAATCTTAAGAATTCTAATAAGTGGCAAATAATTTCGAAGATTCTATAGATATATAGGGGCTATGGTTATGTAGATAAGTGAGGACAATTGTGAAGCTGTTTAGATATTTCATAAAAAGCAGGAAAGTTTCCCTTACAGTGTGCTACAGAACTATATGAACTAAATCTGATGATAATAATTGTATGTTACATACAGCACATATGTAGGTAGAGAGGTTAGGGGGAATACAAAATAGCAGTTTTGTTCAATATGTCCGGAAAAACAAAGAATTTCGATGATAGTCCGATCCGAAATACTAAAAGACTCGACTAATAAAGACAAGTAAGAGGTTCTAGTCGGGAGCTCCCGACTAGGGGATACCCTGAACCCTTTTCTTCCAACACCAAATGCAAATATATATACTTTTCTAGAAGTAAGATATCAATTTTGGTGACTCTAGCTCTTATTATTTACAAAAATTGCTCAAAAAACAGGATGTCGATATCGATTTTTATCGATTGCTTGAAAACAGAGTAAGTTATCGATTATCGAAAACAAACTCGATCTGCGTAGGCAATAGGAGGCTAAAATTTCAAGTCTCTAGCTTTTATAGGTATTGAGATCCTTGCGTTCATAAATACGGATAAAGTTAGAAGGCAATAATATTAGTAAATGTTTAAAATACGATATGATGTCAAGTAGTAGAAACAAATTCATACACACTAAACAAAATTCATAAATCTGCATCTACTATTTCAATTATTCTTTAATTTTAGTGCACTCGGTCAAGTTACTAATCTATGAAATTTTAATTGAATTATTTTTGCATCCTTGAATTTAATTTAATGACTGCAATATTAAACCAAACCAGATTTGGGTTAATTAAAACAAAGAAATACTGTTCTAATACGTATATAGTATACTCTTTTGGTATATAGTGTATACCGAGTATAAATCAACACAATATTTGGGATTATTGAAACAAATTTAAGACTAACCCGATACGAAAAAATATGTTATTATATTTACTTTAGTTACTCTTTATATATGTTAAATATATATATTAGAGAAATAAAAGGACGACGCCTGCCAAATTTTAAGGAAAATTCTCACATTTTGGTCTTACTAAATTCCATCATACTGCATGAATATACATAGGTATAATTATTTGTACATTCGGGCATTTATTTATATCCTCTTGTTTTTTTTGGATCTTGATAGCAAAAACAACAGCGACCCGGCGAAATGGGGGACACAAAACAGGTCTTAAATTGTGATCGAATGATCACATTTACTTTCAATTATTATCGCTTGTGTTCTTGTTGGTGACTGATTTGAAACATAATATTATAAAAGGCGTATATAACATTTAAGATTCATATATATTGTAAATATTGAAAGCAACCAAATCACGAATACAAATACAAGCGCATTGCATAAACATATCTCTTTATACATATACATATGTATAAATTTTCCGTACATTTGTACGGTTGTAAATTTCTTTGTGATTGATCCAAATTTTCAACCTTTCTATGTAAATAATACACGTATATATATTTTTGGGTGGTTTTTTCTTTGGGATACTGTGTTTTTTATTTAGTTTTTAGATTGCGTTACTTACTCGAATAAAACGTATGTACGTTAGCAAAAGGGAGTATCAATGCAATCTTTAACATTAATGGGTATATAACCAGTTTAAGGTCATAGATTTTATATTTGTTGCACTCCGGAACATATTTAGAAACTGTTTACGGACACAAAAACATTTTTAGTTAACACTTAACTTTTTACTAACCTTTACAATAATCTATCAATTTTAAAATGATTTATAACTACATTCATTCATTCATCTTAGCGATCTATCAACTGACTTATAACTAAAATCCATTAGAAAGTAATCTAAAATTTTTGTAATCGCGTATTAGCTTACATTTACATTGCATCGTATCAAAGTCACTTCAAAAAAGTGTCTGATGGTAGATTTAAGTATTTTGTTGTAGATGTTGATGTTCAGTTAAGTAGTTGACATAATTGAAAATCTTTACCCTACTCCGCAGTATGCAGTATGCGTTTTTAATTTTTCTTTTGTACATAATCCGTATTTTGTCGAGTGAATAACATTGTTCACGATTTGAACTACATTGAGTAGCACAAAATGTATTATCTATCTGTCTTTTCTTTATGTTTTTTTTTCATTCTGTTTGTGTCTGACAACACTTTCCGCCCATTTTTGTTGATCGGTATCATCATGTAATTACACACAAAAGCGGAGACGTCCCTCGATTGATGTGCGCAGACCCAGCGTTCAGGATTTGGAAGATCTTATAAATAAACCATCCACGCCGCTGCGCGATATCGGCGATGGTGGTCCACCCACAATTATCGATGTGCAAGAGTCATACTCCGCGGTCGAAGGTATGTATCACCCATTCGTACATAGTACAACAAACCACCTACTCGTTAAAGATTCGGTATGTATGTATATATGTATCGGTATATGGTATATGTACTCGTGGCTAACCCATACATTGTGTAAATCTTGTTTTGTTTTGTGCCCATGTATTTGTAGACTCGACGGCCTACCTTACAGTTGGTGTCGAGGGTAACCCAGCACCCACATTCAAGTTCTACAAAGGAGTTACTGAGATTATTGAGGGTGGTCGGTACAAGTTCCTCACAGATGGACAAACGAACACAATCACATTATGCATGCGTAAGTGCAAGCCCAACGATGAGGGCAAATATAAGGTTGTTGTTGCCAATATACACGGCGAGGACTCGGCCGAGATGCAGTTATATGTCTCCGATTCTAGTGGCATGGATTTCCGTGCCATGTTAAAAAAACGTCGTTATCAAAAATGGGACAAAGAAGAACAAGATCCCAATTGGGGTGATCTTAAAGAAACTGAAAAACCATTACCGGCTTTAAAGAAAGTCGAAAGGGTAAGAAGCAGAGATCGTTTTTACGGCTTACTTCATTTGCTTTATTACTTACTCATAGAGCTAAACTGTGGTAATCCCTTAGAAGTTGCTGATCGCATTCCGATGAAAAAACAAAAGCACATAACAAGCGCGGAAATATTGATATACTGATAGCCTATTTACAAAAATTACCTATCTTCTTTAGATAGGTAGATAACAAGGATTAGAAATCGTTGCATTACCCACCTATTAGAATTGCAGTACGGATTTTATTATCCGCAGCCAATATCAAGTTGTTACATCTACATCTTTGTCTGTCAGTCCCAGATACCAAAGTTTTCCATTAATTTTTGTTTGTTTCTGATTCTTAATTTCTATATATATATATGTCTGTCTGTCCCAGAGATCAAAGCTTTTGTTCAATATTGTTTGTAACTAATACCTGATTTCGTTTTAAACAATTTTAAGCAAATACAGTAGTTGAATTATTTAAATTAAGTAATTAACATTTTAATAACGATTAAATTATAGATCGTCATATGCATATTGTTAGCTTACGATTTTTATATATTTGTATAAGCTTGCCAAGATCGAAAGCTTCATTTCGTAACAAAACTTGCGCAGAGAGTTTTATAAAAGAAAATTAATAATAGCTACATTTATTTACTAAAACCCACTATTTCAAAAACCTCAGATCATATATAGCTCAATTCATGAATATCGATATCAATATCGAGAAAAAAAGAAGATACTATATACATGTTAGCCAAATTGGTACTCAAAAATGGCCGTTCAATTGAACCGTCGTCAATTAATCAGTTTTTAAAGTAGAATATTCGCAAATAAATTGCAAAATAAATTGGTAATGTTATAAGTACTACATTATCTCTTCACTATGTATGTTGTGTATTATAATATGCAATACAGGCGCCAACATCGCGTAGACCATCCCTAGCTGAGCTGATCCCCGATTGGCCGACGTTGCATCCGTTTCGACGTGAGGAGGTGCGGTTAACAATTCTGAGATATTTACTTAAATACTTATTATCCACAGATATAAGTTCAATCAATTATTTACATTTTTATGTACTACAAATTACTTTTCCAGTAAAACTCTTGGAAACTCTTGTTTTTTGGCGATTTTGGTTTGAAACCGGATTTTTATTTTTCGTTATTTTTTTAGAAGAGACAAACTAAAACCTTTATCGGGTACAGTCTTCGAAAAATGCATTTCGAATTGAATAGAATAAGCTTTCTTCTTGTTAATTTACTCAATCTTCTTTGACAGGGCATTTGAATTTTGTTACCTATTTGGCGTTATACTTATAATACAACAGAATGATATATTCATATGTATTTCTCTATTTTTACACTCATAATTTTACATGAATCCATGTGATCCATATATTTGCATACATCCATATTCAATCATACATAAGATTAAAGTCTTTTTATGAAAAGCACTCGATAAATTAGCTATCGGTTATCAATAAATAAATAATAATTCGATATACGATACAGCCGAAACTAACCTTATGGGTTTTTATTAATTTTTGCCCAATGATATGCAGATTAGCTAATCTCAAATCTGCATAGTTATTTAACAAACTACTTATAAATATAGTATTACAATAAGTTGTGGGCCATTCGGAAATGTGTATACATGTAGGAAATATTATAAATAAAAATATAATAACCATTTGTGTATCACATGTGAATTGGCACAATTTATTGGCATACTTGAAAGAGAGATGGGTGCAGGTACTTACTTATAAAAAATGCCTTTAGCTTGTCTGATTATCAATATATATATATCAAACAAAATATTGTTTTTTGGATCTTTGTTTTATTTAATTACATTACGTTAATTTTTTTAATGAATTAAATTGCTCTAATCATTATCATAAGCGGTACCAGTACCTAATGTTTATAAGTAGCACATATATATGTTTGCGACAAAGAAAAATGTCCACATATATCTGTGCTATTTATTACTTATAAATTGCATTTGAGAATGAATGCTGATTAATCGTATATCAAATTTATTGTCGTTTGACGTCTTTACCCATTTTTGACAACGCAACAAATAAAAACAAAAATATAAACAAACAACGAACAACAGAAGGTAGAATCTTTCCTTAGTCCACTGATCGATCAGTTCGCTAAGGAAGGCAAGGATAAAAAGGTTGTATTCGAGGCGAGATTCAGCAAACCCAACTGCAAACCCAAATGGCTATTCCGTAAGGATGTAAGTATAACACTTACATATGAATAAAAGTGAAAAGTGCGCAAATTATTTCAATTTACATAGCTGAACGTTTTTATTAAAAACATTAATTTTTTAAATGTTATGAACCTTTAATAGGAGGTGTTTACAGGCAGCAAATTCAAATTCAAGCAGGAGAATGATACATATCAGCTGATAATTACGACACCAAAGGTCGAAGACAGCGGCAAATACACAATTGAGATCGGCGGTGTGTCCAGTACGGCATTCCTGAATGTCGAGGAAGCTGATCCCACGTATACATTTACGAAGCCACTCAAAAAGAAACTGGAAGGTTTTACACGGCATGAAACGACGCTGGAGTGCTCCGTTAGCAGCAGCATGGCGAATGTCAGTTGGTTTAAGGACAACCAGAAGCTGGAATCGGATGATCCACGTTATTTGATCTCGAAAGACATTAATGGCAATCTAAAGCTTATTATCAAAGAGTCCGTTTTGGAGGACGCTGGCCAATACAGATGCCAATTGGACAAGCAGCCAGATAAAACGGAATGTGCCCTAAAGATAGTAGAGTATCCATATAAATTTGTCAAGGTGCTCAAATCACAGCAGTGCATTGAGAAGGACACCGTAACGCTTGCTTGCGAAATTGACGATGCCCAAGGCGATGTACAATGGTTCCGCAATGGTGAGGAAATCAAGCCGGACAAGCGAATACAGGTCGTCAAAGACGGGCGCAAGCGAAAGCTTATTATCAAGGATTGCAAAGTTACGGATGCCGGTCAGTTCAAGTGTACGACGAATGCGGATCAGACTGATGCCGAGATAATCATAAACTGTAAGTAAACATTTCGAAATTAACGTACATACTGGCAAGCTTAATATACTGGCTTCACAAATATATGTTTTATTATTATATTTAAGATCAAAACCGATTTAACAAGAAACTCAAAGACACCGATGCTGTGGAGCGAGAAAAACTGGTGTTAGATGTCGAGCTGCAGGACCAGACAGCCCCATGCGACTGGAAGTTCAATGGCGAACCAATTGTGCCCAGCGAGCGCATTGAAATCAAGAACTTGGGCGGTGGCAAGCACCAGCTGGTTTTCAACGGTCTCGACCTAACCGACGCAGGTGAAATAACCTGTCAATCGGGACAGCTAACATCGACGTGTAAGCTTTCTGTGCGTAAGGGCGAAAGCAGACCGAATATTGACTGTCCGGATGAGTTTGCAGAACCAATTAATGCGCCAGTTGTCATTGAGGTGCCATACAAAGGTAATTAATCATAATAAAAAAATTTTATTATTTATCAATATGTATAATTTATTTTTTTGGATAGCAATAATGTTTTTATTGTTATTCCTCTTAAGTTAATACATATACATTTTTACACCCTGAACCCATTAAAAATGGGTAAAAAGGGTATAGTGTATTTGTGCAAAATGCAAATGTATGTAACAGGCAGAAGGAAGCATCTCCGACCCCATAAAGTATATATATTCTTGATCAGCATCAATAGACGAGTCGATCTAGCCATGTCCGTCTGTCTGTCCGTCTGTCTGTCCGTCCGTCTGTCTGTCCGTCCGTCCGTATGTAAGAACGCATGTAGCTTCTAGAAAAGTATATATATCTACATTAGGTGTTGGAAGAAGAGGGTTCAGGGTATCCCCTAGTCGGGAGCTCCCGACTAGAACCTCTTGTTATTTTTCGTTAATCTGTTTATGTATATATTTCAATATTAATATTTATATTTATTTATGTGTGTGTATGTTTATATAGTAAGCGGTACTAAGCAAACACCAGTGGAGGCAAAATTAATTAAGGACGGAAAGCCTTTGCCTGTCAAGGATGTCGAGGTTGCAATAACCGATGATAAGGTCACGTTTAAGATTAAAAAACCATCAAGGGATTTATCGGGACCCTATCAAATCAAAATTTCAAATGGTCAAGGCGAAGATACCAAGGATGTTAACATTATTTGCCAAGACGTTCCACAGCCACCGCAAGATGTCGATGTCACCGACGTATATCAGACATCGTGTGTGGTTAACTTTAAGCCACCGGCAGATGATGGCGGTTCGCCCATTACAAAATATGTTATCGAGCGGCAAGACTTGAGCAAAAAACAGGGCTGGGAGCCTGTCGCTGAGGTTCTACCAAATGAACCACGTCTCAAAAAGATTGATGACCTGGTGCCAAAAAAGCAGTACAGATTCCGCATTCGTGCTGTTAACAAACTTGGTCCATCGGATCCGGCCACATTCAAAAACTCCATACTTGCGAAAGATCCATGGGATGAGCCCGGCAAACCCAAGGCCGTTGACCTTACCGACTGGGATAAGGATCACGCTGATCTCAAGTGGGAGGCACCTGATAGTGATGGTGGCGATCCAATTACCTCCTATGTTATTGAATACAAAGAGAAGTTCTCAAACGATTGGGTGCCCGGCAAAGAAGTGCCGGGAGATGCCAGAACGGGCACAGTTGAAAATCTTAAGGAGGGCCAACAGTACGAGTTTCGAGTCCGTGCTGTTAATCGGGCAGGTCCTGGCGAGCCTAGCGACAAGACTAAAGCCATTATAGCCAAATGCCGATTTGTTAAACCTTTTCTGGTTGGCGATGGTCTCAAAAATATTACTGTGAAAAAAGGACAAACCATACGCTATGATATTAAATACGATGGAGAACCAGAGCCAGCAGCTAGTTGGCTTAAGTCCAATGAAACGCTCAAGTTTGATAATCAGCGTATCTGTCTCGAACAGCTTGAACGCAATTCATCGATAACTATCAAGAAATCTGTGCGCAATGACACGGGCAAATATAAGCTGGTATTGACCAACAGTTCGGGAACAATTGAATCTGAGGCACAAGTTGTGGTCCTGGATCGTCCGTTAGCACCAGGTGGGCCATTTGAGCCGGAAGAGGTGCGTGCTCATCGCATTAAGATGAAGTGGAAACGACCCCCAGATGATGGTGGCTGTGAAATCACGGGCTATGCCCTCGAACGCATGGATGAAGAGACTGGACGTTGGATACCCTCTGGCGAAGTTGGTCCAGACGAGACCTCATTTGACTTTAAGGGTCTAACGCCAAATAAGAAATATAAGTTCCGCGTCAAGGCCATCAACAAAGAGGGCGAATCCGAGCCCCTGGAGACAACCGATGCGATCCTAGCCAAGAATCCCTACGATCCACCAAGTCCACCCAGCCAACCCGTCATAGATGATTATGATAATAAGAGTGTCTCGCTTAAGTGGAAACGCCCACCGTCTGACGGTGGACGTCCTATAACACATTACGTTGTTGAAATTAAGGACAAATTCTCGCCAACATGGAGTGAGGTAGCCAAAACAGAGGATCCAACACCCGAATGTAAGGTGGAGGGCCTTAAGGAAAAAATGGTATATCAGTTCCGAGTGCGTGCGTTCAATAAGGCTGGTCCCTCGGAACCTTCTCAACCGACTGACAATCATCTTTGCAAGCACAAAAACCGTAAGTTATATTATAAGATAGATGAATTAAGCTTCGCTCCAGCTATAATCTCTTTCTATTCACTTTGCTTTGGCTTAACATACTATCAATGCACATGCTAACAAATATTGCTTTCAGAATTGAAGCGCATCCGCTTTTTTCACAACGTGGTCTTATTATATATGTTTTTAGACTGTCAGCCATTCGTAGTCTCATTTTTTTTTCATAAAGATCTTAATAAGAATAAAATCCAAACCTTCTCTAAGAACACTTAAACAAAATCAGTAGGAAACATGGCGAAAAAACAAAAAATAAGAAAGATTCTCTGGTGGGATCAAGGTTGAAAATCACGAATATATGTTCAACATTTGATAATATTTATGCACTTAGTATATCGCTCAAATAAATTATTTTTACAGCATATCGCATTTACCTCACTGCTAGCGCTTTTATTATGTACGTATTTTTTATTAAATTAGCAATGATTCTCGCCAAATATTTATGACATTGAAGCTAACGTTGTTTTTGAATTTGCAAAAATTCTTGTCGCATAAACCTATACAGTTAAGCCACAAATTGATAGATCGACGTTCAAGCGCGTGACAATCAAAAGCGGACGTACACACAAATGGTCGGTTGACATTACCGGCGAGCCCGTGCCCGAACTGCACTGGAGTTGGCGTGATGATGTTCCGCTAACAACTGGGGATCGCATAACAATTGAGAACGTCGGTTATCACACGGACTTTGTTATCACGAATGCCAAGCGCCAGGACAGCGGATTTTACACATTAAAGGCGGAAAACCGTAATGGGGTTGACCGCGAGACCGTGGAGCTAGTCGTTCTGGGTAAGCCCAGTTCTCCGAAAGGACCTCTTGCTGTCAGCGATGTCACAGCAACTGGATGTAAGTTGCAGTGGAAAAAGCCAGAGGATGATGGAGGCGTACCCATTAAGGAGTATGTTGTCGAAAAAATGGACACAGCAACAGGCAAATGGGTCCGGGTTGGACGTTCGCCCGGCGAAAAGGAACCGCCAAGCTTTGATGTTACCGGCTTAAATCCCGGTTCCGAGTACATGTTCCGCGTATCTGCCGTCAATGAGGAGGGCGAATCCGAGCCGCTGACAACGCTTGTCGGAATTGTTGCCAAGGATCCATTTGATGAACCCAATAAGCCGGGCACTCCTGAAGTTACCGATTATGATAATCAGAGCATCAGCCTAAAATGGACACCGCCCAAAAACGATGGCGGCGCCCCAATACAGAAATATATCATTGAAAAGAAGGATAAGAATAAGCCAGATTGGGAAAAGGCTTTGGAAATCCCTGGTGACCAATTAGAAGCTACAGTTGCTGGTCTGCAAGAATATGGTGAATACCAGTTCCGTGTCATTGCAGTCAACAAAGCCGGCCCATCTCCGCCATCAGACGCGAGCGTTCCGCAGGTGGCCAAGTACAAAAAATGTAAGTATATATCGTCTGATTGACAGAATTAATCTCTGATCCTGTGCCTTGTTTTACAGTGAAACCTCGCATAGACAGGACAAATTTGAAGCCCTTGTTAATTCGCGCTGGTAAGCCCATAAAGTATGATGTGAATGTACGCGGCGAACCGGTTCCAACAATAACATGGTATCAAAACGACAAGGAACTCAAGCCTGAGGATCTGCCAAGCAATTGCGAAATTCAAAATGTTCCTCACAATACAAAAATTTCTATAATTGATACCGTCAGAAAGCATACGGGCACATATAAGATTTGTGCCGTAAATGAACATGGTGAAGATGAGGCAGTCGTTGAAGTAAATGTCTTGGCTCCGCCCGGTAAACCAAAGGGTCCTCTAACCGTTAAGGATATTACCAAAGATGGTTGTAAGCTGAAGTGGCAAAAGCCAGACGATGATGGTGGTCAGCCCATCACGGCCTATCAAGTCGAAAAATTCGATAAGAAACAAGGTCGATGGGTACCTGTCGGTCGAGCCTCAGGAAATGATACCGAATTCGATGTCAAGGGCCTTCAGGAAGGCCATGAATATCAGTTCAGGGTTAAAGCCATCAATGAGGAAGGCGAGTCCGAGCCTCTAGAGACCGATGGAAGTATATTGGCAAAGAATCCATATGATGCTGCCAGTAAGCCAGGTACTCCAAAGATCGATGATTACAACGAACATATGGTAAAGCTAAAGTGGGAGGCTCCAAAGGACGACGGCGGTGCGCCAATCACGGGCTATATCATTGAAAAGAAGGATAAATTTTCACCCATTTGGGATGAAGTCCTCACCACGAATGTAAGTATTACATTTATACAGAGTATTCTGTGTGATTAAGTACAGCATTTTGACATCTACTCTATTAAGACTCCGGTTCCTGAGGCAACAGTCGATGGCCTTACCGAAGGCAACGTGTATCAATTCCGTGTCCGTGCAATCAATAAGGCGGGACCTAGTGAACCCAGTGATGCAACGGAACCTCATTTGGCAAAGCCACGAAATCGTAAGAACTCCAATTTTCAAATACTTTTTCAGCTTAAATATTAATAGGCTGAGAGCTAATGAGTTGCTAATTTGGTGAATAATATGATAATATTTATTTTTCATTTTTGATTTCTGGTACGTATATGCATATGCTTGTTTTTATGTTAAGCCAAACATTCATTTTATTTGCCATCAATGCTCGTAGTAGAGCTTCTTTTCTGTACGTCTATTTCTAGTCAAATATTTAATTATATCGAATATCAAATAATAAATTTGTAATACACTAATTATAGTGAAGCCATCTATAAACCGCGAAAAAATGAAGCCCGTGAAAGTACGCGCAGGCCAAACGGTTAAATTTGATGTAGATGTTAAAGGAGAGCCGGCCCCGACTCTAACTTGGTTCTTTAAGGAAAAAGAAGTAACACCTAGTGGACAATTGCGATTAGATAATGAAGATTATAATACAAAACTCGTATTATTAGACACAACAAGGAAAGACAGTGGAGTCTATAAGCTCAAAGCTGAAAATATAAATGGTGTAGACGAGGCTGAAGTTGAAGTAATTATATTAGACAAGCCAGCAAAGCCCGAAGGACCCTTAGAAGTATCTGATATACATAAAGAGGGTTGCAAGCTGAAATGGCGGAAACCCAAAGACGATGGAGGAGTACCTCTATCGGGCTATGCCATCGAAAAATTGGATACAGCAACTGGTAAATGGGTTCCATGTGGAACTGTCGATCCCGAGAAGACAGAGTTCGATGTTAAGGGTTTGGATCCAAATCATCGCTATCAATTCCGAGTGAAGGCCCTTAATGAAGAGGGCGAATCGGAACCGCTCGAAACAGAATCGGCCATCACTGCCAAGAATCCATTTGATATATCTGCACCGCCTGGCCTGCCAGAACTTGAGGATTGGGATGAGCATCATGTTAAATTGAAATGGGAACCGCCAATCCGTGACGGCGGCACTCCCATCACAAATTATATCATTGAGGTGATGGACAAAGATTCTGGAGAGTTCGTGAAAGCAGCCGAAACAGAAGGTTCAATCTGCAAGGGCGTCGTTAAAAAACTTGAAGAGGGTCAGCAATATAAATTCCGTGTTCGCGCTGTAAACAAAGCTGGACCCTCTGAGCCATCAGAGCAAACCAATTGGCATACGGCCAAGCCGCGCTTCCGTAAGTTGTTTAATTATTTAATATTTAATAATTATCATGGCCATTTATTATTATTATATTTTGTGTTTATTTTCTGAACAGTGAAGCCACATATAGATAGAACAAACCTTAAGCCTGTAGTTGTGAAAGCAGGCTTATCGATCAGCTTGGATATTAATGTTAAAGGTGAGCCAGCACCAAAGGTGGAATGGCTGTTTAATGGATTACCTGTGATCAGTGATGAGGAGGGAGTTAAAATCGACAATGTTGACTATAATACCAAATTCTTTGTTATGCGAGCCAAACGTCCGCAAAGTGGCAAATACACGATTAAAGCTACAAATGAGGTTGGCGACGACGTTGCCGAACTAGATGTGACCGTATTGGGCAAGCCAGGTAAGCCGAAGGGTCCACTGCACGTCAATGATATGACCAAACACAGCTGTAAGCTGAAATGGGAAAAGCCTGAAGATGATGGTGGCGCGCCAATTGACTATTATGAAATAGAGAAACTTGATCCGCATACTGGCCAATGGCTGCCATGTGGCAAGAGTGCCGAGCCAGAAGCGAAGGTGATTGGCTTGCATGAGGGCAAGCCCTATAAATTCCGTGTTCGCGCTGTCAACAAAGAGGGAGAGTCTGAGGATCTGGAATCGGATAAGCCAGTTATTGCTAAGAATCCGTTTGATGAGCCGGACAAACCCGGTCGACCAGAGCCTACCAATTGGGATAAGGACTTTGTTGACTTGGCCTGGGATCCGCCCAAAAACGATGGAGGTGCTCCTATCCAGAAGTACATAATCCAAATGCGTGACAAATCCGGACGCGCCTGGGTAGACGCGGCTACAGTTCCTGGTGACAAAACCAAGGGCACCGTAACGGCTGTTGAAGAAGGACACGAATACGAGTTCCGCGTTGTGGCTGTTAATAAGGCTGGTCCCAGCGAGCCCAGCGATGTTTCCAAATCGGTTGTGGCAAAACCTCGGTTCTTGAAGCCCCATATTGATCGCAAGAACCTGCAAAAGAAAATCATGCGCAGCGGTCAAATGTTGCACATGGATGCAGCTGTTAAAGCCGAACCGCCGGCCAAAATAACTTGGACCTACAATGGAGCCGAAATCAAGACCAACGACAAAATCAAAATTGAGAACGAGGAATACAAAACAACATTTATAATGCCAAAAGTTAGGCGTGCCGATAAAGGTACGTACATTGTGACAGCTAAAAATGATTCCGGCGTTGACACCGTCGAGGTCGAGCTTGAAGTATTATGCAAGCCAAGCAAGCCAAAGGGTCCTTTGGCCGTCTCCGATGTTACAGCCGAAAGCGTTCACTTGAAATGGGATAAGCCCGACGATGACGGTGGCGAGCCCGTAGAACATTATGTCGTTGAGCGAATGGATACGGAAACAGGTCGATGGGTGCCAGTCCTGACGACTAAAACACCTGAAGCGGACGTGACTGGTCTAACCGAAGGCAAAGAATACCTATTCCGAGTTAAGGCCGTGAATGCCGAAGGAGAGTCCGAACCTCTGGTAACCGATACCCCGGTAACGGCGAAAAATCCATACGATGCCGCGGACACACCCGGTAAGCCACAAATTACCGACTGGTCGGCAAATCATGCAGATCTTAAATGGCGTGCTCCCGACGACGACGGAGGTGCACCAATTACTGGCTACATTGTTGAAAAGAAAGATAATAATACCGGCAAATGGCAAAAGGTTTTGGAAACAAATACCCCGGATTGCAAAGCTCGCGTAAACGATTTAATCGAAGGCACCAAATATCAGTTCCGCGTGAAAGCCGTTAACAAAGCAGGTCAAAGTAAGCCATCCGAGGCCTCAGACCAAATGACCGCCAAGGATCGCTTCGCAGCACCCAAAATTGATAGAACCAATATTAAGGATATCATAGTCAAGGCCGGCCAGCATATTCGCTATGACATCAAGATATCTGGCGAGCCTCCACCAAGCAAGACATGGTTCCATAATAAAGCCCGCATTGAGGACGATGACTACAATATTGACATGGAGTCGTATCGCACAAAACTAGCCGTACCCTTTGCCAAGCGTTTGCACACCGGCAAATATACAATTAAGGCCGAAAATGAGTCGGGCCATGATGAGGCTTCGTTTGAGGTAACCGTTCTTGATAAGCCTGCACCACCAGAAGGCCCGCTTCGCGTGACCGATGTTCACAAGGAAGGATGCAAGCTGAAATGGAACCCACCGCTGGATGATGGTGGCCTACCCATAGAGCATTATGTTGTTGAGAAAATGGACGTGGAAACCGGTCGCTGGCTACCCTCTGGTCGCTTTAAGGAACCATTTGCTGAGCTGAATAACCTAGAACCCGGTCACGAATATAAATTCAGAGTACTGGCTGTAAATACTGAAGGAGAATCGGAGCCTTTAGCCGGTGAGCATTCTATAGTTGCAAAGAATCCATTCGATGAGCCCGGCAAGCCCGGCACTCCGGAGCCATTTGATTGGGACAAAGATCGTGTGGATTTGGTTTGGCGGCCACCACTCAACGACGGTGGATCACCGATTACCGGTTATGTTGTTGAGAAGCGTGAAAAGGGCACAGATAAATGGATTAAAGGAGCGGAAATCAACGCACCTGCGTTCGGTGAGGAATGCAAAGCTTCAGTGCCAAACCTTGACGAAAACTGCGAATACGAGTTTAGGGTTAAGGCCATCAATGCAGCTGGTCCTGGCGAGCCATCGGAAGCGAGCAAATCGGTCATAACCAGACCAAGAAAGTGTAAGTCAGCTCTTATTTTTATATTTATTCTTAGTTTTAAAATATTTTTTATTTGATTTCAACAGTGGCACCAAAGATTGAGCGCAAAAATATACGCACCTATAATATCAAGGCAGGTGAGCCAATATTCCTGGATATTAATGTCAGCGGTGAACCAGCTCCCGAAATAAGTTGGACTCAAAATGGCAAGATCGTTTACTCGACACCCGCTAGCAAAATCGAAAATGTTCCCTACAACACCAAGTACATCAACAGTAATCCAGAGCGAAAGGACACCGGACTATATAAAATTGCCGCGCATAATCTTTATGGTCAAGATCAAGTCGAATTCCAGATTAATATCATAAGTAAGTACATACTATAATATATATGACTATACTCGGGCCTACATCAAATTTAATAAATTGAAATAATAAAAAATAATTTTATTGAAAAATTGCAGCTAAGCCCGGTAAGCCCGAGGGCCCGCTGGAAGTATCCGACATTCACAAGGACGGCTGCAAACTGAAATGGAAAAAACCAAAGGATGATGGCGGCGAGCCAATCGACAGTTATTTGGTCGAAAAGTTCGATCCCGATACTGGTGTTTGGTTACCTGTTGGTAAAAGTGACGTTCCAGAAATAACCGTTAATGGCCTAATACCTGGTCACGAGTACAAGTTCCGCGTGAAGGCCGTGAACAAGGAAGGCGAATCTGAACCACTTGAAACTTTGGGATCAATCATCGCCAAGGATCCATTTAGTAAGTATATATATATATATATATATATATATATATATATATATATATATATATATATATATATATATATATATATATATAAGCTGATGTTGTATAAGGTAATCTAATAAACATGAACTTTACAGCGGCACCTTCCAAGCCAGGAGCGCCAGAGCCTACTGACTGGACTGCCAACAAGGCAGATCTAGCATGGAATGATCCGGCTAGCGATGGTGGCTCACCCATTACGGGATATATTATTGAAATTAAAGACAAGTACAGTCCACTGTGGGAGAAAGCTTTGGAGACCGACTCTCCGTCACCGGTCGCTACTGTTAATGGTCTTATTGAAGGAAATGAATACCAGTTCCGCGTTATTGCCCTAAACAAGGGCGGCCAATCCGAGCCCTCGGAGGCGAGCAAGACATTTATAGCCAAGCCGCGCTACCTGGCGCCCAAAATAGACCGAAGAAACCTGCGCGACGTAACGATATCAGCCGGAACCGCTCTCAAGTTAGACGCTGTTATTACGGGCGAACCGGCACCAAAGGTGGAATGGAAGTTTTCGAATTACCCTTTGCAATCGGGAAAGAACACAACAATCGAAACACCCGACTACTACACCAAACTGGTAATCCGACCAACTCAGCGCGGTGACTCCGGAGAATATTTGGTAACGGCAACAAACAGCTCGGGCAAGGACAGTGTGCTTATCAACGTCAACATTACCGATAAGCCGACGCCACCAAATGGACCGCTTCAGATATCGGATGTGCATAAGGAAGGATGTCATCTGAAATGGAAGCGACCCAACGATGATGGCGGCACCCCAATTGAGTACTTCCAAATCGATAAGTTAGATCCTGAAACTGGATGTTGGCTACCGTGCGGCCGTTCAACGGAGCCTCAGGCTGACATTACGGGTCTTACGCCCGGCAATGAATATAAATTTAGAGTGTCGGCTGTTAATGCAGAAGGCGAATCGGCTCCGTTGGTTGGCGAGGAATCTATAATTGCCAAAAATCCGTTCGACGAACCAGGTAAACCGGAAAATCTAAAAGCAACCGATTGGGATAAGGATCACATCGATTTGGCGTGGACACCGCCACTCAACGATGGTGGATCTCCCATAACTGGTTATCTAGTTGAAAAGAAAGACAAATATGGACAATGGGAGAAGGCACAGGAAGTGCCAGCAGATCAATGCAAAGCAACTGTTCCGGATCTAACCGAAGGTGAAGCCTACGAGTTTCGCGTTAGCGCTATTAATGCCGCCGGTCCAGGTGAGCCATCGGATGCGACGGCTCCCATTGTTGCCAAATCACGCAATAAGCCCCCAGTTATTGATCGCTCCAATCTAATCGAGGTGCGCATCAAGGCTGGACAAGCATTTACATTCGATTGCAAGGTCTCCGGAGAACCAGCACCAAAAACTAAATGGCTACATAAAAAGAAAGAGCTGTATACGAAGGATAACATCAAGGTGACCCATGTCGATTACAATACCAAGCTAAAGGTGACAAATGCAACCCGCTCCGATTCTGGTCTCTATACTGTGCATGCTGAGAACTATAACGGCGAAGACAGTGCTGACGTAAAGGTAATTGTTATTGATAAGCCATCGCCTCCGAATGGCCCACTCAAAGTTGAGGATGTACATGCCGAAGGATGCACGCTCAACTGGAATCCGCCGGACGATGATGGCGGTCAGCCTATTGAGAACTATGTTGTTGAAAAAATGGACGAAGCAACTGGCCGCTGGGTACCGGCCGGGGAGACAGATGGACCGGTCACCAGCCTTAAAGTAAAGGGCTTAACGCCCGGGCATAAATATAAGTTTAGAGTGCGTGCCAAGAATCGTCAGGGCACATCCGATCCACTTACCACCCCTCATGCGACTGAAGCTAAAAACCCATATGACGAGCCAACCAAACCCGGAACACCAACAATTAAAGATTTTGACAAAGATTTTGTTGACTTGAAATGGGCAAGGCCAGAAAGCGATGGTGGATCCCCAATAAGCGGTTACGTAATTGAAAAGCGCGATAAATACTCGCCAAATTGGGAGCCGTGCGCCGAGATCGATGGCGATGTAACCAACGGACATGTGCCCGACCTGATTGAAGGTGTTAAATATGAATTCCGTGTCAGGGCTGTGAACAAAGCTGGCCCGAGTATTCCCAGCGATGCAACTGAACCGCATGTGGCGCGTGCCAAGAACGTGGCACCAAAGATCGATAGGAATTTCATGTTGGATATTAAAATTCGAGCTGGCAACGTATTTGAATTCGATGTGCCAGTCAGTGGAGAGCCAATTCCAAGCAAGGAATGGACTCATGAAGATAACATGGTTATAAATACGGATCGTGTGAAGATTTCCAATTACGACGATCGTACAAAATTACGAATTCTCGATGCTAAACGGGCAGATACGGGATCATACACATTGGTTGCTCGTAATATTAACGGCCTGGATAAGCACACGGTGCAGGTGACAGTCTTGGATGTACCAACTGCACCTGAAGGTCCACTTCGTGGCGATGAAGTCACCAAGAACTCAATGACGTTACGCTGGCGACCACCCAAAGATGATGGCGGTTCCGAGATAACTCATTATGTCGTGGAGAAAATGGACAATGAAGCGATGCGCTGGGTACCAGTTGGCGAATGTGCTGGCACTGAGATCCGTGCTGACAATCTCATAGAAAACCATGATTATAACTTTAGGGTGCGTGCTGTCAACAAGCAGGGGCAGTCTCAACCGTTGACTACTTCCCAAGCCATTACGGCTAAGGATCCGTATTCGCATCCGGATAGGCCTGGGCAGCCACAGGCTGCCGATTGGGGCAAGGACTTTGTGGACCTGGAATGGGCCGCGCCGAAACGGGATGGTGGTGCACCAATTACTTCATATATTGTGGAAAAGAGACCCAAATTCGGGCAATGGGAGCGTGCTGCCGTGGTACCCGGCGATGAGCGAAAGGCCCATATACCCGATCTAACTGATGGCGGGGAGTATGAGTTCCGGGTAATCGCTGTAAATCGTGGCGGTCAGAGCGATCCATCGGATCCTTCTGGCACCATTGTCTGCAAGCCCCGTTTCCTGGCGCCATTCTTTGACAAATCGCTATTGGATGACATAACCGTGCATGCTGGCAAGCGACTAGGTTGGACGCTGCCAATAGAAGCTTCTCCGCGACCCACCATCAAATGGCTATTCAATGGCAAAGAAATCGAACCAAGCACTCGTATTGAGTCGAATCTTTTCCAAAATGAGCTGACCTTTGAAATACCATCAGCACTTCGAACCGATGAGGGTCGTTACACATTGATACTGAAAAACGAGCACGGCTCATTTGATGCATCGGCACATGCAACCGTTCTCGATCGGCCATCTCCGCCAAAGGGTCCACTGGACATATCAAAGATCACAAGGGATGGCTGCCATTTGGCATGGCATGTGCCAGATGATGATGGCGGCTCACCAATATTGCATTACATTATTGAAAAAATGGATTTATCTCGAGGTACATGGTCAGATGCTGGCATGAGTACACATCCAGTCCATGATGTGATCAGACTTGTCCATCGCAAGGAATATTTATTCCGCGTTAAGGCGGTCAACGCTATTGGCGAATCCGAGCCATTGGAGGCTGCCAAGAGTATAATTGCCAAAAATGAGTTTGATGAGCCCGATGCACCGGGTAAACCAATTGTCACCGATTGGGATCGCGATCATGTCGATCTACAATGGGCCGTACCAAAATCGGATGGCGGTGCACCTCTAACCGAATATATTATACAAAAGAAGGAAAAGGGCAGCCCATACTGGGTGAATGTTGTACATGTACCGCCAAACAAGACGGCAGCAACTGTTCCCGATCTCGTCGAGGGCCAAGAATATGAATTTAGGGTGATTGCCGCTAATCAAGCTGGCCAGTCAGAGCCATCAGAGCCATCCGATATGATAATGGCCAAGCCACGCTTTTTGGCGCCGAAGATTATAACACCGCTGCATGAGGTGCGTATCAAGGCTGGACTTATATTCCACATCGATATTGATTTTATTGGCGAACCAGCGCCAGAAGCGATTTGGACTCACAAATTCAATCCATTGAAGTCGAATGAAAGATCGACAATTACCTCAATTGGACACCACACGGTAGTCCATACGGTCAATTGTCAACGCTCCGATTCTGGAATTTATCATTTGCTATTACGCAATGATTCGGGCATAGACGAGGGCAGCTTCGAGCTAATTGTTCTCGATCGTCCCGGCCCACCAGATGGCCCCCTAGAGTATGAAGAAATAACTGCCAACTCTGTTACGATATCGTGGAAGCCACCCAAGGATAATGGAGGCTCTGAAATATCTGCATATGTGATCGAGAAACGCGACTTGACACATGGCGGAGGTTGGGTGCCAGCCGTTTCCTTTGTTAACGCAAAGTATAACCATGCGGTTGTCCCAAGACTTCTGGAGGGCACGAAATACGAATTTCGAGTAATGGCCGAAAACCTGCAGGGACGTTCCGATCCGTTAACATCGGAGCAACCTGTTGTTGCTAAAAACCAATACACCGTACCCGGAGCACCCGGCAAACCGGAATTATCGGACAGCGATAAGGATCATATTACTATTAAATGGAAACAGCCCATTAGCAATGGTGGCTCTCCAATACTTGGCTACGATATTGAGCGACGCGATGTTCAAACTGGTCGTTGGATTAAAATAAACGGTGAACCCGTGCCAACAACCGAATATAGAGATGATCGAGTATCGCCAAATCATCAATATCAATACAGGGTATCTGCTGTTAATGCAGCAGGAAACAGCAAGCCTTCGGAGGCATCGAGCACATTCAATGCCCGTCCGATGCGAGAGAAGCCAAGACTCTATCTGGATGGCTTGGTTGGCAGACGTATTAAGGTTCGTGCTGGGGAGCCCGTCAATGTTAACATACCAATATCTGGTGCACCGACACCAATGATCGAATGGAAGCGCGGCGATTCGAAGTTGCCAGAATCTAAAAACGTCTCATATGATACGAATTCGGAGCGAACCATTTTCCGCATTGACGATTCGACCAGACAGGACTCGGGCGTATATAAAATTACAGCAACTAACGAATTTGGCAAAGACTCGGCTGATATCGAGATAATTGTTGTTGACAAACCGACGCCACCCGAGGGCCCATTAACCTACACTAAAACTGCTCCTGATCACATTTCCTTGCAATGGAATCCACCAAAAGATGATGGCGGCAGCGAGATAACCGGCTATATCATTGAATTTACCGAGTTCGGTGTCGATGACTGGAAGCCCGTGCCTGGCTACTGTCCGAAAACGAATTACACTGTAAAAGGACTTACCGAAGGCAAAAAGTATGTGTTCCGTGTTAGGGCCGAAAACATCTATGGTGTCTCTGATGCCTTGGAAGGTAAGCCTGTTGTTGCAAAGTCACCATTTGACCCGCCAGGTGCGCCCTCACAGCCGCAAGTCGTGGCCTATACACCGAGCTCCGCATCTTTGGAGTGGCATCCACCAGACTATTGCGGTGGCAAACCGATTTCCGGTTATATTGTGGAGAGACGAGAACGCGGCGGCGAATGGATTAAATGCAATAACTATCCAACACCCAACACCAGCTATACAGTGCCCGATTTGCGTGAAGGTGCCCGCTATGAATTCCGCGCAATCGCGGTCAATGAGGCTGGCCCAGGAAGCCCATCGAAGCCGTCGGAACCCATGACCGCTGAACTGCAGCGTTATCGGCCCGACCCGCCCGAACCACCGAAGCCTGATCGTATCACAAAGGATAGCGTCACATTATCGTGGCGGCCACCGCGAAACGATGGCAAATCCAAAATTAAAGGATATTACATTGAAATGCGCCCGAAAAATTCGAAGGATTGGAAACCTGTTAATGACAGTCCAATTCATTCAACTGTGTTCCGGGTACCCGACTTAAAGGAAGGCGAAGAATATTCGTTCCGCGTCATTGCCGAAAATGATGTCGGTCGCTCGGATCCTTCGAAGCCATCACAGCCCATGACGATTGAAGAGCAACCAAATAAACCACACATGGATCTGGGAGGTGTTCGCGATATTATTTGCCGTGCTGGCGATGACTTTAGCATTCATGTACCGTACGTGGCTTTCCCGAAACCCACTGCATCCTGGTACTCGAATGATACTGTCTTGGATGATGACCAACGTGTGCACCAACACTTAACGGATGAAGCTGCTTCGTTTGTGGTAAAGAACTCGAAGCGTTCCGACTCCGGGCAATATCGTTTACAACTTAAGAATCCATCGGGCTTCGATACGGCTACCATAAACGTAAAGGTTTTGGATCGACCAGGTCCACCAACTAATTTACGGGCCGATGAATTTGCGGGTGATTCTTTGACATTGTATTGGAACCCGCCAAGAGATGATGGTGGTTCGCCCGTTCAAAATTACATTATTGAGAAGAAAGAAGCACGATCCTCGACGTGGACCAAGGTCAGCAGTTATTGTACGGTACCATTTGTGCGTATACGCAATCTGACAATTGGTAAAGAGTATGATTTCCGCGTTATTGCCGAGAATAAATACGGCCAGTCGGATCCAGCGAATACATCCGAGCCGATTAGAGCTAGACATCCATTTGACGTACCAAATGCACCCGGAATACCGCGTGGCATTGACTCCACGGAGGATAGCATAACGATTGCCTGGTCTAAGCCCAAGCACGATGGTGGATCGCCGATTACGGGATACGTAATTGAGAAACGCCTGTTGAGCGAAGACAAATGGACCAAGGCCATCCATGCCCTCTGCCCCGATCTGACCTGCAAGATACCCAACCTGATTGAGAACGCTGAATATGAGTTTAGAGTGGCTGCTGTCAATGCAGCGGGTCAATCGCCTTTCAGCGCGTCAAGCGATTTAATTTATTGTCGCCGCCCACCACATGCTCCCAAGATAACGTCTGACCTATCGATTCGCGATATGACTGTCATTGCCGGAGAAGAGTTCCATATTACAGTGCCGTACCATGCGAATCCACGACCGGTGCCGTCCTGGAATATCAATGGCATCGAAGTGTCACCCGATGAGCGCATCCGATTCGATACGGATGATTATAGCTCTGTATATCACAATAAATGCGCCAAACGATCTGAAACCGGATCGTATACAATAACCTTGGCAAACGCCAAAGGCTCGGACACTGCATCGTGTCATGTGACCGTTGTCGACAGACCTGGCCCACCACAAGGTCCATTTAATGCCTATGATATTACTCCAGATACTTGCACGCTCGCCTGGAAGACTCCACTCGACGACGGAGGCTCACCGATCACAAACTATGTTGTCGAGAAATTGGACACCAGCGGAACATGGGTGAAGGTTAGCAGTTTCGTGCGTAATACCCACTATGATGTTATGGGTCTGGAGCCTAATCACAAATACCACTTCCGCGTTCGGGCTGAGAATCAATACGGATTATCCGATCCGCTCGAGATGCCGGAACCCATTACAGCCAAACATCAGTTCACTGTTCCTGATGAGCCTGGCCAGCCCAAGGTAATTGATTGGGACTCTGGCAATGTTACATTGATATGGACACGGCCGGCAAACGATGGCGGCTCTCGCATTCAGGGTTATCAAATTGAATACCGGGACATTGTTAATGACTCCTCGTGGAATACGTACGAGTATTTAATAAAAGACACAAAATATCAATTGTACAATCTAACGAATGGCAGCGAGTATGAATTCCGAATTAAGGCGAAGAATGCTGCCGGCTTCAGTAAGCCATCGCCGCCATCCTTGAGATTTAAACTGAAGGGTAAATTTAATGTACCCGCGCCACCGGGCACTCCGCAAGTGACGAAAGTGGGCAAGAATTATGTCGACCTCAAATGGGAGAAGCCCATTAGCGATGGCGGATCCCGTATCACGGGCTACATAATCGAACGTCGAGATATTGGCGGTGCCGTGTGGGTAAAATGTAATGATTACAATGTTTTAGATACCGAATTCACCGTGATCAATCTTATTGAAATGGGCGATTATGAATTCCGCATTTTTGCCATCAATGCTGCCGGGCGTTCAGAGCCAAGTCTATGCACAATGCCCATCAAGGTGTGCGAAGTTTTGGGCGGCGAGAAGCCCGATTGGATCTCGCGATTGCAGGACAGGATTGCGCCTTCTGGCAAAGATTTCACACTGCAATGTGCTGCCTCAGGTAAACCAAGCCCCACAGCCAGATGGCTAAGGAACGGCAAGGAGATACAGATGCAACCCGGAGGACGATTTACATGCGATAGCAAAGACGGCGTTTTCAGGCTACACATATCGAATGTCCAATCCGGCGATGATGGTGACTACACTTGCGAGGCTATCAACTCACTTGGATTTGTGCATACGTCCGGGTATCTTAAAGTAGGCTCCCCGCCGATTATAAACAGATGCCCGAGTGAATTGTATCTACCGGAGGGCGATAATACCAAGATCAAGGTCTACTATTCGGGCGATCAGCCGCTTTTGGTGAAGATAACTAAAAACAACGAGCTTATCTCCGATGTGGCCGATGAATCACATTTTAAATATACTATCTTTGATGATTATATTGCCATATTTATACGCGATATTGTTAAAAGTGACGCTGGCAACTATCAAATCGAGCTGAGCAATGATTCTGGCAATGCAATCGGACATTTTGATGCACGTATTACGGGCCTGCCATCGGCACCCGTTGGCCCTATGGGAATTTCTCATATTAATAAGCACTCGTGCACATTGGCCTGGCGGCCACCAGCCTGCGATGGTGGCCTTCGGATAACACATTATGTGGTCGAACGTAAGGATATAACGTCTCCACACTGGATCACCGTGTCCAGCTCCTGCAAGGATACCTCCTTCAATGTGCAGGGCCTACTCGAGAACCAAGAGTATATATTCCGAGTAATGGCTGTAAATGCGAACGGCATTGGAGCTCCATTGGAAGGCTTGAATCCGATTCGTGCCAAGGCACCAATCGATCCGCCTTCGCCGCCGGGAATTCCAGAGATCACCGAAATTGGCGGCGACTTTGTCCATTTGGAATGGGCCAAGCCAGAATCGGATGGCGGTGCACACATTCAAGGCTATTGGGTTGACAAGCGTGAGGTGGGCAGCGATACCTGGCAACGGGTTAACCCCATCATTAGCGCTGCGAACCAAATCAACTGCCATAATCTGATTGAAGGCCGTCAGTACGAGTTCCGCGTGTTCGCCCAGAATATCGCCGGCCTATCGAAGGAATCAACCGCTTCTCAGGTGGTCAAGATCGTAGATCCAAAGGCGGCAACCGCGCCAATTATTGTCAAGCCGCTGCGCGATGCGAATTGCATCCAAAATCACAACGCACAGTTCACTTGCACAATTACGGGCGTTCCGCGACCAACTATTACCTGGTATAAGGGTGCGCGTGAGATAACAAGCGGGGCTCGCTATCACATCTACTCTGAGGGCGACAATCATTTCCTTAACATTAACGATGTCTTCGGAGAGGACGCTGATGAATATGTTTGCCGTGCTGTTAACAAAGCTGGCGCCAAGTCAACCCGTGCAGCTCTTGCCATTATGAGTAAGTACTTTTTTGGGTTTAATGAGATTCACTCTTAATATTGTAAACTACATTTATCCGCCCGTTATCTCAGTATGAGTACGAGAACTAGAAACTTGGGATATCTTCGGCATGCCGAAGATAAAATACCCTTTGTGGTGCGAATAAATCCTGAGTTTTGAATTTTTCTTATCTTTAAATATATATAATATCTATATATAAAAGCTGAAATTTTCACTGTATTTACCTTATGTGATTAAGGTGCACGTTAAGACGGGTTTTCAGGAAATTCCACCCGCAAGTGTGGAAAAAACGCGAAAAACGTTGGGTACACAACTTTTTTGTTTACCATCCGAACGGTCTTAAACCCAATTTCAAAGACATTTGTTTAAATTCATTTGAGGGGTGTTTCACACTTTTCCAAAAATCCGTTCCTCCTTGGTGGAAATAGAGGATTCACCCACAACAGTGTTAAATTGGCGAAAAACGATTGTATGAAAGTTATTTGTTTACCGTCCGATTCGTTTCAAAATCAAATCAAATTTTTAAAGCTTTTTGAGAACATTTATTCATGCCACGGGCAAGGCCGGGCTATACCCGCTAGTATATATGAATAGTCAAGCCGATTAGTCAGACAGTCGGTCAGGACAATAAGTTTTATTTATAGAGATAATTACATTCGTGTAATGACATTTTACAGCTGCACCAAAGTTGAACGTGCCACCACGTTTCAGAGACACGGCATACTTTGATAAGGGTGAAAATGTTGTGATTAAAATACCATTCACTGGCTTCCCCAAGCCACGCATACACTGGGTCCGAGAAGGTGAAAATATCGAATCTGGCGGACACTACAATGTTGAGGTCAAGGAGCGACATGCCGTGTTGACCATACGTGATGGATCGCGTTTAGATTCCGGCCCGTATCGAATCACGGCGGAGAACGAACTGGGCTCGGATACAGCTATAATCCAAGTACAGATAAGCGATAGACCAGATCCGCCACGCTTCCCGTTGGTCGAAAGTATTGGCACAGATTCGTTGTCCCTGAGCTGGAAGGCTCCCATCTGGGATGGCGGCAGCGATATTACCAACTACTATGTTGAGCGCCGTGAACATCCGCTTTCGTCGTGGATACGTGTAGGAAACACGCGTTTCACATCAATGGCCGTAACTGGCCTGACGCCCGGCAAGGAATATGACTTCCGAGTTTTCGCCGATAATGTCTACGGCCGCTCAGATGCATCCGATATAAGCACATTGATCAAAACAAAGGAATCGATCAAGAAGAAACCGGTCGAGCGTAAGTGGGAATTGGATGAGAGAGGCAAGAGGATACGTGGCAAGGCTGACGGTCCAATTAAGGATTACGATTCATATGTCTTTGATATATATTCGAAATTTGTGCCACAGCCTGTGGAAATTTCGCACGATAGCGTCTACAATCGTTACGATATTCTCGAGGAGATCGGCAATGGAGCGTTCGGAGTTGTGCACAGATGTCGGGAGCGTAGCACTGGAAATATATTCGCTGCCAAATTTATACCCGTATCGCATGCCGTTGAAAAAGACTTGATTCGACGTGAGATCGACATTATGAATCAGTTGCATCACCAAAAACTCATAAACCTACACGATGCGTTTGAAGACGACGACGAAATGGTCCTCATACTAGAATTGTGAGCATAGCCAAATTATCCCCAGATAATGCCTAGGCATATATTGATTAATTTTTGTTTTTCGTTTAACATTATTTAGCCTGTCTGGTGGCGAACTATTTGAGCGCATTACGGCTGAGGGTTACGTGATGACCGAAGCGGAAGTTATCAATTACATGCGACAAATCTGCGAGGGAATCCGGCATATGCACGAGAAAAATATTATCCACTTGGATATTAAGCCGGAAAATATAATGTGCCAGACTCGCACCAGTACGAATGTCAAACTAATTGATTTCGGTTTGGCCACACGGTTGGATCCAAACGAGGTGGTCAAAATCACAACTGGCACAGCCGAATTTGCAGCTCCCGAAATTGTGAACCGAGAACCGGTTGGATTTTATACGGATATGTGGGCAACGGGAGTGCTAGCCTATGTTCTGTAAGTGGATTCATATTTTGATAATACATTATGAAAACTATTAAATACCATTTCCCATTTCTCATATTTAGCCTAAGTGGACTTTCGCCCTTCGCTGGCGACAACGATATACAGACACTTAAGAATGTTAAGGCCTGCGATTGGGATTTCGATATGGAAGCTTTCAAGCACATTTCCGATGAGGGTAAAGATTTTATACGAAAACTTCTTATAGCCAGCAAAGAGAAACGAATGACTGCCCACGAATGCCTTTTGCATCCATGGTTAACGGGCGACCATAGAGAGCTCAACCAAAAGATTGCACGCGATCGTTATCTGGCCTACCGCGAGAAGCTGCGAAAGAAGTACGAGGACTTTGGCAAATATCTACTGCCAATTGGTCGCCTGTCGGAGTATTCATCACTGCGAAAACTTCTAATGGAGAAATATAAAATGCACGATGCCGTGTTCGATCGTCGACAGGCCGCGCCACGATTTGTCATTCGGCCGTCATCGCAGTTCTGTTATGAAGGCCAAAGCGTCAAATTCTATTGCCGATGCATTGCGATTGCCACGCCCACACTTACCTGGTCGCACAATAATATTGAACTGAGACAGAGCGTTAAGTTCATGAAACGCTATGCCGGCGACGACTATTACTTTATAATCAATCGTGTGAAACTCGATGATCGCGGTGAATATATAATACGCGCCGAAAACCATTATGGTTCCCGCGAAGAAGTTGTTTTCCTTAATGTACATCCACTGCCAAAAGAACAGCCAAGATATCGAACCGAATCGACACCGGTTCGCCGCCGTGAACCCTTGCCCTACACATTCTGGCAGGAGGAGTCCGAGTCGGCGCCCAGTTTTACATTCCTACTACGTCCGCGCGTCATGCAAGCCCGTGACACCTGTAAGCTTCTCTGTTGCCTAAGCGGCAAGCCAGTGCCCACTGTTAAATGGTACAAGGACGGCCGAGAGCTGAGCAAATACGAGTACGCCATGACCCACTCGGACGGGGTTGTCACAATGGAAATAATCGATTGCAAGCCCTCCGACTCTGGCAAATACACCTGCAAGGCAACAAATTGCCATGGAACAGATGAGACATCGTGCGTCGTAATTGTTGAAGGTACAAATTTTCAATTAACCCGCAAATATTCACATTCGAAATTTTTGAATAGTACATCCAACTTTTACTCAGATATATGTATGTCTGTAAATATGTATGCCAAATTCCCCATATAAGCATACTTTTTCTTTACATACATATTCTGTTTACATATATATGTATATTTATTCTGTGTACTGGATGAACGTATAGAGCATTCCGGCACTCGTAGAAAATACTTTTCTGAATTTATCTATGAGAAATACTTGTTTTTTTTTCACATATATAAATTAATTTATTCACAACATGATAAACTATCTGCAGGAGAATGGGTTACGCCTGAGCAGGCAGAACTTGCACACAACTTCCTTTACTCAGGAGGTAATTTCTTTATAATAAACTCAACTAAACTTATTTTTTAAGCATGCGTACTCGTATACAATATGTTTGCCTGGAGTTGATTTTTACATATGCACATATTTAACATTTGACGAATGTGTATTGTATGTGTGAAGTATGTATGCAATTCCAATATTGAATCAAATTAATAATATAAATTGTTCCTTTACAAATCCTCTTCATAAATTGTCTGGAGTTGATTTTTACATATGAACATATTTAACATTTGATGAATGTGTATTATATATGTGATTTATGTATGCAATTCCACAATTTAATCAAATTAATAATATAAATTGTTCCTAAAAAATCGTGTTTTGAAAAAAACTCAAAAATTGTCTGGTGTTCATTTTTATATATGCACATATTTAACATATTGTATATATAATGTATGTATGCAATTCCACTATACCCAACAAGTTACTAAGCATGCATAAGTATTGAATTGAAGTTAAAGTTGACAGCGGAGTATTCTGATTGACGTCCCCTTATCCCTCCAAGAATACAAAATAAACATTATATTGTTAGATTGCATTGCTTGAAACCCTATATATAACATACATATATATGTATAATATATATCAAAATTCGTATTTAGATCGCAAGTATATAGAGCAGCACTTTAAGCCAACTCCGCCCCCGATTATAACGACCCGCCAGTTTACATCGTCAACTTCAACTTCCAGCAACTCGCAGCAGACATCAAGCACTAGAACGACGTCGGATGGCAAGGTAAATGAATGATAAGCTTTTATATATATATATATATGTGATCGATTAGATCGGTAATCGAACGTAACTTTCTCAGACTGTCATCAGCAACTCAAGTTCCTCAACACAGAATAGCATTTCAAGCAAAAAGAAATATGCGGCTAGTAGCTTACAGGCACCCGGCAGCCCATCACGATCTCGCAGTGCCACCAAAGAGCTGATACGTACGTAGCTCAATTGAATTCAAATTCAAATTGAATAGATGATGTGATAATTATGCATTTTATTTTATTGCACACAGTTCCTCCCGACGATTCGTTAATGTGTAAACCGGAGTTTACGAAGCCACTTCACGATTTGACAATACGCGATGGCGAGCAGTTGCTGTTGACTTGCCATGTAAAAGGCGACCCGGAACCACAAATAACGTGGTCCAAGAACGGAAAATCGATATCCTCGTCTGAAATAATGGATCTTAAATACAAAAACGGCATCGCAACGCTCACCATTCACGAGGTCTTCCCCGAAGATGAAGGCGTCTTTTCATGCACGGCGACAAACTCGATTAGCTCAGTCGAAACAAAGTGCAAGCTAACAATTAAACGTAAGTGTTCCTCTTTCTTTTTATTTCCATTAAAATGGGTAAAAAGGGTACAATGTATTTGTGCAAATGTATGTAACAGGCAGAATCAAACACCTCCGAACCCATAAAGTATATATATTCTTGAACAGCATCAACAGCCGAGTCGACCTAGCCGTGTCTGTCTGTCTATCTGTCCGTCCGTCCGTCTGTATGAACGCATATAAGAACCTATAAGAGCTAGAGACTCGAAATTTTAGCTGTAGGTGCTCCTTGTGCCCGCGCAGATCGAGTTTGTTTCCGATATTCGACCACCGTTTCCAAGTAATCGATAAAAATAGATATCGAAATTCTGATCATAGCTAGAAATCAAGTAAATAAACCAATTTATTTATGCTGCCCACCAATATAAGCCACGATCTGAATGCAATTGACTTTGCGTTTGCCTTGATTTTGCAGCAGCTAGCGCACATTGCAAGAACTAGAAGAAGAGGGTTCAGGGTTCCGACTAGAACCTCTTAATTGTTTAAATGTAGGTTTTAATTATTATTTTCTTTGCATATTCCCCTTCACTTTTTTCATTCAGCTTTGGATAAGCAGTCAAGCAAACGTCTGCCAACTGGCAGTGACAAGCCACCAAAGATAGTAAGCCACTTGGAGTCGAGATTTGTCAAGGACGGAGATGCGGTAACATTGGCTTGTCGCATTATTGGCGCTGACCATTTTGATGTCGTTTGGCTGCACAACAATAAGGAGATCAAGCCAAGCAAGGACTTCCAATATTCGAATGAGGCAAATATCTATCGTCTGCAAATTGCCGAAATCTTTCCGGAAGACGGCGGCACCTATACATGCGAGGCCTTCAACGACGCTGGCGAATCGTTCAGTACTTGTACAATTAATGTCAATGTACCTGGCGATGAGCCCAAGGTGCCGACATTTGTTAAATTCCCAGTTTCCGTATCGGTTACGGAGGGAGAAAACGCCACTTTCGAATGTGAATCCGACGGCGAGCTGATTAACTTGGCCTGGCTGAAGGACGGCAAACCCATTGATGAAGCACGCTCCCGATACTCATTTACCAAGGATGGCAATCGCTATAAGTTTGCAGTAAATAAATGTACCCAAGATGATGTGGGACAATATCAGGCAAAGGCTGTGTCCAAAAAGGGTGAAAGCTTGTGTGCATTTTCGGTAAATGTCTTGAGCTCCGAGGCCTAAGCTACATTTAACTTTCGAAAAATTGCGAACATCTTCATCATATATTAGACTGGTCATCAAAACTATTTATATCATCTTATAAGTATTCATTCTTCGCACACGCACATGCATATATATATTTTTGAAAATTTGGAGAGCAACAAACACTTGGGAGGGCAGAGATAATAATTTTAGCTCTCTTATGATCGTATATTACCTAACTATTACGCATATATGTATGTACTTTAGAGATAAACGAAATTCTGTTGCCAAAACATACTTACACATAAGCAAAATGTACAATATTTTATAATTTTTACAATTGTATCCCATTTATTTACGTTCATTTATAATGTATGTGTGCACATTTATTTTATTTGACATTATGATAAACTCACTGACAAGCAGTTAACCAGCCGACTGTCAACTGTTCCACTTTCTTGACTGCTGGCATCCTCACAACAACATCTACAAATACTCAAAAGTCATCCAAGTGGCCCAGTTTCGGTTCGGTTCGGTTCGGTTCGGACCTCATCTATATACACATACATACATTCATAAATCTGATTCTTCAACTATGTATGTGTATTCGTGGTATATTTATGCGGCTATTGACCCAAAAATATGACATTTAAACTCAAAATTTATAAATCGAATACAAAATAAACGACAAAATGCAATGAATAATGAAAAACGGTGTTATTTATTGGCCCAATCTTATGAATAGATTTGATAAACAAATGAATGTATTTATTCAAGAACATATATTAGTCTATGCATTACTAAGAAGAAGTAGGAAGTAGGCTCGAACCCGATATAGAGAGTATAGAGCATCTCCCAGTCAGACACTACCTTTTTATATAGACCTCAATCTTTTAATATTAACCAAGAATCATTTAAATTTCAGTTTGGAAACTAAAAACGAAAAACTTGCTAGTCCAGAAGAATATCAATTAAAATTCAAATATTAAAAGGTTCGGCTAAAAGTTAGATTTGAACTTAGAGCTTAATACAAAAAGATTTAAAACAAATGCTTAGTAAATATTAAAAAGAAATAATTATGGCTTTGATCACATTCTCTTCTTAAATACAGGTTTATTTCATCATAAATATATAATAATAATAATAATTAAAATAATAGAAATGCCACTTACGTATATAGCATCCATTTCCAAAAGCGTTTTCGAATATGTAAGGCGGAAAAAAAAAGAATTGCACAAAACAACACAAAAAGAAGAATAAAACAAGTAAGAGGTTTTAGTCGGGAGCTCCCGCTAGGGGATACGCTGAACCCTCTTCTTCCAACACCAAATGTAGATATATATACTATTCTAGAAGCTACATGTCAAGTTTGGTGACTCTAGCTCTTATTATTTACCAAAATTTTTCAAAAACAGGATGTCGATATTTTTATCGATTTCTTGGAAACGGAGTAAGTTATCGATTATCGGAAACAAACTCGATCTGCGTAGGCACTAGAAGCACCTACAGCTAAATAAGTCTCTAGCTCTTATAGGTTCTGAGATCCTTGCGTTCATACATACGGACGGACGGACGGACAGACAGACAGACGGACATGACTAGATCGACTCGGCTATTGATGCTGATCAAGAATATATATACTTTATGGGGTCGGAGATGCTTCCTTCTGCCTGTTACATACATTTACATTTTGCACAATACAATATACCCTTTTTACCCATTTTCAATGGGTTCAGGGTATAAAAATATGCAGCTTCACCGCCCACGTTTGCTGCTAAATTGCGGAGTAATACTAATTCGCCGACAGTGTAACGAAGCTAGTCTCTACCATTAGACTTCAGACGGCGAATACTCTTTAATGCTTAGACTGAGTGGGTTTCACGCGCATATTGGGCGAATTCATAGGTTAACGTTTTTCGGCAGCAATTTAGCCTGCGCTTTTTTCGCTTGGTGCTCAATTAAGGCTGTTACTAAATGCAGCCTGATACTAAGTTTAATTCTTGTATTAATTTTTGATCTAGTAATAAGTTTTGAACTCTTACAACGTGCCAATCCTTTAATTAAACAGGAATGCGAATCTTTGTCAGGCTCAAGAAAAAGATAAAGGGAATAAAAAACCTTGGCCAATTTGCCGCTCTTTTGGTTTGGCACTTTTTCCACTTTTTCTTAACTTGCACCGACTCATAGATGGCGCTAGAGAGATGCTGAAGTGAAAAAGCAAATTTGTGGTTTATGTTTATTAAAATATAATTATAGATTACATAAACAAATAATTTGCTCTTTAACTACAGCTTCTGTCTTCCTAATAGTAAATTTAATTAGTTCCTTTTAAATCACGTTTGTAGTTAACAAATCTTGTATATTGTGTGGTTATATTTATGAATTGTTTAAATCTAAAATGTTTTGCAGCCAACTTTACCACGATGAACGCATGATAAATTGTAAGGGACTTCACCAGAAAAACATCAGCGTAAAACTAATTTATTTACATTTCATGTACATTTCATATCTATCACATATACATAATAGGCATATGTAAATTAAAAAAATAATTAAGACGCGAAAAATTATCAACATTTGAATATAACAAAATATATTTTATGTTCACTAAATTAATGCAAAACTGTAGCAAAATCTTGTTTTTAGCTATATTAATTGTTGTTTTTGAAAACAATAAACAAAATTATTGATTATTATTAATCGAGTCAACAACAAAAAAAAGAGTACATAATTATAGTGACTCGCTCTTAAATTAATTGATTTCAAAGTTGCTTCACATATTTATATATTAAATTAAATGGTAGGGCCAGCAGAAAATACCTATTACAATTTTACTTTCGAATTCTCAAGCATGGTGCATGGTGTTCTTCTTCAATTGTATTGGTATTAAAACCTCCTATCACACAGTTGAATTTAATGATCCACACGCTACAGATGCTACAGACTTACCAAATAATAAATGGTTTAATTATTCAGTTATATAGATGATTACACACGCACATATTGTCATATTCATATGTTGTTCATTCAAGCACAACGTATGGCAAAACGATCAACGGTTCATTATTATAGGATTGTAGCTGAAGAACTTCGTGCCATTCCTTGAACTGTTGGATTTGAGTTGGGTCCACGCCAGATTTACTGGCAGCTCGAATGCCAGTTCTATACTCAACAGCCGGTTGCGACAGCATTAGCTCAGACGAGACTTCTTTTTCAGTTTTTTCCAGCACTTGCGTAGTTAAATTATTAATGACACTTTGTTTGCCAATGACATCATTGATGGGCATTACAGAAGCTAGACTATGTGATTTAATTACACTTATGTTATTGTTATTATAGCATACATTGACATCATCACAACAATTCTGAATTTGAAGTAATTCCAACGATGGCTCCTTTTCGATGGCCTTCTGGATGGCCTTCTCGTTTACCTCATCAGTCGAAGCCGAAGCTTTTAACTGATGATCATAATCAATGAAATTGAACGAGGGCAGCATGCCATTGTTATCTAATGGTAATTCATCTAGCGTGTTTAGCTTTGCATCATTCGGATCATCATTCAGTTGATTGCCAAATTCATCAGTATTAAACGATTCATCACTATCTGAATATAAGTACAGGTCCTCTTGTTGGTCTTCAATATTTTTAGCTGCAATATTCGGTTCAGTCTCATTTTTTAATTTATGTTGTTTCAAAAAGGCAATTTGACACTTTCCACTATCCTCAGACCAGGCTGATTTTTCTCTGCTTTCCTCTTCTGGATCGCTGTCATCCTCATCATTTGATGTGCAACTGCTGCTGCTGCTGCTATAATTAACAATTCGTTCTTTTCGCCCCGCGCCGTCCTGCCTACATAATTCATTTGCGAAAAATAATTTTCGATGTGTTTTTACCAACCTTTGGGTACAGCGGCTAACATTATTAAATAAATGGTTAAGTTCTATATCTATGGTTTCCTTCGGGCATATCAGATGTCGAGGGCGCCGATATCGAAGACGACGTCGACGACAACGACAATATCGGTAACAGGTTTTCAAATTATTGTGGCAGGTGTGCGAGGTCAGGGCAGGTCTGTCCGGGTCTAAACTATGCAATTCATCGGTAAAGAATGATGCCATCGATTCCAGAGAGAAGTTTCGCTGATATTCGCCGATCAATTTAGTTCCGGGATATTCATTGTTGCCATCAGTATTAGTTGTTGTTGGAAAGTGGGCATTCTTGGAGGTGTGAGCTTCAACAGAAGCGCCTGCCTGGCCAACATTCGGAGAGATCGCCGATATTGAATTAACTGGAGAATTAATTTTACTGGGTGTTTTCTTAATGGTCAACACAATGTGATTGTTGGCCACACCAACCATGGGCCTTTGCACGATTGCATATTCCTCATCATTGCTATTCTCATATTCGTTTTCCAAATGCCCATCCTCGTCCGCCGCAATGCTATCGATTGTAGTTGAGTGACTTCTGTTTGACTCCTGTTCATCATCGCTTGCAGCTAGACCTTTCTGAGAGTAGTTAGAGGCATCGTATCCACCCTCTGGATCGCTCACCTCGCTTGGAGTTTCAGCGTCTAGCTCGACCTCGTCCTCGTGCTCGTCATCGCTGCTACTCATGCGTGATATCTGCCTTTGGGTTGCGACGTGACCGTTAATGGCAATTTTAATGCGCTTAATAAGCGGTCTTTCGTCCATTGATGCATTAGCCATCTGTTTATTATTACCAAGGCCCTTGCCATCATCGTTTCCCTCCTCCGCATGCCTTGCTTTTCTGCGCTTTTTCCGATTCCTTTCGACATTACGCTCCGATTGCGATTGCGATTGCTCTGAGGTTAGCGATAGATTCCTTTGATTTCTTAGTTTTTCATTGATTGAGTCTTGTGTCAATTGCAAGCTGGAATTACTACAGCTGCTGTCGCTTCTGCAGCGGATGCCCTTTCGATAATCCAATCCATCGATAATTGGCTCATCTGCGAGACTTTCCCGATCTTCATTATTATTTACCAACTTAAGCAAATTGAAACTAAGCGTGGCCTTGTTATTCATTAATGGGACAGCGTCAGAAAAAGATCCTGCTTGCACTTGGTTTTCAGGCCTATTATCATCTGCATCGACTTCAACTCTTAGCGGACTGGGGGAAGCCCCAGTTTTACTGTTTTCAAAATAATTAATAACTATTTCAGGCTCTTCCAGTTTAGCTGTGGACAATGCTTTCGTTTTATCCTTGAGCCGTTTGGCTGCCAGTCGACAAGTTGGTAAACATTTGGCAACACCCAAAAACGGTGGTATAAACGATTTAAAACTTTTTGATTTCCAATTTCTATCGAATTTCAAATAGCTTAGATCCTTACGTATACGTTCATATGTGAGCGAGCCATATTTTGGAACAACATCGGCGCCATCGCTTACCGTATATGATTCTAATGACTGTAGAAATTTCGTAATTGTTGTCGTTAAAACAATTGAGGAATCAATACTATTCCAATTGCCGTTAATGTTTGGTATGTAATAGTTGTGTAATGCATTTATATGAAAATTGGTAACATCGTTCGTTTGCACATCGAACCTTTGTTTTGCCACGCAGTCGGGATCTTCGTGTACGGTGTAAACAGAAATTGGTTCTAACACTATATTGCTAGCTTCTTGATCTAGATAACTGTCCCCGACAGCTTTTAAGTCTTTATTAGTTTCGTCTTCAGTAAACGAGCTTACTGTGTTACTCGATTTAATATAATCATTATCCGGGTTATCCGGGTCCTGTTTTAAATTGGACTCTGGTGGCGATATATTTTTTATAATCGACTGCAATGGATCGTCGTCGTCATCAAAGTCTAAATCAAAAATGGACTTGATTGGTTTTTGAGAAATCGAAAGCGGAGCAGCTTCTTCAACATCGCAATTATCAGTTTTCAACGATATTTGCTCGCTGTGCTTTTTGTCTCCGCATGTCTCAATATCACATGTAGCCGTGTTTACCGAATCTGCTTCCATATCTGATGGACCAATTTGATTCTGTGCGGACGACGATTCTTTTGGTATATCTTCAAGAACAATACAAGTGCATGGCACAATTTGACCCTGATATAGCTTTTCAGTCTCGTTAACGCTTAGCGGGCTATTTAAACTGCGAACTATATGCATTAGCTGCGTTGTCACATCGTTATAATCTTTCGATGATGCTAAAACTTCCGCGTTCTTGGCCGTTGTCGTCTGAAGGGAATTACTGTTGCTATCCAAAGAATTCATTCTCTTTATTTCTCGTGATTTCATGCTGTCCCGCGAAGGCTCCGATGTAATCGTATCACTATCCGTGTTTCCAGGCTCTGCAAAATATTCAATATTAATCAGATTTTCCGTTGAAAATGTGTTAAAGGTAAATTTTGTGTACATTTTATGAGGCAGCATACCTAGTATACCTGAAAATTAAAGGACTTTAGCGCTAAGAGTGTGAAATCTATTGATTTTCGCATTTTGAACGCCCTTGGGTGAATATTCTAATATTTTATGGCTATAGTACTTGTTTCAAGACGGCAATCTAAAACCAAAATAACTTTATCTGAAACATGGAACTCTTGTGCAGTTCTATAGAACATTCCATTCAAAACCCATTCCATATTCCATATTCCCCAAACCTAGGACAACAAAGAATCTTTGATTTGCAGTTTACTTAAATCAGAAAAGAGGTCAGGCTTTAGAGGAATTTCAAGGAATCGTTTAAATTTATATAACATGAACTCTTACCTTCTAGAATATTTGAAAGTTTCTCTGTTCCTGCTTGAGAGACATTTGTTGAGTAGGCTTCCAATGTTTGGGGTGAGTGGATTGATGTTTCTAGAGTATAAAATGGTTTAAACATATTAATAATATATTGTCATATTGACAAATTGACAAACCTGAACAAGATGATGTTGGTCTCGCTATTAAAGATCGGGATTCCAGATTCCGAAGTGTGCTTGTATTTGTAAATTTATTCGTAACAGCTGGCAATGAATCGCCGCGATTGTATGAAATACTTAGCTTTCGACTTTGCATATCATTGAAGAGTTCCTTTGTGGTTTTTACTTTCTTAACACCAGACCCGAAAAATATTTGCTGCGAAAGACTTGACTCCTTGGCAATCAGTGAATCCACACCTTTGGAGCCTTTCTTCCGTCCGCGCTTTTTAGGAGCTTAAGAGAGAGAATGTTTTGATGGCATTCCGATTTGTTACAACTTGTTAAAAATTGTTGCTTACTTGCTTCGGCGGATGCCTTTGAAATGTTTTGACCCGGCTTGGCCTCGAGCTCCTCATACGGCGATAATCGACTACAAGAGGTGCTTGAGTCGTTATTAATATAATCATCATAGATTTGTGGTATCGTCAGGTCTAGGCTTGGTGGCTCGTTAACTTGGCCAATCTTTTTCTGGCCATTTGCTTGAACAGAGTTAACATAATTTGAGGTGTCCGGTCGACTGACAGAATTAAATCTGCCTGCAAATGTCAAATCTGCTGCCGTGGTGCGAGGTCGACTTTGGGAATTGCCAGAAAATGCATCTGCAGATAAGATTGAGCTCATCGAGCTATTCGACAATGATAAAATTTCTACAAAATCAAAAGAATATATCACGTTAATTTACTGGCAGAATTCGATTATTGAAGCTTTATTTACCCGGATCCGTTGGATTCGTTTTTAGCATTCTGCCCTCTTTCACCGGAATCCGATTCAGATTCGATCTATTCGCATTTGTGAACTGTTGTGGAACTCCATCATTGATATTGAATTGCGATGGCTTATCTCGAACATCCCTTTCCTTACGCTTTTTATCCTTTTTTAATTTTTTCGGCCTGGGATAGACTGCGGCGGGCAGAGGTAACGAGGACGTAGCTGTTGCGAGTTTCTGATGATTGTTGACTGGTTGCTGACTTTGTGAATCATTTTCATCGGAATCAGAGACAATGTCAATCACAATAGACGCCTCATTTAATTTCTCATTGGCCACCAAAACACTTGATACAGAATTGGAGGAGTGCTCATTTACGAATGTTGCTGATTTTTGGGTTTTCGATTCAATAATTCTCGGCTGTTTAATCGACTTGCTAATGTTTGCTAAAGAGTCGTCACGATTGTCAGTATTAATATTATTATTTATCAAACTTGAGAAGTTTATATGATGTGGCGGCTCTGGGGAATCCACGTTTGAGTGTAAATCAGTGTTAACTCGTTGTGCAGAAGGCGGCGGCGACGATTGCAAAACGTACTGAGGCGAATTTAGCACAACTTCAACTGAGCTCGATTCTGTTTCTGGAAGATTTGTACCAACAATCGGCTTAAATGACGATGCAGCCAAAAGCTGCGTCTGAGGCTGAGAATCGTTTGTAGTCTGCTGATGAATTCCGACCATTTCTCGCCATTTCTTTAAAAGTGATTTCGCCCGCCGGGCTAACTGATCATTTTTAGTTCTACGTCGAAGCTGGTTTATGTATTTGGCCAATCTGGTGGCCTCCAGTTGCTCTTTCGTGATCGTTGTGCCTTCCAGTGCACAGATAACGGAGAGAACCGCCTCCATATTAACGACCTTCAATGATATTTAAACAAAATTTAGTACGCTCCCAACATATATCACTTGACATAATGTCCTCGTATATAGTGGAAACTTACATCATAGTTTTGATCAAGGGCCTGCGATAGGTGTGAGGTCAATTGCTGGATTTGGTTTTGGTTCATTTATGCCAGATGCCAGATAACCAAGTCTGCCTGATCCAGGGAGCGGCAAATATAACTTAGATGTCTCGCCCAATAACGCACGCGCACAGTTCTAACTTACATGTGCTGTGAATAATCAAAATTAATTATTTATTTTATTATGCAGTCTGTATGTGTGTATGTAGATGTGCGTCCTGCAACACGGTTTTATTACATACATACACACACACACATTTATACATAACCGTAAATCCATTATTATTTTATAATACATATGTAAATAAAATTTGGAATTTGATTTAATTATGCCTTAACGCTAAATACATAATTATATATGTGCACTTATGTACATACATTTATATTTTTGTATTACATACTGCCATACACATAATACTAAGCGTGCATGTGTATGTATATTTTTACATACATATGTATCTACGTAAGATATGTGAAAACATACGTATTTTAGTTAAATACTTGCATATGGCGTTTATTTATTTTTATAAAATTCTCATTTTATGAAAATATATTAACTTATTAGTTAATTATCGGCCCTTTGTTATTTGTTTGAATTAAGACGCACTGATCCAAAATATTATTAATAAATTCTAGTGTCCACGGACCACAACGCACACACACACACACGAATACACTCGTGTACACGCGTCCACACAATATTGCGAATACCTTAATTGAATATTTAATTAAATCATCAAACTTTTGTTTTTAGCAAACACACCTGTTGCGTTTTTATGTTTATAGGAACCGTATCGATCAAACTATTTTTTAATAATTTTCAACACAATTCGCCATTTTTTGATATGGAGATGTGCAAATGCATATCGATTCATCGCTACGATATAACAGATGTGAAATATCGATACCATCACATCACATTGCAATACATTGATTAACTATAGCCTCATCGATATGTTAACCATTAATTTTAAACCTCAACCTTTAGATTTAGCTAACTTAATCGCACAATTTTCATAATTGCGTAATATTTAATTGCAACTGTAAAATGTACATTGTTTAATTTCAAATAAACAAAAATATAAAATCGATGATTAATCATGAACAAATTTGATTGTTTAATTTAGATTTGAATAGGTTTGAACCAAAACCTACGAACATGGACATTGAAATCAATTCCCGTACTTTAATTTTTAAAAGAATAGCATAATTTATATGTGTTGTGTTGGACTTGGCTTGGCCGTACCTTGATAAATTATTCCTTGTGTTTGTGTTTTGTCGTTCCGTAAAGGCCCAGCCCGCGCCCATCTGTATTAAGCCCTAAGAAATACCAATAATAATTTCTGAATCGATTGACAACCATGCGATGAAGTCTACAGTGAACTCTGATGTTAATGATTTTTCGGCCGACATACACGGTTTAGTTGAAAATGTTAAGTAGATGTCATCGTTCTTTGTCTATCGATAATTTAAGAAGTTTCGTTACGTAGCCCTGTTATTTCGATAATATTTTGCTTTGTGTGATACTCGCTACAAGAAACACGTATTTGGGTAACGCGCATCTCTGGCTTACATACGACATACATACATACATACACTATATGTGAGTGCCAACACACCTATTTAGTTTCTTAAAGTTCTGAAAGTACGACAAATAATAGCCGAATTTTTAGTTTTCAATAGTATTTGAGCTCGTAAAAATAATTTGCGTACGACTACATCTGTTTGATTTAAGCCTAAAACGCTAAACTGATAAATAGGCATTTGGGATAAGTACTTTTTTATGTGCTAGGGTGTGTATATGTATTTGTATCTGTGCATGTAGTGCCACGGTGCTACTATTAGTAGCTTGGAATGGGCTGCCAACTTGTTAGTACTAAGTAAAGACATAAAAAATGACATAAAACGCAATAAAGTACTATATTTGGTCAGTATTCATAGTTAAATTCATATGTACATATGTACACACATTTACCAAGTGAAACACAAGTTATTGAACATAACGCCGTGTATTTGGTTAATAGATAATTCTGGTAAAAGAGGACAATTTTATACATTTTAATTTTAAGCAGCTATTGCAATATTGTATAGTTAAAAAATATGCTGTTTTTAATGTAAACTATGTGCAGTATCGTCCCGCTTTTTGTAGGTTATGTTACCTTGTTCTTATTCCGCTGCTGTTGTTATTGTTCGAATTTTTGCATTACGCATACAATCACGTATACACACAGTGTTGTATATATATATACATATATATATGCATGTAAGCAGAGGAAGTTAAACATATTTTTTTTTCGTATTTCGATATAGTATACATAGATTCAAAATCGCAATCGAACTTGTCAAACCGATAGCGTGTGTGTGTGTGTGTGTGTGTGTGTGCTGGCTAATGCTGATGGTAAAATTGTTATTTATTGCACAATTTCAGCGAAAGACAATTAAGAAAATAAACTCTAGAGTTGCCCAAAAATGACAGACTCAATGAAATTCGGACCAGAATGGTTACGCAATATGTCCGCGGAGCCCTCAACCGTTGGCACCAATAATCTTTCTGGCCCAGCTGCTGCTGCTGCCGGCGGGTTAAACAGTGCTCTCTCCATACACAGCCTCGTTGGTGGTGGCAGCGGAGGAGGAGGTGTCAATATGCTGGCCAGTCAAGGCCATACAGCTGCCTCTCGTAATATGTTTCCGGAGTACCGTTACGGGCGCGAGGAGATGTTATCATTATTTGATCGGAATTGCCTGCTGCCCCAGATTCTGCCATCGTTCAAAAAGCTGTTTGTTGAAAAAGTCCAATATCCGCTTGCTCTTACCCCGAGCTCAGAGGAGGAGATGATAAACAGCCAAAGTCCGCTTGGCAGCAGCGTGAGTATATATATCCATTGCTCCATTAACGAATAAATGAATACATTTCACACACACGCACACTTTTTACAGTCGCGTCCAGCCTGGCTGCAGCGGTCGCCGGGCGGGTTTGGCATACCATCTCGAGGTTCCGGCCGAGGTGGAACCGTTGATCGTGGCCGAATGCGTGGTAAATCGGTATATCATTCAATATACCAAAGACCAAGCGCCATATATGATGACAGTCTGTCGGCAATATCGATGAAGGTAAGAGATCCTCTTTCCAAAGAGTTTCGTATAGCCCCATTGGCCTTGCTTATCCTTCAACCTGCAGCCGGACCGAAATTGGAGCGAACGGAATGGCACAGGAGACTCGGCAGCTGTTGGTGCACCTCCTGGCAGCGGCGGCGGCAGCGGCGGTGCCGGCTTGGACTGGAACGGTACACCAAGTTCGAGTCCGCGAAAGGATTTCTCAAACCACAATCGCAATATGGAGAACTGGCGCAGAAACCGCAACGAAGATGGCTCCGGCGACGGCCCCAATACAGGCAGTGCAGTTGGCGCCGAAGCGCCAGGTTGGCGCAGCGGCGGCGCACATCGATGGGGTAAGCTCCTTTTGCGATTTGTCCACTTTCGAACTCAGTCTAACTCAGTCGCCATTTCAGGGCGGTCGACCAGCTGGCGCGACGAGGAGCCTCTACAGGGCGGCGGGAGCATGGATGGCACCAATTTCGGGGTCAATACAGCCGGCAATATTCAAAGGTCGATTTCGGTAATAGGAACTATGGCCACCGAGCGGTCGAATGTTAAATCGCAGCTAGGTTCCTCAGTTGGTGGGAACTCAAGTCGACAGATGAGCTCCAAATCGAATCAATCGTGGCCCGGAAACAGCGGCGCCGACGGCGAGGATAATTTGCCGGAATGGGCCATGGAGAACCCATCCGAAGTGGGCGGCACTTTTGATTCGAGCGGCGCTTTCCATGGCGAAACGGATTGCGAACAAGTTGCAAAAAATAATAATGCAACGCCACAAAAGCAGGCGCCCGATGCAACCGATTTGAGCAGCTTTTCGGCAACAAAAGATAAACTGTCTACCAACTCGATAAAAACTGTCCAAACCGAACAGCCAAGTGCTGCCAACGAATCGAAATCCATAACAAAGCCCACAAGCTTGGAGTCCAATACAAATAGCCCTGCGACCGACACGAACTCGACCGAAACTCCAATTATCCCTAACAACAATAACAACAACAAAGAAGTTGATGTAAACTCGGTAACAGCTGAATCAACGCCCACGCAAAAAGGTGCGAAAGCTGGCCATAGCGATATTTCGGAACGCTTCAAAGAGGTCGCCGATGAAGTTGAGAAACTGATAATGGATGATGATAATGGCGTTTCTTCCGACACCCAAGTGGATGCAATTAACAGGGATTTGTCCAGCTCGACAAGTATTTCCGGAGGCGGTGGTAGATACGGCATACCCGGCCTGCCGAGCGCTGTGATGGCCCCAGGCCAACTTGTTGGCCAACTGCCGGAGACGGCAGCGGGCGGAATACTCGCTGGTGAATTGTCGCATAAGCCGCTGCCCTTCACCGACCAATTGGCAATGCAGCAGCAGCAGCATCATCATCATCATCAGCAGCAGCATCATCATTTACAGCAGCATTTATCTGTGTTGCCGCCGCCGCCGCATGTGATGAATGCCAATCCGAACGATTTGTGGTTTTACCGGGATCCACAGTCGAATGTCCAGGGACCGTTTAGTGCCATGGAGATGACCGAATGGTATCGGGCCGGTTACTTTAATGAGAATCTTTTTGTGCGCCGATATTCCGACAGTCGCTTCAGGCCGCTCGGCGAGCTGATCAAGCTCTGTCATGGCAATATGCCGTTTACGCACAACCATCTCCTTCCGACGCCCATCGATTTGGATAATCTACAAATTAGCCTGACCCCGCGTAAGACCTCGGCACTTGCTTTGCCGCTCGCATTGAATGAACAGCAGCAGCATCATCTTCATCCACATCCTGGCGTCAGCATCGATGAGCAATTGAAAGCGAATGTCACGGCAGCTGCGGATTCGCTGAGTGCTGCCGTAAAGGGTCACATGAGTGCTCATAGCATGGACACGTCCCACATGCTCACCATGCGCTTTCAAATGCTGCAGGATCAGTACTTGCAGCACCAGGAGTATCAGATACTTTCGGAGCTTTCGAAAAGCGACTGCTTTCAGCGCATGGACGCTGCCCAGCGCGAGGCCGTTGTGCGTAGCAAGGTGCAGATGTTAGTTTTGCCGGAGTATTTGAGCAGTTTCAGCGGCTTGAGCAACTCCCTGGCCGCCTTAAATCCCATAGCTGGCAGTCAATTGTACGATGCAATTGCACAGCAGGCGAAGAAGGATCAACAGCAGCAGCAGCTGTTGTTTCCTGGCAGCGGTGATCAGCGGCCGGATGGCAACTTTTTGGATGCCAATGATTTTATAATGAATGCCCAATTGATGCATCAGCAAACCCAGGGCCAACAAAATCCACAGCCGGTTCATCCGGAGCAAGTGCAGCATCAATTTGTGTCCGATCTGGAGACAAACAAAATAAATGAAGAACTGCACGGTAACGATCTGGACATGCTAAACGAATACAACTTGCGAATGTTGCTGCGCGGCACGTCGGCAGCTGCCGCCAGCCAGCAGCAGCCGGCTGCTCTAATTAAGCCAAGTTCGGCTGTGGACTTCATGACCGAGTCGCAGCTATTGGCCGCCCAAAACCTTATGATGCCGATGTGGCCGCAAAACGTGACACAACAACAACAGCAGCAGCAGCCGGCCCAGCCTTGGCCCGCAATCCCCAACGCTAAGGTCACCTTGTGGGACGTAGCCACATTGGAGGAGGAGCAGAGCCAGCAGCAGCTGTTGCTCCAGCAGCAGCAGCAAAAGCGACATCTTTCCAGACCAGACTTGGATTACGATGCAGCGCTAAAGCAGGGCCATGAAAATCAGTGCAAGCTTGAGGCGGAAGGGGCAACGAATCTTATGCAAGTCGAACAGCAGGCGCCGACTCAAGACCAGCAGCCCTCAACTGTGGACATCGCGCCACAACACAAGGATCAACAAATAAATCAGGCGACTGGCAAGCATGTCGACAACAAACAGGCTCAGCCTCAGCAGCAGCAGCTGCAACAGCCGCCGCCAAGTCAAAAGCAGCAGCAGGGAAAGCAGTTGGAACTGAAAGTTAGCGATGAGGAGCGCCGCCGAGAACAGACGGAGGAGAAGAGGCGCATAAAGGAGGAGCGCAAGCGCCAGCAACAAGAAGAGGAGAAGAGACGCGCGATGCTGGCGGAAGAGGAAAAGAATCGACAACAACAAGAGGAAAAGGAGCGCCAGCAGCAAATACAAGCTCAGCGTCGCAAGGCTTTGCTTGGCAATGCGCAAGCCGCGAACAGTGCATTGGGTAAGCAATATAATTTCCTATTTAAAAATTTAATTAATCGTTAGACAGCTTCAACTGCAGCTGGGCAAGGCATTAAGGCAAGCGGCGGCAAGATGGAGCAGCAGGCAAATCGTTCGCATGGCACTTCAATTGCCCCATGGTCCTTGCAGGCGCCAAGCGTAAATAACGCCGCTCCAGGACTGGCCGAGATCCAGAAGGCCGAGCGGCGGGAACGGCGTGCCGATCAGCAGCGGCAACAGGAGCAGCTGGATAAGCAAATGCGGGCTACGGCAGCGGCAGCAGCCGAGGCAAATGATGCGCTCCTCAAATGGCAGGCGTCGCCGGCACCGGCGCCCGTTATGAACCTGGTCGACATACAGGCCGAGGAGGCCAAGCGCTTGGCCAATGAGTTGCTGGAGCAACAGCGGCGTCGAGAGCACGAACAGCATCAGCAAGTGGCGCTTGCCGCCAATCTGTCCGTCTCGGGTGGCCTAGCCAACATCTGGGGTAATACCAACAAGGCGTGGAGCGGACCTGTTGGCAGTGTCAATCAAATTGCAACCAACACCGGGCTGTGGGATGATCAAACGCCATCTCCCGCTCCGGCTCCCAAATATGTACCCTTGGGCGCAACAACTGCCGCTTCTGTGCTCGCCGCCGGCTTGCCGGCGACCAGCAAGCACCAATCCTACACGCAGGCCAAGTCCGTCGGGGGCAACCTGCGCAAGAGCCAAACATTGCCGACCATGCAAAATGTATTAACGAAAACTGCCCGAGCTGCCGGTGGGCAGCAGCTGGAGAAAAACAATAAAGTTGCCCCAGCTAAGGCGATGCCGAAGGTCTCGGCTGGCGAGGACAAAAAATCCATCGCCAAGGCTCAGCCGCAGCAGAGCAGCAGCAGCGGCGACGCCTCAAGCAGCAAAGTGAACGAGTATGAGAATGAGTTTACCACCTGGTGCATGAAGAGCCTGGACAACATGTCGGCCAAGGTGGATGGTAAGCAGACAGATTAAATAGATTACAATATATTTAAATAATTTTTCAAAATATATTCACTATGCAGTGCCAACGTTTGTGGCCTTTCTGCAAGACCTGGAAGCTCCCTACGAGGTGAAGGACTATGTACGCATATACCTGGGTATGTTACCTGAACATATATTTTATCACTTGGATTCACTTCAATTTCCCATTTTTCAGGCGAAGGCAAGGAGTCGACGGATTTTGCCAAGCAATTTTTGGAGCGACGTAGCAAATATAAAAGCCTGCAGCGTGCGCAAAATGCGCACAATGATGATATGTGTAAGCCGGCGCCGGCTATAACGCCGTCGTGTAATGATAACGGAGATAATAAGGTAATTAATTTATTAGGTTATTAATTTATACGTTTTAAAAATATACATACATGCATTACAGAATAAGCAGAAGAAAATCAAGAAGAATAAGATGACCAAAATGGATGCACGTATTCTTGGCTTTTCGGTAACCGCCGCTGAGGGACGCATTAATGTTGGAGGTCGCGACTATGTCGATGGACCATAACCTTGAGAACAGCTGTTAACAATTAAAGGAACGACTAAAGTTGTTAGATATAGGTTTGAAATTGAATTGAAAGACAGGTCACAACTGGATGTGGTAATAAATCTGTTATAAATAAATGCGTATGAAAAGAGCATAATTTCTTTTGTGTAAAATGTGCTTTTGCGTGTTTGTGCATGAGTGCGATTGTGTATGCATGTATGTGTGGGAGTTTGCATGCATTTATGTATATGTATGCGTGCATGTTTGTTTTCTAACGCAACCGCAGGCCAAGCTTATTTGTCGGTGTGCTGCAAATTTAAATGAAACGGGCTTCTGCCTAGTGCTCTCCTCCTCGATTCTCAGGAACGCAAGTAGGCTGCATTTTTGTTATACATTTTGGTTATGATTTTGTCTTGAAGGAGACATTTCTGACCCCATAAAGTAAATACATATATTCTTATCAGTATTAACCCCGACTCTATTAAGCCTTGTCCGTCTGTCCGTATGACCGTCTGTCCGTATGACCGTCTGTCCGTCCGTCCGTCCGTATGACCGTCTGTCCGTCCGTCCGTATGACCGTCCGTCCGTCCGTATGACCGTCTGTCCGTCCGTCCGTCCGTCCGTCCGTCCGTCCGTATGACCGTCTGTCCGTCCGTCCGTCCGTATGACCGTCTGTCCGTCCGTCCGTCCGTATGACCGTCTGTCCGTCCGTCCGTCCGTTTCTATGCACAGTAGTCTCTCAGATATAGTCATACATTTGTATGTCGGAGCCAGCTGGATCGGACCAGTATATCATATACATATGTAGCTGCCAAAGGAACAATCGGTCGAAATTCATGATCAGCATTAATCGGACGCTCCCGACTTAAAGCTCTCCAAATTCTTGAAGAACTGGCTTGGACCAAATGCGTAAGTATAGGTATAAAAATTTATAAAATATAAGATTTTTATTATCCGACCTTAGAGAAGTGGAAACACTTTTTATGAATTTAAATTAATTAGTTTCTTAATTAAAATTGGAAAGAATGTGACGAGCCAAGGTCAAAACAAAACCAGGTTTAACAAGTAAGAGGTTCTAGTCGGGAGCTCCCGACTAGGGGATACCCTGAACCCTCTTATTCCAACACCAAATGCAGCACGCGCTTATAGCTAGAGAGTAGCGGGGAGGTGGCGATAGGTATAAAATGAAAGATACTTGATATATGTATATATACTTTTCTAGAAGCTGCATGTCAAGTTTGGTGACTCTAGCTCTTATTATTTACCAAAATTGCTTAAAAAATGGGATTTCGATATACATTTTTATCGATTACTTGGAAACGGGGCAAGTTATCGTTTATCGGAAACAAACTCGATCTGCGCGGCCACCAGGAGGACCTACAGCTACAATTTCAAGTCTCTAGCTTTTATAGGTTCTGAGATCCTTGCGTTCATACATACGGACGGACGGACAGACGGACGGACGGACAGACAGACGGACATGGCAAGATCGACTCGGCTATTGATGCTGATCAAGAATATATATATACTTTATGGGGTCGGAGATGCTTCCTTTTGCCTGTTACATACATTTGCACTTTGCACAAATACAATATACCCTTTTTACCCATTTTCAATGGGTTCAGGGTATAACAACCGAAGCTTAAATCACCAAACAAATTTCTCTGCTAGCAGCTTTTGTTGTTGTTTATTTAAAAAAAATCAATTTACTTGCCTTCCACTTTTACAAAAACTATTGGACAAACATATGTACATATGTATTCTATGCATACAACGTACATAAGTATAAATGCGTGCGTTTATGTATGTATGCATGTACGATTTCTGCCGTCAGCGCGATAACTCCATTCCGTTGCGTGCTAGGCGCGCTGCCGCGGTCCGCGTTTGCTGTTTACCCCGCGGTGAAGGCGGCGATTTGGGTTGGTCCTCTCGAGTTTCTTGTTTGCGTTTGCGCTGGGCTCCCAAATTTTTCACAGTTGTAACCGTATTGTGTATGTATGGAAGTGTGCGCGACTATCAGTACATGGGCAAAAATCGCATATTTGGCATCGAGCAGAACAGCGTTCGGTGCGAAAGAGATGCACGATGCGACAACCCAGTAGGAAATTTGCACACGAGTAGTTGTTTTTGGCTAATAGATTTCCAAGTGTTTAGGAAAACTTAGTTGATATACTCGTACAAAATTATATACATATGTATATTGTATACAATAACTATACTGTATAAATATGGCTCTGTAAAAATGGATTTTGTAAGCAATAACAATTGCAAATTCAAAACCAAGTCCATGTTTCCAGCCGAATGATTGCGGAATTTTACATCGGGTGGGTAAACACAGCCCCGGGGCTGTTAGTCAAGCTGGCAAGGAGGTGGGGATAAAAGTGAACAATGGTCGTCGCTTTGTCTCGGTGCTGGCGACATGTTCGCGCCTTTGTTGTTACTGTTATTATATGGTATTTTTCGACTGCATTAGTACACCACCCAAACTGTATACATCGCGCAATCCAATAAACAAATTAACAACTTTTGTCCTCTTCCACTCGAGTGTCAAATAATTTAACACAGCATTACCCTAAAATACAACCCAAAATAGTACATACAACAACTTTATATACGAAGTTATTATACTCTAATTAATTCGCACTTAAATATTAACTTTAAATCATATAAAAAACATGTTTATTCGTAAAATGTTATTATTTGCAAATGTTGAATTGGTAGATCTACTTTTGTATTCTTTTAAAATTTAAACAAGTAAGAGATTCTAGTCGGGAGCTCCCGACTAGGGGATACCCTGAACCCTCATATTCCAACACCAAATGCAGCTCGCGCTTATAGATAGAGAGTAGCGGGGAGGTGGCGATGGGTATAAAATGAAAGATACTCGATATATATATACTATTCTAGAAGCTACATGTCAAGTTTGGTGACTCTAGCTCTTATTATTTACCAAAATTGCTTAAAAAACGGGATTTCGATATACATTTTTATCGATTACTTGGAAACGGGGCAAGTTATCGATTATCGGAAACAAACTCGATCTGCGTAGGAACTAGGAGCACCTACATCTAATATACATACATACGGACGGACGGACGGACGGACAGACAGACGGACAGACAGACGGACATGGCTAGATCGACTCGGCTATTGATGCTGATCAAGTATATATATACTTTATGGGGTCGGAGATGCTTCCTTCTGACTGTTACATACATTTGCATTTTGCACAAAAACATAATACCCCTTTTACCCATTTTTAATGGGTTCAGGGTATAAAAAGTCTCCTCGTCCGTCTCCTCGTATTATGAAGTACCCTTCTATTATATGTAACAAATTCTATTCTATCTCATATATGATATGTGCATCCTTTTAATTAGGTAGAAATGAAATGATTTTATAAATAAATCTATTATTGGCCTAACAAAGTTAAAAAATATCAAACCCATCAGAATTTTTATAGCCGAGAGTTAAAGGGCATCTTAATACAATATGGTAACATTAAACGAAATAGAACAAGTAAGAGGTTCTAGTCGGGAGCTCCCGACTAGGGAATACCCTGAACCCTCTTTGAGGTGGTAGCGGGGAGATGGCCATTGGTATAAAATGAAAGATACTCGACATATATATAATATTCTAGAAGCAACATATCATGTTTGGTGACTCTAGCTCTTATTATTTACCAAAATTGCTTAAAAAACAGGATTTTGATATACACTTTTATCGATTACTTGAAAACGGAGTAAGTTATCGATTATCGGATTACAAACTCGATCTGCGCAGGCACTAGGAGCACCTACATCTAAAATTTCAAGTCTCTAGCTCTTATAGGTTCTGAGATCCTTGCGTTCATACATACGGACGGACGGACCTACAGACAGACGAACATGGCTAGATCGACTCGGCTATTGATGCTGATCAAGAATATATATACTTTATGGGGTCGGAGATGCTTCCTTCTGCCTGTTACATACATTTGCATTTTGCACAAATACAATATACCCCTTTTACCCATTTTTAATGGGTTCAGGGTATAAAAATATGTTGTGAAGTGACATACCTAATGTTAAAGCTGAGAAAACCCTCAGAAGAGAGGGCATTATAATGCGGACGTAGACACGAACACAGATTGGGCTGAACGGCTATTACCCGTACTTGCTATTGCAATTTTTGACTTTCTATACCCTGAACCCATTAAAAATAGGTAAAAGGGGTATTATGTTTTTGTGCAAAATGCAAATGTATGTAACAGGCAGAAGGAAGCATCTCCGACCCCATAAAGTATATATATTCTTGATCAGCATCAATAGCCGAGTCGATCTAGCCATGTCCGTCTGTCTGTCCGTCCGTCCGTCCGTCCGTCCGCCGTCCGCCCGTCCGTATGTATGAACGCAAGGATCTCAGAACCTATAAGAGCTAGAGAAATTTGAAATTTTAGCTGTAGGTCCTCCTGGTGCCCGAGCAGATCGAGTTTGTTTCCGATTAACGATAACTTACTCCGTTTCCAAGTAATCGATAAAAATGTATATCGAAATCCCATTTTTTAAGCAAATTTGGTAAATAATAAGAGCTAGAGTCACCAAACTTGACATGTAGCTTCTAGAATAGTATATATATATCGAGTATCTTTCATTTTATACCTATCGCCACCTCCCCGCTTCTCTCTATCTAAGAGGGTTCAGGGTATCCTTTAGTCGGGAGCTCCCGACTAGAACCTCTTACTTGTTTTTATACCCTGAACCCATTAAAAATGGGTAAAAGGGGTATTATGTTTTTGTGCAAAATCCAAATGTATGTAACAGGCAGAAGGAAGCATCTCCGACCCCATAAAGTATATATATTCTTGATCAGCATTAATAGCCGAGTCGATCTAGCCATGTCCGTCTGTCTGTCCGTCCGTCCGTCCGTCCGTCCGTCCGTCCGTCCGTATGTATGAACGCAAGGATCTCAGAACCTATAAGAGCTAGAGACTTGAAATTTTAGATATAGATGCTCCTAGTTCCTACGCAGATCGAGTTTGTTTCCGATAATCGATAACTTGCCCCGTTTCCAAGTAATCGATAAAAATGTATATCGATATCCTGTTTTTTAAGCAATTTCGGTAAATAATAAGAGCTAGAGTTACCAAACTTGACATGTTGCTTCTAGAAAAGTATATATATATCGATTATCTTTCATTTTATATTTATCGCCACCTCCCCGCTACTCTATATCTATAAGCGCGCGCTGCATTTGGTGTTGGAGTATGAGGGTTCAGGGTATCGCCTAGTCGGGAGCTCCCGACTAGAACCTCTTACTTGTTTTGACTAGCGCGTTGTTGCATACTTGAATTGGTTTTGACATTTTAATGCGCCTAGCCTATTGAAAATAGGTAAAAATAATATAATGGCTTATACTTCCAAGTAAAATATATGTACCACATATATATATGCAATATCTGTCTGTCCGTATTTAATAAAACATTGATCTTAGAGACTGTTATAGCTAGGGAATTGAAATATCAAACGTAGCTTCTCGTAGTGCTGGCCATGTAAGAGTCTGCTTCAAATTATCGAAATCTTACCCAGTTTTCATTAAATTGGTAAGAATCAATGTCTAAATGTAGTTTTTTTTTAAGTTTATAAAAGATACCAAGTTTGGTATGCAGGCTCGCGTATAGCGTATGCATATATCAAGAATCTTTAACTTTTTGAATACCTCACTCCGCTACAAATCAGAAAAGTCGTATGTAACAATTTTCTATTAGTTTTCTTCCCTTTCCAAAACTCATATTATATTACAGCTAGCGGGTATTACAGCTAGCGGGCCTTGCTGGTGGTACGTAAAATATAAATTTTCTAAAAGATGGCGGTGGGATGCCTATGACTATATAGGATATTTGATGGTACCATTATCACATTTATTTTGGCCAATAATAATGTTGCCAGATTAAGATGCCGAATTGATTCCGAGCACAAGCTATGAACAAACGGATATATAATAGTTAAGAGTACAATCGGTTGAGTTTTGACCGGGTTATGGGTTATGGCTAAGGGAGTGAGTAATTTCCACCTATGTCTATATAGGATAAAAGAGGGTATACCCCAGCCTTGGCCGTGGCACGGTTAACATAAATTCTCTCAAAGATCTTTAAAAATAAGTTTTAAACCGAGAATTGTTACTGCAACTGGTTTATAACATATATTTTGGGGGGACTTAAAGAAGCACACATATACAAGTAAGTTCTATTCCATAAGACATGGTCAGCGATCGCCCCGGCTTGGACCGGAGAAATACCCAATTCGTATCATTGCCACAATAAACGCGTTTTTATTGTTGGCAAATTGAATCAACAATTGAGTTAAATGTACATCAATTCGACGTTACGGCGACAGATGTTGAGGCCAGGCCGGCTGCAGCATAAGCAGCAGAAGCAGCATCAGATGTAACCAGATACCTGCAAATTATCTGATTGAGCTGGTTATTCTCGCCTTAGGAGGGTGCATGACTAGCTGGTGGTAGTTGTTGTAACAATGCATCAACTCCTCCATTACCCCCCAGTTTTCTAAATTTTTCGCACTCTAAACGCAAACACAACACTTGGCGTTGACTTCCCTTCCCCTCTCAGAATGCCAGGCACCCTCTAAAATTACATTTATATTCAATTAATGGCTTCATATTCAAACAGAAAATGGCATATTACAGGCGATGGTAATAACCCGAATTTGTGTAATAACGCATACCTTTTATTTTGAACCTAATTTGTAAGCTTCAACATATCGGGAATTCACTAAAAGTCAAATATTAGATTAGAATTAGAGAAAGCAAGAGGGTGTAGTACAAATTGCAGACTTATAAAGAGGTTTTTCTAATTTTTACTAAAAACGTGTGGGATATATTCGATTAATCAATATAAAATTGTTATAATTAATTAATTATTGTTATTGCCTTCCGTGGTTTAATCTGGAATTCTTGTGTTATACTCTAGTAGACTTTTGATGATAAGCTTCCGCTCTTTAATTAATTGTTAAATTACGCTTTGTGTACTAAGCTAATCACGGGCGAAATCGACTCCACAGGGTTGAATAGCCAAATAATCTTCTCTGTCCCAAATAGGGAAAGTTTTAAGAGTTGTCCAACTAACTATGCTGATCGTTCCGAGGCTTCTGTCCTGATTCTGATCAAAGCCTACTTTTCAAATTTAAGCCTTTTTATTCTGAATATTATTTCTTTTGAATATTATCATTAATATACATATATTTTCGCACACATATACATATAGTTGATGTAACAAGTAGCCGTAAAGCGCGCAAATTGTTTGAAAATCACCAACTCTGGGGAATTCCCTTTCATAACGAGCTTAAGTTAAATGTGCATGTGTATATATACAAATATACTATAAGACAAGTGGGCGAATAAGGGTAGTTAGTTTATATGTAGCCTTTTCTTGGTTATTTGCTTTGGGCCAACAACAAGACAAAAATTTTGTACAAAACTCGCCGACGGGAAATTGTTAAACGGTATTTAAACATAACAAGCAGCACGAGGGCTGGGATTGGGCCTGGGACTTCGACTGGGTCTGGAGCGGGACGGCTAATCCCAGAGCGCACGTACACAACAGGAAGCAACCACAAAATTTGTTATTTCAAGTGCAACAGCAACTGCGACGACAGCAGCCATGCAAGGATAACTCCAACAATGAGGGGGATCAACGCGACGCTAAGAAAGGCAACTCTAATGAAATAAATAGAGCACGAGCTATGTCCGGGGGAATTGGGAAAGGAATTGCATCGACAAATTATGGATGATATCGCACATAGACTTTATATGGTCTGCTCCGGAATTAAACTGATGGCTTATCACATTTCGGCCAATTCGATGTTTTGTTTGTTTTTCAAAGGAGTAGATATTCTTTTATTATGTGTAGCTACCTTAATGTAATGATGTATTTAGGTTGACTAGCAACTGGTACAACTTAATCCGTTTATTGAAAATAACACAGACCATGGGGAATTGAAGCCACAGAAGCGCGCTAAGCTAGACATTAATGAAGACCCCATCCAAGCTTTAGAGCCAATTCATTCTCGTCGTCCCAGTCCCCATGGCCAGCCCGTGGCCATCCCTCATTCACAGTTCATGTCAGGCAGCGCTGATGATTTCTCATTGCGAACATGACTTCATGTCGATTGCGCTTTTAGTCCCTGTTTTTCCATTGAATGCGGGCATACACACATCCAGATCCAGCTTCTCAAAGTAGCCGGGAGTGCCCGAGCAGGGGATACCCCGCTAAAAGTAGTTGATCTGTATAGAAGCTACACGAAAAATATGGTGAATCTAGCTCTTAATACCTTAAAGATTTTCTCAAATAACAGGTTTTCGATATAGATGTTTATCAATTGTTTGGAGTCCAGTTATATGTTATCGGTAACAAAATCACAGCACTTATAGGTTCTCTGATCGACGCGATCCTTCTATCTGGTATAACGTTTTCATAAAACCGTTATATCCGTTTTACCATGGGTTTTCAATGGGTTCAGGCTAAAAAAATAGCTAAAAAGGCTGATGACAAGGTGGCCTTTGGGATAAAATTCAAAATCTTTGGATAAAAAAAGCAAAGAGCTGTAAAAGTTAAATAACTTCTATTGTGTATATACGAAATATTTTTGAAATAGCATAACGAAAAACTAAATCTGTTAAAAAATAGTATTTCGACTGATGACCTCTGAAAATAGTCAAATGTATCTGGCCAAATAAATAGCTTAATTGGCAACACTGCTACAACATCAACTAATGCCGGTTATTATTACTTTTATTGTGTATCGTTAGCTCTGTCTATCTCTATTTTTCTCTCCCTCTCTGTCTATCTCTATCTCACTCTGTAGGTCGTGAAAGACAACATGTCTGTATATATTAAATGTATTATTTTGATACAGCGTAATAAAGGTAAGCAGACAGGCTCAGCCAATGGGAAAACAGAGCCATGCCACACAAGGATGGGGATGAAGGTAATAACGAGAGAATGAGGATCGGCGGTATAATGGTGTTGATAGCGTTTTGGTGTTATTTGATGATTGTAGCTCATTGATTGCTATGCTCAACCGCCCTGATTGTGGGCCAAAGATATAGACGCCGAGCTCGACGTCTCGTGCATCGATGAATACACTCTCCCACAACCGATTGTCGTTGGTACGCCCCTACGATGACTTCTCATATTTTAGCAGCTCAGTTGCCTTGTGTGCAGTACTATCGGGCTCTTCAATCTATTGAAGTGTTGATAATTTGATTCTACTATTGAAATGTGTGTAAAAAGGAAAAATATAATCGGCTGAAATCTTTAAGATCCGGGTGAGAAACGCGGCTGCGGCCGATAAAAATGCAGGTGTGTGGTAAATGGTTTCACAACTTCACTAAAAGGAATCCAGCTTATTATTTAATAAACCGCACAAAATACAAGAAAGTTTGGCTAGCATTGGCACGCCGAAGATGTAATACCCTAATAGGCATTTTGCTAAAACGTTATTTTATACAAAACCTTTATTTCCGTCCGATTGTTTCTTAAGGGGTCGCATACTATAGATGTCCATTTTGATATAGCTTAACTCTGCCTGTAACTATCAAATTGTGGAATATATATTTTCAAGAGACATGTTTGTAAATATACGAAATAAGTTTTTAAGTGGCTTCAATTGGATCTCTGAATACTTGAGAAGGATTCCTTGCAAAAACATAGGTGCTTTTGTTTAGAACCGCTTAAGAATTTCAATGGAAAATATCTGACTAAGACCCTCAAGTGACGAAAACAAATAATAACAATGATAAGAAATACTTGTTTTGGGTTTTCTCAAAATTTGCGTTAATGAGAATTGTGCGGATCAAAGTATACAATGTGGGACCGGGACCAAAGCCAAACGGATTAATTCGGAATCGAAAATAGGGAATCTTAACCGCATTGTTGGCTACTTGGCCGATTTGCGGATGCGGATTTTCATTTTGCCATTGTCATTCTTCAGTCGTTTCCTAAATGCACTTGAAAAACTGATTTGTTTGGCAAAGATTCGACAAGATTAGGATTTTCCCAAAATTTATGCATCTCGTTTACCTATTTCGACTTATTGCACTACTTTTGTCACAATTTATAATTTACTTTTAATTATAATAGAGACTTTATATCTTTTTAAAGTCTATACCCGAATTAGTTAACAAGAAAGAATGGTTATTTTTGGGATGCCAAAGAGTTCATACCCTTGCAAGCATATAGGTTTTAATACAAGCTATATACTAAATATATTATTTTATTTAAAATCGGGAGCAACTCGATGAACCCTTATTGTATAGTGTATGTAATTTCATGAAATCATAAAACACCTTGTAATGATGTACAAATTTGTTTGAATCAACATGTATCCGCTCAAGTATTTTGCAAGTTTTTGCCTCTTTAAAAATATTGTAAGATCAAAATTTACAGCTTAAAGATATTATGTTATATCTACATTTATTGATTATGAATTTAAGGTATCTAACAAATAATAATTTTTTACATTTTAAAAATGGCTAAGATGGCCTTTGTGTTTATTATATTACTCTTTCTATACCTTGAACCCATTGAAATTTCTTAAAACACCCTTTATATGGTTTTGTGTGAAGGTATGTATCTGGGTGAAGAGAGCATCTCCGATCCCATAAAGTGTATTTATTCTTGGTCAGCATCAATAGCTGCAGCGATATAGCCGTGTCCGTCACTCCGTATATACGTAAGAATATATACACTTTATGGGGTTGGAGGTCCTTCCTTCTTCCTGTTGCATACATTTGTACAAAAACATTATACCCTTTTTGTTTTCAATGGGTATACACAAATTATAATCACATTCGTAGATATACCATTTATATATAAAGATTCCTTGCTTGAGCCTTAAAAACTGTGTTACCTTCGGGAAATAAGTGGAATAAATGCACAACCCCTGGCTAAGGTCCGTAACTCTCTGCCTGCGATCCGCGTGACTGTATATGTGTGTATGTATATGTGTATGATATTCGGATCTCGGTACGGAGTATCTCCTATTCGAGCACGTTCGCGGAAAGAGCACTCTTACTTGTTTCAGACTGTGGCTGCAACATTTAATTGATAAAAATGATTAAACAATATATACCCGAAGATGTTTTCGACATTTTGAAACTAATGTATCCTGAGTGCACTTGAGGAAGTAAGATAGCTAGATCCGCCGCAGCTAAGCAAAGGGCTTGTCAGCAAAGACAACAAGCGTACTGTATTTATTTGTTGTAATACCAGCGCAGGCGAAGCTGATTGGCTGTTCGAACCGGCTGTAAACGGCCAGCCCTGCAGCCTTGCAGAATGAGCACCAATCAAAATGCAGCATACACACGACATTATGGGGCGGGGCCTATTCCAGCGTGCTGCTACCCTGCGAGGCGTGTGCGACTAGTCAGGCCAGCCTCATCCATTTTGCAAAGGCAATTTTCGCTTACTCACTCAGACCCAGTCGAAACTCAGCGCCGACCACACGCATGATTTCAAACTCAACGCGAGTTGAGTTATTAGTCTATTATGCTTGGCTCGCGGATAGTTGCAATCTAATTTTCGATCGATCGCCTATAATATACCCAAGGTACATATTCCGGAATAAATTGACCACGTAGCTAGTTGTAACCAGTGATATCGACATGGATTTATAATTATCAAAAAATACTAAAAAACATACTTTAAAAAATGAATATAAAAAAAACCTACATACTTCAGTTAAACGCAAAAGTGTGTCTACAAGTCTTTCAAAGTTTGGCCAAATAATATATATGACAATAAATTCGTACAATAAAGTTGTGTGCCCTTGAACTTACGTTGATATAACATAGAAATTAAAATTCCACTGCAACGGTAAACAGTGTACATGATAAGTGTGGCCATGTTACCTGCGGACAATGAAAAGTATCATCAAGTATGCTTGAAACTAAACTTCTTACGCTTACGACAATTGCGATATTTCAATAATTGACTGCTGTGAAAAGTATCGTCAAAATTAACTATTAACATGTGCTTAAGTTTTGGGGTAGTTGTGAGCAATATATTAATTGTATGTTAAGCCTCGCGAAGTGCAATTTAACGTTGTCCCGTAATTAACATCTCCGACTCCAGATTAACCAGGCCATGTCCGTCTGTTTGTATGCACAAAATATGTCGGAGGCGAGGCCAGAAACATGTTATATAAAATTATTTTAATTATGCTTTATACATCATTTAGTTTTGAACAAAAATGGAAATAAGATATTTCTATACCCCCAAAGAGTGTATTATAAGCAGACATTTACGACATCTAGGTCTTTCTGCTGCACGCCGTCTTAACCGGCGGCATCGGCCCAGTATTTCAGTATAGCTATAGCTATATAGCATATAAGAACGATAGGTCAAAGAGTAGTCTTGTATGAATAACTTTGTTGCTGTTCTAGGATATTTATATTTTACTAGAAATTTATAAGCTTAACTATGCTCCCTTCATATATGCAAGATCCTATCTATATTGGACCACTATATCATAAAGTTATAATAGAACCAACCTATCGAAACTGCGGCTTTTGTATGAAAACTTTTTTGTTTAGCAAATCTTGGTCTTAAATGTTCGGCGAGCCGAAACTCGTTTTCTCGTTTTTGTTATATTTTATTCAAATTGGGTTACATTAACAAGAGTGGGGCTTCCGATTAAAGAATAAATAAACAAGTAAGAGTTTCTAGTCGGGAGCTCCCGACTAGGGGATACCCTGAACCCTCTTATTCCAACACCAAATGCAGCTCGCGCTAGCAGATAGAGAGTAGCGGGGAGACGGCGATAGGTATAAAATGAAATATTATTACATCGTATTCGCTGTTTATTCAAGAAGTGCTCATAAAGGAGGCAATGATTTAATATAATACTATTACATTAACAGATGGACATTTCGTTTTTTAAATTAAGAGATAGAATTTGTTTTGGTTGGATGTGATGCGTAGGTAGGCAGGGTATGAGTTTTTTTTTTTATACCCTGAACCCATTAAAAATGGGTAAAAGGGGTATTTTGTGCAAAATGAAAATGTATGTAACAGGCAGAAGGAAGCATCTCCGACCCCATAAAGTATATATATTCTTGATCAGCATCAATAGCCTAGTCGATCTAGCCATGTCCGTCTGTCTGTCTGTCTGTCTGTCTGTCCGTCCGTCCGTCCGTCCGTCCATATGTATGAACGCAAGGATCTCAGAACCTATAAGAGCTAGACTTGAAACTTTAGATGTAGGTGCTCCTAGTGCCCGCGCAGATCGAGTTTGTTTCCGATAAACGATAACTTGCCCCGTTTCCAAGTAATCGATAAAAATGTATATCGAAATCCCGTTTTTTAAGCAATTTTGATAAATAATAAGAGCTAGAGTTACCAAACTTGACATGTAGCTTCTAGAGTAGTATATATATATCGATTATCTTTCATTTTATACCTATCGCCAACTCCCCGCTACTCTCTATCTATAAGCGCGAGCTGCATTTGGTGATGGAATAAGAGGGTTCAGGGTATCCCCTAGTCGGGAGCTCCCGACTAGAACCTCTAACTTGTTTTTTTTGGGATTGGGGGGCTATGTTTCTTTATTCCAAAGGAGGTCAAGCGGGTACTTCCTTTTGAATCGTCTAATTGTTGTGCTGTTATCAAGCAGGCAGGATTGCCAGGTTGTTTGGATGGAGTTCCAAGTGTACCTGGTGTACCTGTCACTGGTCGTTGGTATTTACTCTTTTGCCCAGGGAATGTGGTCGATCAGGAGAAGAAGGAGAAAAATTACCATCTATTGCCATGTATACGTGGTAAACAGACTTCCATATAAGTACATTTAAAAGAAAGGTGGTATTTTATAAAAAAGACATTTAATATTCGCCTGTTATCAACGCTGGATGCCCAATAAGAGCGATTAGCATAAAAATAAAAAGAAAACAATTAGCGCACCTCTGTGCATTCATATTGTTATGCTGGATCTAGGAGGTATTCATATACATATACATAAACATATACATAAGCGTATGTATTCATAACTATTCGTTTGGACATGCTTACGAACTACTTAAAACGGACGGCCGCGTATACTCTCGAGATTTGAAGTGTGTTTTTATTATATCAAGCGTGAAAACGAGAAACACGGCCATCACTTTGCAAGTGACATCAAGTGGAGCTCTCATTAACATAAATACCGAAGATCAATACACAAAGCAGATCGTTGGTCCGTCGACCCCATTGACCTGACCCCCCACATGAATTTCCGCCCTTAATCGAGCAGAAGTTATCCGACTCAGCGCCCAGTAAATGCAGCTAGTGTTATATAATACATTTTGATAACTTGTTTGCTTAAGTATGTATAAAATAAATTTTCAAAAATTTCCTTTCAGTTTTCAATTAAAAGAATTTGGAATGGGTCCCGCCCAAGGAGAAGTCGATGAGGCTTGTGTGATAATTATAAATATTGTAAATGTTGCCTAATTGAACAAGAAGAAGAAGAAGAAGTAGAAAAACAAGAATAAATCCGATGGCAAACACAGACTTAACCCAATCGCGGTCTTCCTCGCCCAGTCAACAACAGGATCAAACACCCGCAGGCGCTCGCGCTTCAAGTCTCAAGCCGCATTTCGTGACTGGCATCTATTCGCTTGGCGGATCGCATAGCAGCACCGGCTGCGGATCAACCAATACGACAGGCCCTCGGGAGACGCATCCCCAGGTGACGACCATGGCATTGGAACAGTACCGCTTGCAGCTGTACAATTATGCACTCAACATTGAGCGTCTAAGGTGTCCCCAATACGCGTCGGCTGCGGGATCGGCCGTTGGCTCGACGGCATTGCCCACCTGGCTACATCCGTACAGCTCTGTGCACTGTGCAGGAGCTGGAAATCGTCTGGCAACGCTTTCAACGATCTCGCTGTTCCCTCAGTCGCAGCGCATTTTCCAGCCGGAGGAGCCAAAGCCACAGCACAGCTATATTGGACTTATAGCAATGGCAATTCTCAGCTCCGCTGAAATGAAGCTCGTGCTTTCCGACATTTATCAATATATTTTGGATAACTACCCGTACTTTCGGACCCGTGGGCCCGGCTGGAGGAACTCGATAAGGCATAATCTATCCCTAAACGACTGCTTCATCAAATCGGGGCGCAGTGCGAATGGCAAGGGCCATTATTGGGCGATTCATCCCGCCAACATGGATGACTTTCGCAAAGGTGACTTTCGGCGACGGAAAGCCCAGCGCAAGGTGCGCAGGCACATGGGGCTCTCCGTTGACGACGCCAGCACAGATTCCCCTAGCCCGCCTCCATTAGACCTAACCACTCCGCCACCTCCCGCCGCGCAGGCATCAATGCAGCTCGCTGCCCTCAACTATCCCTACCATCAGCATTATATTGGGCAGTTCTTTGGACGCACTCCCCCCTCCAATCTGCCCCAGTACACGGCTACGGCCACAGCTCTCCAGCGGCAGCAGATCCACATTCAGCAGCAGCAGCTGCAGCAGCCAGAGCCAAGATTGGATCCAAGCTATCAGCTATCACAGCACCCTCATCAGCATCTGCACCAGCATCTGCCCCAATCCCAGCATCAGCATCAGCATATAGCCTACATCAATTCCACAACGACGACGACAATTGCGAATCTTTATTCGCAGACGCGAAAACGTCAGTTTGATGTCGCCTCGCTGCTTGCGCCAGATGTGCAGATTGTGGATATTGTTGAGGATGAGGACTCATCGACCCAGACCCAGCATACGGTTATCACCAAGGTCCAGGTAAAAAAGCAGCAAATGATCCACCGCGAATTGGTTGTGGAGCGACAGAGTCCCAGCACTAAGCCAAATACAGCTGATGGCGATGTGGATGCAGATATTGATGTTGACGGAGATGGAGATGGAGATGTCGAGGGAGACGTAAATGAGTTGCCAGGCCAGGTGCCAGGGCAACACCAAAAGCACATGAGCCACCCATTGAGTAGCCAAGTCATTCAGCATGTGCTCTCGCCTGATGACAATAATTCGTACCTTAGCGATGCCAGGCAATCCATATTCGATGCGGACATTGAAGAGCAGGAGCCGCACAATTTCTCCGTTTCTGTTTCAGTTTCCCCGCCCTTGGACAGCTCAGCGGCGAGCAGTAGCCAACAGGACTCGAATTCTTTAGAGGAATGCCCCCTAGCCGAGGCCGCAGCTCCAGGTACGCTCCCATTGGGCGTATCGGCCACGCCAGCAATGACAATGTCGCTGCCAAATGCCTATGTGGAGCTCAATGGCGTCGATCCCCAGCTCCTGAGCAAATACTACGGCACATATATGGCAGCAGCAGCTCGTCGAGCTAGTCTGGAAGCATCCCGAGCCCAATCGAAAACTATGACCACGCCCCCGCCTATAGAACTGTTACCTAATAAATCTTAAATCCAAGTACCGTTTAGTCAAGCCATAATATTCGACACTGGAATACACATAAGTAGACACTGATCCCACCCGGTAATGATGAATGAATGATGTATATGTTACTCACAGTCCATTAAAAGCGGACTCGTGAAAATAAAAATGTTAGCTCTCATAAGTGCAGAATAAATGTAAAAAAAAAGTTTTTAAAAATTGTTATGGTAGATCCATATTCAGCTTATGTACATATGTATCCTCTTTAGATATTATATATTTCCGTTTAAAGGGGGCTCTCTTATCTAGTTAAAGATAGTTAATTCCCATTTAATGATGTCATCCCTTATAACAAACACGTAAATCATAAATAAAATCCTCATCCTAACCTTTTTATGTCGATAACTCGTTTTTTTATATTACCTGAACATCTCGTACATAGGCAAGTATAACCATAGTCAAGCCCTATTTCGTTCTTCTTGTAACCAATTATGGGAACGATAAGCTAGCTTTAAAATCCCCTATAGAATATACGATTACAGCTTAAATGATTAAAGTAGTCATCAAATCATTTCATAAAAATTTGTTTTTTATATATATATATATAGATAATAGCATTTCCCCAAATTTTCTGGCATTAACAAAATAACTATAGGGGGCAGTAGGATTCACCCGACTGTTTAAATTATATTAAATATATTTAACTTATTTAAAACATACAAATAAACCAGAACTCAATAACAATAATAAAATAAAATGCATATATCCCATACTCAATGTAAGTGGGTTAAAAGGTTAAAGGCAGAAGGAAGCAGCTCCGATCCCATAAGGTATACATATTCTTGGTCATAGCTCAAGTCATCGATAACATTCGATATCTAGTTTAGGTTAAAGAAGGTTCAGTGTATTTATCAGTCGAGCATTTCCGACTAGGTCTTTCTTGTTGGCCATCTAGCAGTTCCTATCAATACATCTCTACCAGTTAAATAATTGGAGAGCATTTCACATCGACAGCCGCTAACACATATTGAAGAGCCTAAAAAGCAGTGTGTTTGTACGTCGACGTAGATCCGATTTTAGGCGAACTCGTTCTGTTAGGCCAACATAGCATAGCATAATCAACTGGTTTGCTTACAGCAGGAAGCGACATATCGTCTAGGTTGTATGCTTTTTTCGATACAATTTGTTTTTTCTACTTTCGGCCAGCTTACGAATATCGGCAAAATATTTGTAAAATTAAAATTTTACCTTGTCAAAGCCGATTTAATTTAATTTTTTCTCTCCTTTATAAACGAATATTTATTATTCGATAGCAAAAATTCAAAATTCACAATCCTATGTTAACACATCTGGCAAGACTTTTGTAACATTACCAATTGAGTACAGACCTTAGCGTTATTTCGGTTGACTAAGTTAGTTGATTGAGTTGGTAATTTCATCAGGAAAAGTATATTAATTTTGTAAACGTTTGTTTATTTGCGCCCAATATGTGACGTAGTAGTATTTAGTATTTGCACCGTTTATAAAGGATACTACGTCGTTTGTATTTTTTCAGTACTAAGCAAGGACTTGCACCTTATCGAAATTGGCAGTACTAATTGTCGAGCTCAACGGTAAACTATCAAATATATCCACCAAACTCATTCTGTAAACACATAAAGCTCTCTTTCGAAATTCGAATATTTCTTTCTTACAATATTTCTGGTAAGTGAAATGATTCTAATGAAATAAATATATTTATACTAGCGGGTATAGCCCGGCCTTGCCCGTGGCACGTATGTTATAAAATCAATGTTCTCAGAAAGCTTTGAAAATGATTATGAAACTGAGCGTACGGTAAACAAACTACTTTTATATAAAAGTTTTCCGCTCTTTTACCACTGTTGCAAGTGGAATTTCCCAAATCGCTGAAACACGTATTCATCATATAATTATGTAGAGCTTCGAAAATAAGTTTGATGCAAATCGTACAAAACTTAAAGTTTACCAAAAAACTCTTTAAAATGCACTTTCCACCGAAGGAGTTTAGATTTTACGAAATATGTAAAACACGTCTCAAATGATTTCTTATGTAGATCCTTGGAAATGAATTTGAGGGCGAAACGTCACCCACCAAGTCTTTGACCCCCATTTCCACCAAGGAGAAATACATTTTGGAAAAGTGTGAAACACCCCTCAAATGATTTTGAACAAAGAACTTTGAAATTTAGTTTGAGGCCAATCGGATGGTAAACAAAAAAGTTTCATACAAACGTTTTTCGCGATTTTTCCATACTTGCGGGTGGAATTTCCCGAAACCCCGTCTAAACGTGCACCTTCATCACATAAGGTAACTACAGTGAAAATTTCAGCTTCCTAGCTCTTAAGGTTTGTGCTGTGCGTTGATCACGAATCAGTCAGTCAGTCAGGACAAACAGTTTTATATACAGCAGCATATACATGAAAAATATAAATATAAATTAAAGATTGGTCACTTGTCTATCACCGTATCAAAGTTCCGCACCGTGTGTAAAACTTTTAAATGTTTTGATGTGCGGCTTTCCCGAAAGTTGCGATTTCCGAAAGAAACTCCTAATTCGTTATTCGTAATACTAAGCAAGGTTTTCCACCTTATCGAATTTGGCAATACAATATTTCGAACTCAATGGTAAACTATCGAATATTTCCACCAAACTCATTCTGCAATTACATAAGTTGGGATTTCCGAAACAAAGAAACTCCTAATTCGTTATTCGTAATGAGGGTTTGTGAAAACAATACGAATGTATCATTGCTGAAAGATGGCGCCTTTCGATTGTAAACGTGGCTCCTACAAGCAAATAAATTTTATTTAAAAACATTTTTTTTTAAATAAATGGCTTTTTACCGTTTTATTATTAATAAAATAACAAAAAATTTAAATTCAATTTACAAAAAAATGGGGCTAGTGAGTTTTTATGATAGGAGGCGATGGCGCTTGTAATAAAAAAATTCCGTTTTAATATTTAAAATTTTGTATAAATGTTCAAAAGTCGTCCAAAAGTGGTCCTATAATTATAATAAATAATCAAAGATAATCTTAGATATATATTATATATTTATTATAGTCATCCATAGGGGAAATGCCCCCGATGCATTTGGAAGTTCCTTATGTGGGAAAATTAAAACAAAGGACTAGCGATATTTATATGTAGATATAATCTAAAAAGTGCATTCTTAGCCTGCAGCGTAAATTTGAAATGTTACTTACCCGGTTCCCGTATTGATGGAATTTCCAAAATCGCTGAAATACGTATTCGTTAAAGATAGGCCTTTGAAAGTTACCTCTTGAGACTTCGTGCTTACATCATTTTATCCGCATTCATCATCTTAAAAGGCAGATTTTGCGAAAAGTGTGAAACACCTCTCAAATGAATCTCAGAATATAACTTTGGGGGCGATCGGATAGTAGACAAAAGTTTTTCGCCATTTTTCAACTCTTGCTACACAGCTTCCTATCTCTTTCGGCTGCGCGTTGATTAAAACTTAACTGCATGATCAAACATGTTCAACACATAAATCGTACTGTGAGACGGACAGTCCCGCCCAATCCCAATCGCTCGTTTGATTTTTTGTCTTTTTAAAGAGAAAAGAAATTGATTGAATTAATTTAAATTAATTCATTTTCTGGACTACAGTTGAGTTCGGAATATACCACAAAAGAAGATTTGGAAGATAAGGATTTTACGCACGCCGAATTTTCTAGACGAAAACACGAATATGCACATAATAAGATTGAGATTTATTCCAGTGTAGACTTATTTAAGGATAAATAAGGCCTGTTCGGCCCTTACAGGGTCAAAAACCAGTTTTAAGAGTCATGCGTGCTATATATGACACTGGGTGCTCACTGGGCGGGGCCGAATTCGATAAGCCAGCGATTGGTTGTCAGTGCGCAGTGAGCAGCTATCATTGGTTACTTGCATCACTTTGCTCAGCAGCTTCTCTCCGCTACATCTGTGACTATGGGAGGCTCTCTTAAGTCCAAAGAGACAAATGCTGAAGAGATGTTTGCACAAAAAGAAAACGTGCTGATGCTTGTGGGCCGAATCTGAGTGTGAATAGAAAATACGAATGCGAAACCGAAGCCAAAGCCGAACCGAAGATGAATCTCTTAAATCAGTCGTGCAGCCGAAGAGCATCCCTCTTACACAGTCGCATCATGATGAAGCCCGTTGGAGCGGCCGAAGGTGGAATTGGAATCCAATTGAAATCAGTGACAATTGAACATTGCCACGCAGTGGTGGTGGTGGTGGAGGTTAGGTTGTCGTGTCGCCGTTACAATTGTTGTCGCTGTCGTTGTCGTTGTCGTAGCCGTTTCTGCTGCTCTTGCAGTTGTCGGTAGACCGTTTTCCCGCTAGTCCGTTTCACGTTTCACGCGTGCATCAAACTCAACATTTCAACAATAGAACTTAAAAAAAAACTCGCCAAGTTAAATGCGCTAAAGTAAGCTTTTATCCGTTGCCCTCAATCACCGTAATTATAAACCAATTGGGCTGTAACCTATGTTTAAAAGCGTAAATTAACCAGAAGGATGTCGTGTCGGTGGACTTAAATGTCCCTGTGTAAGTGTGTGTGTGTGTGTGAGTGTGTATGTATTTAGAACCGATCGAGAGAGAGGCACACGCTAGCGACAATGAGTATGCCTACATTCTCACTCGAATAGTCGGTCCACAAAACTAAATTTGAACTGGCAATGAAAGGTCAAACACTTATCACAACAAACTAAAATGTTTTTTCGTGTTTACGGAGACTACTGGCAGCGAGAAGGAAAATCGACAGCAATTTGACGTTTATGTCAAATATGACTTGACAATGCCAGAGATCCATTAGAAAAAACTATTCAAACCTTTGGGAAACGCCGTAAGCCTCCCGAACACAACTACCCTTGGTAGTATGTACGGCTAAAAGTGAAATGTGACCCAAGCGACTGAACATTTATTCAAGTGCCATATACAAATTTAGAGATTTAAAATAAAATAAGTGGACCTAGTCAACAACAAAAACAAAATAAAAAAAAAAAGGAAAAGGAATAGTAAAATAACGATTATATGGAATAACTATTCAGATCAAGCTGCAAAAGCAAAGGTGAGTTCTGTAAATGAGCACTCAATTTTTCCATTGGTTTTTTCGATTTTTTTATTTTACGAAAACATAAACAAAAACAGAATATAGAATCTATTGGTAATGCAAGATGGCCAAAAAATTTATGAAATTTAAGATTGGCACAGAAAATGATGATCTCCTTCAATTCCACAATTTTCAAATCCCAAAGATAATAATCAATAAATGTCTTTGCCATATGGAACCAATTATTGCATAGTCGGAAACGCTTTTATTTCTAGAGAGTGTACATGTTGCACATTTGTGTGAACTTGAATTAAATTTTCCTATAACAGATATACAAACTTTGGGATTGCAATTCAAAAATTCGAGCCCACGACCAGTTTTCTACACTGAACCATTGCCACTTGGCACTTGCCACTGGCCACTGGCAACTGGCCACTGGCAACTGGCTGCGCACAAGCACTGAATGCGACAGGTGCATTTGCCACGCAGACAGCAGACTTTGCATGGGAAAAGCACTGGTGAAGTTCAGCTCGGTTCAGCTCCTTACTCAGATCATACTCTCGATGGGAAGACTCTGACTGGTTTTCTGTAATTGCAAACGCGCCCGATTGCCGAGTGTCTGCCCCGGCTGCTGCTGATGAGGCACTGAGTTACCGAGCCGAGACAGCATGAAGACTCGACTCGGAGTCAGAGTCGACTCGTAAGTAACTACTTACATATACATAACTGTAACCGGGGCAGCATGCGCTTACCTTTGTTTTGTTTGAATTGGGTTCGTGTTTTGATGTATGTCTTTGTTGTCGTTTATGTTGTGTGTGCAGTTAGTTTGACCGGTTCGAATCCGAATCCTTTATTATTTTACAACGCACACGAATAGCTAAGTTAAAATCAAATCACTCTTCCCTATATTTCGATTGGCTCGATCATGCAAAGCATTAAATCCAGCTCCTTGCAAGGATACCAAATTTTATGTTAAGCTGTTTCATTTAAAAAGAACATGCTTTCCTTCCCAATTTTGGTATCGGTCTTTATCTTCTATAATTTGTACACACATGTTAGTTAGTTACAGGGTATCTCTCACTGTGGCATGCCTTAGACAATTGGGTTCGTACGTGGCTTTATTTGATGCTCAGGATCCCTAATGATATTACTCTATACATCTGTCACGGGGCTTCTTGCATTTGTTGCTATTTGTTGTTTAAGCCTGTTGGTCCGGAGCCCAGCTCGATTGTTTGCGATTGTTCGAGAGAGTGTCATCTAGAAACGCCATAAATTGCAGGACTGCCAACATGTGTACGGACTTGTACTCGGTTGTAATAAGGGCCACGGTCACATCAAAGAGACAATCAAGGCAAAACAATGAAGCAAATGCATATTCTTCAATACAGAGAAAAATGCGAGAGGCGAGGGGTAAAAACCGCAAGAGTGCAACGTCTTGAAGAATTTTCTTCCATCTTCTCAGAAGTAGACAGACGTAAGCTCTACAGGCTCTACACCCATATACTAAATGTTCTAGTAAGGAGTTCCCGTGAGGGCAAGGCGGCATTGGCAAAGACGCGTCTATAAAACAATGACAGACTGCGACAGCGACAGTAACGAAATGAAATAGATATGTACATATGTACATACACTATAGTTTCTCTATGTATGTATATATATATATGTGTGTGTGTGTGCGTACGCTTATAGTAAAAGCCAGTAGTCGAGTTAAAGTACAGAATCGAAGGCGGCTTGGCAAGTGTCCGAAAAGCGGCCGACAAATTTTTAACCAAGAAATTGTGCTCCAGTTGGGAGTGACCGACCAGCAGATACCCTTCATCTAGCGAGCAATTGTCCATTAACTCCTCGGCTGTGCTTCTTCTGCCTCGAGCCATTCATACTGCAGTCTGGAAAATCTCTACATATTATCTTAAATTATGTGTTTACAATTGAGCTGTAATCAATTTTTGAGTATCCAAAAAAATTAAATATTTTTAACTGTGCATACTGTGTTTCGCTTTATAGTCTTCGAGTTTGCTTTAAAAAGCATTTCTGAATATCAATATTTAAGGATATTATGAAAATGGAAGGATATGAATATATGCTTTCAATGACGAGTGACTACCTTTTACAGTTTCGAGGCTTTCACAGAGACGAACAGCTTTATCGACTCAGGTCATCGTTCTGATCATATATCATATTTGTAATCTCAACCTTTTACCAATTTTCAAAGGGATCGGGGTATACCAAAAAACCTTCAAAAAGAACATATTGTAAAATGATCAGAGTGATGTTATAATATAATTATCAACATTGGTAGAAATTTTGTAGGGAAGGAAATAGAAAACAATCAATCAAGCATTTAGGTCCTGGCAAGGTAAAATAGGCTGTGCCCTAGGTTACCTTAGATGTTGTCGAGGCCCCCTACGTCTATCCAAATGGTAGTCCTAGCCAATTTATGCAGCCCGCTGCATGTACCAGTATCTTTTTCAATCTACACACTCACTCACACACACAGTCACACCTTCGCACGCATGCTCATTAAGCTAAACAGAACTGCGCAAGCCATTAAGGGGAGGGGGTGAGGCGGGCAACAACGACAGGTTTTTATCCAGTTCTGAGGAGCTGGTTAAACTGGACATTTGCTACTATGAAAGCAAATAAAACAAAATAAGAATAGCGTTTTCTTTGCAAATGAACATAGTTGTTATTCCACAGATTTAACTCGACGGATTCAAATTCGAATTTGATCGAATAAAGAATAACGAAAACCGAATACTCCCAGCCGGAGAATCCTCTGCGTAGTTGGTTAGTTGAATTGTTAATTAACAAAGCGCATTGAACCATGTATGTTACAGTTAAGAGAAGAGACATAGAGAGATAATTGAGTCCTACCCTATTATTTATCTCATCGTACCGATGAGTTGGATCCATGGCATGTCCGTCCTTCCGGTCACCTGTCTGCGTGAACTGACGATCCCGAATTTGGAAAGTGAATTCTAGCTTAACATACTGCCCAAAATAAGCTTAAACTTCATCCTTACTTCATTAAAAAGTGGGATAACAAATAGTAAAGCAAGTGCAAGTGCAAAGTCAATCGGATAATAAACAGGTTTCCGGGAAAAGTATGGTAAATCTGATAAGACGAATTACCATTATCCACCTAGATAAAAAGATTTCTTACACATCTCAAATACATTTTTCTAACGATTTTTAAAACGAAATTGGAAGCATTCAAACAACCTTACAAATGAAATAGTAGCCCCGTAATAGTGTGTCCGGCTTTACGTTGATCTATTAGTTGGCGGGGCAAATAGATATACCTCTTTACCTCTTACAGTTCCAAAGTGTCATACATATATCGGATATATGTATACCTGTTTTTTCATTATCTAATCGCAGGCCATTTGAATCATTCCCCTTCCATTGCTTAATGTCAACCAACACACTCACACACTCGCACACTCACACACGCACTTACGCAGAAAAGCCAAGAAAAGCAAGTGTTTATTCAAAATTGTTGAAAAGTCGGCCTGAAGTCGGGCTGAAGCCTGGAACCTGCATTTTGTTACGCATAAAAATCGAATGTACCTGTGCGTGCATGTGTGTGTGTGTGTGTGTGTGTGTGTGTGTGTGTGTGTGTGTGTGTGTGTGTGTGTGTGTGTGTGTGTGTGTGTGTGTGTGTGTGTGTGTGTGTGTGTGTGTGTGTGTGTGTGTGTGTGTGTGTGTGTGTGTGTGTGTTGTGTGTGTGTGTGTGTGTGTGTGTGTGTGTGTGTGTGTGTGTGTGACTGTGTTTGTATTTGTATTTGGGCTCAAAAGCTTGCGTGTACTAGTCTATTGAGAAAATGCTGCGAAAACGTGTTTTAAAGTAGATAGATAAAGCCGAATCTGAATCGCGGCGCCGACCCTCTGGTAGAAGAGACGATGCCAGTGCCTGAGACTCCGTTGCAGTCGCCCGAGATCGGTTCGGAGAGGGAGACGAAAAGTTCGGAATGCGAATGCGCGCGATGCGAAACATGGAAAACTAGTTGTGGTGTCGCGTTGTTGTTGTTTTTGTTGTTGTTTTTGTTGTTGCTGATGTTGGTGCTACGGCCCATGTTGTTGTTGTTACTCTTGTGATTGTTGTACCCGTTTCTGGCGTCGCCGTCGTCGCAAAAATAAACACACTCAAAATAACAACAGGTGAATGCGAATGTGAATACAAACGCAAACGAACGCGAATACAAGAAATCAAATTTCTCGTACAACATTGTTGTTTCCTGTTTCTTTTGGCCACGGCATGACCAAAACCTGGACCTGCAGTTGAATCTGGCGGCCCAATGGAACTGGGGAGGGTGTGCGTGTGCTTATCATTTGTGAGACATACCGCGCATACGAGCCACTAAGTCGATCTCTTCGATCTTGGCATGTCTCTCTGTCCGTCTGTCTGTCTGTCTGTCCGTCTGTTGCTCTGTCTCTGCCTGTCTTGGCTGGTTAGCTGGCAATGCACTGGAGTGTGCTCCATTCCTACTGATCACTGACCACTTCCCTCTTCCCGCTGCCCACTGTGCAGTTGCCTTCACCTGTTCTGTGCTCTTTGTCTACTTTTCTTATCAGAGTTTTGCAGATTAGTAAAGATTTGATGCTGTGAGACGTGACAAAGCCTATGTCTAGGACAATAAAAGGTCTATGATAATGGCTTAATAATAATGACTTAACGAATCGTCAAATTCAATTTCAATCTACCTGTGGAACGATCATCAAACTATTCCGACTTCACAAAAAGAAAACAGGAGTGTACAGTCAGCTTTGCAGTGAGGAAATGTAATTCATATAGCATCATTAGTTCACATACAAATAATAGTTTTTCAGTCTTTTCCTAGGATCACAATTAAGCTCGTGGACAGTTATAAATATGTATGCATATATCCTTGAAATTTATAATACTGTTACAAAAACATTTGATTTTAAAGACTTTTTAAGTATTAATGCTAATATTAAGATGGTCGGCTCGAAGTCAATCTTGGTTATTTAAAATATAAACTATTTCAAGATCCTCCCAGCTATATTATCAGCAGACTTTGCTAGAGGTTTTTAAGCGCCAAGCAACGAAATAGGTATTACGAGCGTGCCAGAGTTAATTTTCTGTATATTTTACCCTGGGTTAAATTAAACCCCAGTTTTTTTTCGACAAATCCTATAACAGCAATATCCGCTAGTAATTATGTATATGTGAATAAAGGAATAAAGGTTAATGGTATGTCTAAGATTTTAAATACAAATATTTTCCCGGGCAAAGCCGGGTGATACTCCCCAGTACCTATAGACAATTGTAAAAATGTTTGAAACGCATTTAAAGATTGTAGAGGGGTTAATTCTATGAGACAAGTTCGTTTTATTGTAGTCGGTCGAACTAGGCAAGTGTATCCTAATTTGTATTCAATTACACGACCCTATTTCTTAACATTTGTGGGTATCTCAAGTTTGACGCTTTTTTGCACTGGCCAGCGCAAGCAGAAATGTTGGCCTCCGTGAGTAGAACAATAGTCCCATTGTTTGTGTTTGCGTTGCGCGTGCTAGAATATACACAAAGGATTGACCGAATGCTGTTGCTGTTGGGTTAACAGACGAAGTGTTTGTTTATTTGTTTGTTTCGAGTTTGGCCAATCTCAAAGCGGAGCGCAACAGAGCAGAGCAGAGTGCAAAGAGTGCCAATTGCAAACTGGAAACTGGAACTGCACCTCGGCGGATTACAATCATCGGACACTTCCTAAGTTTCCAGCATTAGGTTCAGCATGTCAATTGTCATTGATAAACGAATATGAACAATTCTCGCGAAGAGGCTGACTTTTTATATACCCTATAGCCATTGAAAATCGATATAAATATTGACAGGAGGAGACATGAGACATAATATATATAGAACCCTATCGCGGTAATAATTTCGCTCCCAATCCGTTTCAAACTTAGAGTATCCACTGCAAGGGTACAAAAACCTAACATCCACTTGACAGAGTAACCGAAAAGGCAACGAAAAATAACTGCGAGTCAATGACTTTGTGCTTGCTGCATAGCTTCAGCTGGGTGCCGGTCCTCAGTACCGTCTGTTGTCCCGTCTAACTAACACACTACATGATGCATTGTCATTGCCTCAACGAGAGCCAAAACCACTTTCCGCAGCAATCCTAGTTTCAGTCTCGGCCCGGTCCGGTCCGATTCGCAGTTGTTGTCTCAGCCGCAGCCGCAGACGCAGTCCTTGTCTCAATCTAGTTGTGATCGCAATGAGATGGTCGCCGCGGCCGTATGGAGTTTTGGGTTGACCACAGCATAGTTTCGTATGATGAACCCTTGACGCGTCCATGCAACCAGTCACATTGTATATATGCCTGCATCTACATGCTTAAAATTTTTGCTGAAATAGTAGAACCTAAAACAAATACAGAGGCTGAGGCACAAACCAATCTCAACCAGTATCTTATCTGGTGGTATCAATATATACACATGTGCCAATGTGGTTCGCACCGTCGGCCAAGTAGGATCTCTTGATTCCACCATCATGATACCTGTGGGTTATTTGCAAAAAAGAAAAATCAACACAGCAATACATGAAGGCCGATAACATATTTATACACATTGCTGGAAATTGTGTTTAGGCATACCCGGTTCTTTCGGTAAACCCAAATTAAACAAGTTAGAGGTTCTAGTCGGGAGCTCCCGACTAGGAAATACCCTGAACCCTCTTATCCAACACCAAATGCAGTTCGCGCAACGCGCTCGTTTGAAGTAATAAAGATAAATTTAAAAAAAAAAGTTTCCTTGGCGGGGTTCGAATTTGCAACTGACTGTATTACTTGCTGACGACTCTACTCAACAGACAAACCAGCAAAAACAAATTCTAGTCGGTGGCTCCCGACTAGGGGATACCCTGAACCCTCTTCTTCCAACACCTAATGCAGATACATATATATACTATTTTAGAAGCTACTAGTCAAGTTTGGTGACTTTAGCTATTATTATTTACCAAACTTGCTCAAAAAACAGGATTTCGATATAGATATTTATCGATTGCTTGGAAACGGAGTAAGTTATCGATTATCGGACACAAACTCGATCAGCTAAAATTTCAAGTCTCTAGCTCTTATAGGTTCTGAGATCCTTGCGTTCATACATACGGACGGACGGATGGACGGACGGACGGATGGACGGACGGGCAGACGGACGGACAGACGGAGGGACGGACGGGCGGACAGACGGACGGACAGACGGACAGACGGAGGGACGGACGGGCGGACAGACGGACGGACAGACGGACGGGCAGACAGCCGGACATGGCTAGATCGGCTCGGCTGTTGATGCTGATCAAGAATATATATACTTTATGGGGTCGGAGAGGCTTCCTTCTGCCTGTTACATACATTTGCACAAATACATTATACCTTTTTACCCATTTTTAATGGGTTCAGGGTATAAAAATACATATGTATGCACAATTTAAGCCTGCCCGTACTATCTTGAACTCCACGTCTAAAGTTCTATTTTATACTAGTGGCTATTGCCCGGGCATAGTTTTGTGCTAAAATTTTTGTTAGATATTTCTCGCACCATCTTGATCTGCACTTTTATTTGAAACGTGAATTGGGATTGGACTGTGTTGTGATCGCGGTCGCGATGTGTTGCTTGTGCATGTGGTGGCCAGATGTGGTTCAGATGTTGTGTCATAATCTCCCATTGTCCAACATGTTTTGATCTTTTGTCTTTTGTGACGTGAGCTACTCTTCCACTTCCTACCCAATGTTGGGTGACTTCTCAAAGAGTTTATTTTCGATCAGACACAGACACAAGAGGCTTGCACCATGTTGCGAAAATTACATTTATACACATATAGGCATAATAAAAACGGGAGTGCGTCCTACTTGTCCCTAGAGCGACCAAGGTGCGAGGCAACAACAATCAGATGTATTTCATTTTTGCAGTGAACCGAACACCGGATACTGGATACTAAAGCATCTGCAAGCCCAGTCTGTGGATTGAACTCTATGGGGCGATGCATGGACATGCTGTAATGGTTATTTGAAGCACCTAAACTTAATACCAGTGCTCAAATCACTTATGCAGGCGACCCAATCAAGTAGAACGCTGTATAAGACAAAGATATCTGCCTCTGCGACGCACTGGGAACATAATTTTTGTGTGCTGGGGTTGGGGTTGGACGGAGAGGGGTTGGGGTTGGGCGAAGCCAAGGGTGACGATGCCGGCAGACAACATATTGCCGAATACAAGCAGCATATAATATTCATTGATTGGTCAAGCGGTCACATTTCGAGTAATTCAAGAGCGATAAAAAGAGCGATCCCTTCTGCGGCATTCGTAGTTACAATCACAAACATCATGTTTATCTAATATATTTCGCAATCAATGTGCACAAGCAGACACAGATATTTCTCCATTTCAATATCATGGAACAAGTAAGGAAACTATAATACCCCTTTAGACAATTCTTTTTGCTGATGTGTGAAAAGAGTTAAACTTGATAATGCCGAAAATAGCTTGGAAAGCAGAATATTTTCCCATAAAAGAACCTACTCTTCGACCGTTCGTTTCTATGGCAGCTATATGATATAGTAGTCCGATGGTATAAAGATTATTATGTTATTATTATTTAAAAAATAGTTTACTTCTGCGTAAATAGAGTGCAGGTAGTGCCCAGGTCAAAATAAACATGAAGGTAATAAAATTATTTGGTACTTTGGCTGTTAACTTTTTTTCTTTTTGTTCATTTTGAACGAACTGCGGATTTGTATAGCTTTAGCCGTGAGCTCAATGGACACAAGACTCGGACATGGGGTTAGACAGCTTCGGAAAGAAACGGCCATTATGTGCCGTTAAGAGGATTAGTCTTAGAAGAAAGAGCTCTCACTTTCTTGTAGGCTAAAACAAAAATCAATATGATACTTTTTTAAGTCGCACCTCGTCTACCGTAAGTGTCAGATGCTGGCTGGGGAGGGCTGAGAGTTAAAGTGACAATGCGCAGACCCTTCAAAAATCATCGGCAATAACATTACAGTGCAGATTTGTCAATGACCTTTCGTCTGCCACTAAGTAGACACAATACAAGCCCCACGCTAATGTTCCTTAATGCCCCATCAATACCAGCCCAATAGAGCGCGACAAGTGTAATAATCGCCCCAGCAAATGTTGGTCTGAACAGGCGATTACATGCCGGGACGATTACACTATGCCACAAAACGTTAATTTTGTATGCCCAAATGATGAACATACATAGCTGTTAGCATATTTCACCGAATATGACTACATATAGGGTACACGTAAAATTAACAAACTGCAATGAAAATTTTCAGCATCAATGAACTCAGTTTGCAGGTTTAACGATGTTGCACGGTGTCATATTCGGTGGCAAAGAACAGGGCACCTCTGAGTAAATCTGTATTCGAAATGTTTTTCTTGGCATCGCAATAATAATTTGGGGATGTGCGGCGACAATTATAGCTGGGCGGGTATTGTTGGTGTCACATAAAATTCAAGAAATCAAAAGACTGCCACAACATGACCCCACGTTCATAGTGCAAACAGAAAAATGTATGCATGTATATCGGATATGTATTTACGTATTCACATATAAAAATGTATGTGTTTAATGCCAGCATTAAAGGGCAACTGGGCGTCTTTCATTGCATTGCCAACCCATTCGAGTTGTGTTGTAAGTGTAATGGAAAAATGAACAAACATAAACAGGCATAAATAATGGACCAGTCCTGGACTTGGTGCAGAGTTCGGAGTGGATGACCTCAGATGGTACAATCGAGCCGATGTCCTGCGACCGCGGACCAGCCGACCTTTTGTTTGCGCCCTTTTGACCAAACAAGTGCACCATCAACAAAGAGACAAAACCCAACAACAATGACAGACGTCAAATACAAAAGCTTCCTTTGAACTGTGATTTGCAAGTACTATGTACCTTCAAAAGTGCCAGCACATTCATTGGAGGTAGACTTCATCCATACAAAGTCGAATTATACTTGCGTCTAAATACTCAAACATCGATATATGCAAATTAATGGAAACCGTTAGTAAGTAGTTCATACGTACACATACTGGAGAAACAAAAAGCATTACTCCGAGATAGATAATTATAAAGGAAACTTTAAAATATACTTTTATTTTACGTATGATATACGAATGTAACATACATATGTTTCAAATTTCAAGCCTATGTTTAGAAAATTTACTCACTTATAGAGTGGGATAGATAGACGAACATGTCTAGATCGGCACAGCCTGACCTGACAATCCTCTGATTAGTAGGTTTTATACTATTTATATCATAATAAGTGTACTATGTTAAATATGCTGGAATAGAAAGACAGCCAAAGCACAATATATACTTTAATTGCATATATTTTAAGAAGGAGGATGAATGGATGTAGTATTCTGTTGGCCGGAGGCCGTAGACTTATGTTATTTGAAACAATACGTTGACAGAGTCCAACTATACCCTATATCTATATATATATCTATATATATATAATTATACATACATACATATATATATATATATATATATATATATATTATATATCAAAGATAATATATCAGTTTGGTAAATGTGTGAGTACATTATTGATACGTCGTCTTTTAATCCAAGAATAAGCTTGAGTTTCATTCACCGTTCGTCATAGGGTCGTGGGTTCGCCCTCGACTTGGTAATTTGCAAAGTGGTAATCGGCCTTCTCAAATAAGTAGACCCTATTAGATTCATTCCACCGCCGGCGGTCCTTTGGCTAACCAAATTCATTTTTAATGCCAGCACGTGCGCAAAGACATGAAGGCTACTGCCGAGGGCTCGTAAACAATGCCAACAGTCGATGGAATTGGGTCTGGACGTGGTCCTGGTCCTGGGTCCTGGCCATGGCCATGGCACTGAAGGACGCGACGCGGGCGAGGATTTCAATTGAAAATTCATTATTGCGCCAGGCATTTTTGTGTGTGTTTCTTTTTTATGTGTTGTTCATCTTGTTTGCCAATGCTGTTTTTTTTTTTTTGCGGTGCTTAAAAAGGAAGAATAATATTTATTTTATTTACCTTAGTCCTCTTACCACCACAGAATCACACACAAAATCGTTTGTATTTGCCCATATACTTACACTTCAATACAGAGGCTATATTCATATATGTTTGTATTTCATACTTAGTGGGAATATTAGTTTGAAATTTTTGGCCAGGGCAAAGGGTGGGAAGAGTGTGTTTCAGTATTAACGTTTTAGGTCGAACTCCCCTTTAATTTGGGCTATGAACTGATGCTTTTTCTCTAGTGTCGATTTCTCCCTCAGTGCTGGCGCGTGGCGGTGAAAAGTCATCCCCATCTCCAATTGGGTTGGTGGTTTTCTTTTTTTTTTTTTTACAAGAATTACGGACAAATTGTAGGCACTTGCTACGACATTGGATGATAAATGGCGCAAGAAACGCAAATAATGAAAATCATCTGAAATGAACACAAACAAGCGCCCAAGTGTTGCCCCCGTCTGTCTCTCTGTGCCCCCACATAGAAACATACATATATACGAGAAAGAAAGTTCCTGTTTCGTTTAGCTAACTATTGAATACACTGGCATTTGCACAAGAACTTAACCCATACTTAAGCTCCCGGGGTATAGGAATACAACTGTGACAAGCGGGTTATGTCGGGGGTGACTGGCGTTCTGTTTATTTGCGTGGGCCTGTGGGCCTGTGGGTATGTGTATGTGTGCTTAAGCACTTCCCGTAACTAATTTATTTATTTATTTCGTATTATCGGCCTTATGCTATGAACCGTTTGTTTCTATTTAAAATATTCAAATGCAAGTTTTACCAAAATGTTTGTGTACATATATAATCACATACATATACACATGATGGCTGCAAGCACAACACAAATGTTTGATGGTTCAGTTAATGGTTCGAACTAACAGCTTCTTCTTCGATTCGGTTCATGGAACTGATTTTGTCTATGACTCCAAATTTTGGTTTAATCGTATATTTTCTAAATTATTTAAATCCTGAACCCATTAAAAATGGATAAAAAGGCTAAACGCCTATTTTTATACCCTGAACCCATTGAAAATGGGTAAAAAGGGTATATTGTATTTGTGCAAAGTGCAAATGTATGTAACAGGCAGAAGGAAGCATCTCCGACCCCATAAAGTATATATATTCTTGATCAGCATCAATAGCCGAGTCGATCTAGCCATGTCCGTCGGTCTGTCGGTCCGTCCGTCCGTCCGTCCGTATGTATGAACGCAAGGATCTCAGAACCTATAAGAGCTAGAGACTTGAAATTTTAGCTGTAGGTCCTCCAGGTGCCCGCGCAGATCGAGTTTGCTTCCGATAAACGATAACTTGTCCCGTTTCTAAGAAATCGATAAAAATGTATATCGAAATCCCAATTTTGGTAAATAATAAGAGCTAGAGTAACCAAACTTGACATGTAGCTTCTAGAATAGTATATATACCTCAAGTATCTTTCATTTTTTACCTATCTCCACCTCCCCGCTTCTCTCTATCTATTAGCGCGAGCTGCATTTGGTGTTGGAATAAGAGGGTTTAGGGTATCCCCTAGTCGGGAGCTCCCGACTAGAACCTCTTACTTGTTAAGGATGCAGCGGTGATTTTGTCCGTATTAAAATTAGAATCTGGAAACATGAATATGGTATTGGGGGTCATATGTATACATTTTTCCGCCTCCTTTATATTTATTTAGATAAAATCGCTGCTAGTTCAGCAATTGAAGCATATACAACATTTTCAGCTGGTTATTTCCCGCATAGGACTCGTACGGGGATAATATCTTATAAGCTTTGCATACATATGTGTTTGTATTGTTAAAAGAAGAGAAAACATAACCGAAACCGACGAAAAGGAACCCATTGAAGCCAACTTGCGGAAGCTATTTGCAAGTGTACAAGTCAATATTTGAATTGATGAGTGTGTATATGTGTGTGTGTGCATGTGTTTTTATGCCTATGTTGCTGTCGCATCTATTCATACGAGTCGCAGAGTAACGGAAGTCATCATTATAAATAAAATTTTCAGTTCAAAGCAAATCGGAAAAACAATCATTTGTTGTTTTTACATCGCAAACTGTCGCTGCTGTAATGTGCTCTCTCTCTCTCTCTCTCTCTGCATCTTTGCTAGAGCTCTTTGCAGATAAGATGAATAAAAATGGGAATTATACAAACGTACCCTGCCCGAATAAAGAACTTCTTCAATACAACAGATAATTAGTTCGGTTCACAGTTCGAAACAACAGCTCATCTTGATGAGAACCTATTTATATAGACATGCTAGTATTGCCCGGCCTTGTCCGTTCGTTCAACACCCACATGCTTGCTCTAAAGAACACAAACCATTTAACCATTTAAAAACAAAAAAGAGGTTCTAGTCGGGAGCTCCCGACTAGGGTATACCCTGAACCCTCTTATTCCATCACCAAATGCAGCGCGCGCTTATAGATAGAGAGTAGCGGGGAGTTGGCGATAGGTATAAAATGAAAGATAATCGATATATATATACTATTCTAGAAGCTACATGTCAAGTTTGGTAACTCTAGCTCTTATTATTTACCAAAATTGCTTAAAAATCGGGATTTCGATATACATTTTTATCGATTACTTTTAAACGGGGCAAGTTATCGTTTATCGGAAACAAACTCTGCGCGGGCACTAGGAGCACCTACATCTAAAATTTCAAGTCTCTAGCTCTTATAGGTTCTGAGATCCTTGCGTTCATACATACGGACGGACGGACGGACGGACGGACGGACGGACGGACGGACGGACGGACGGACAGACAGACAGACGGACATGGCTAGATCGACTCGGCTATTGATGCTGATCAAGAATATATATACTTTATGGGGTCGGAGATGCTTCCTTCTGCCTGTTACATACATTTGCATTTTGCACAAAAACATAATACCCCTTTTACCCATTTTTAATGGGTTCAGGGTATAAAAAAATACTCCGTACCCAGAATATACTGAATATATCCTGGCACGGCCAATGTTGGGTAATATCAGCTAGATCCAAATAGATGGCTTTTGCCGTTTCTTTCCTTAGGGAGCATGCAAGTGTTTTCATAAATATGATGCGTGAAGTTTTGCTGTAACTTTTTTAAATTTTATTAAAAAAAAAATAACAAAAATATAAACATATATAAATACAACTCGGTTTATTTGCACATTGCCTGAATGAAAGTCGGAGTCACGAGCCGCAGTGCCCACTGCACCACAAAAGATTTGCTGTCACACATCTACGTGCCAAAGGCTGCTAAGGCCGCAATATCAAGATCTGGCAAGAGATACAGTGAGGCGAAGGCGGAGGAGGTGGCGGAGGCGGAGGAGCTCCCTGAAGCGCATAAGCGGAAGTCGATGCCGAAAGATTTTGCTAAATATAAATATGCTTGTATAATATGTATACTCCGGAAAGAACGACCCGAACAGGCAGAACTTTTATTTTTGTTTTCATACCCTCTACCCATGAACATTTTAAGAGGGTGTTTAAACTCCCAGTTAATATTTGTAAAAAACCATAGACATAACCTATTTAGGCTTGGATTTGGAAAAAAAAGGGATTCATTCGGTCTCAGAGGCTATAAGACCCGTACATCTAAGTTTGTGATAATCTAAATTTGAAAAAACTTCGAAAGCTTTCACTAGGTCGAGCTAAAACTGAAAAAGTAAAAGAAGCACACATTAATCCTTATTCAAATTTATATTGCTAATAAACATACCGAATACTTTTTCAGCATGTCGGGAAAACGCAAATCGACACCAAACAAATTTGATGCCGACTCAAATAGCTCACAAGGATTAGAAGGAGCTTCAGCAGCGACTGGACGACAATTCCAAATTAATCTGAACAATATTGCAGTCTCGGCTGGTAAAATGCAAAAACAGAATCTTAATAATAACAATAACTATAATGATAACGAGGTCGTGAGCTGTAATGTGAAGAGTAGCCCCGAGTGCGACTTTATTTGTAATTCGGAAGTTGCAGCAGTAGTGCTTGGTGACGTCGAGGGTGAGGGCGAGGGCGAAGGCAAGGGTGAGGATTATATGCGAATGGGCTTAGGACTTGGCCTGTGCGCAGTTTTGGAAAGCGACGGTGAGCAAACTGATTTGAATATTGACATAAGGAGCATTAGCCCAAGAGCTACTTCCAATGCCAGTGCCGAGGAGTCGGATATTGACAATGTTAGTCATGTAAGTGCCATCCAAAATATTTGAAACGCTTCACATAAATAGTAAAATCGTAGTTATGCATAGATTTTCGGTTCTGACTAATCTTTTGTGTTGCAGTCTTCCCATCATACTTTAACAACCTCGTCATCAACAAAGAAGCGTATTAAAAAAACGTCTAAGTTACGTCTACTTAATGGAACTTCAAAGACGACGCGAACTCAACAGATTAGGATATCTGGCAATCCAGAAGCACAGGAGCAAAATCCCATAAACGCTGATGCTTTGGGCTCATATCCGGTTAATTGCTCTGATGGAGAAGCGAGCCAACGATTTGTTAACACCGCACAGTTTAACGAAGACGACGTTGAGGATACGAATCTCAGTCTTTTCAAGAGCGATTACAGTACAGTGATAAAACAGGAACTTAATGATAAACTGGAAACCCCACCACCTAAGCTGAGTGCTATCGTCACGGAAGATGAAATTATGGAGCAGCAAGATGTCATCGGCAAAGAGCAGCGCATTTTCCATAGACCATGTCGAAATTCAGCTTCTACTATAAATAATTTCGATGGAGAACATTATTTACCTAGTCGAACGGAGCTTCCACCATTAATTGTTCCTCCCCCAGTATCTGATGCTTTTGGCAAGCAAAGCGTTTCAGAGGACGGACCGTTGCTGAAGTCGACAAGGTGAGCTTAAAAGAATAAACATATTTTAAGATGCAAGAAATTCTGCAATCAAAATTAAATTTCATTTAAACAATAAAAGATCCACGCAATTTAAACTCCATATTTTATTCAAAATAAACACTCTTCAGCGAATCCTACAGGACATTCAATATTCAGAGTTGATAGCGGCAAAATATAATTGTAGGATCCAATAGTGAACCTGTTCCGGCGGCCTCAAACTTATTAACTGTTTCCTATCGCGTTACCAAATGCTGTTGATGGTTTAAAATGTCCAGCCACAAGTTTCCATTCAACCCAATCAAATTGGTTTCGCGTGGATATTGGTCGTAATTTGCTGCCTTAACTATTTCGCAATTTCCGTTTGTAGCATTCAATTATTCAGAAACAGTCTACTGCTGAAACTAACAAAATTTGAACAACGACCCAAGTGGGTCGCCGGCGGCCAATCGGATGGCACGGCGGACATGCGAATAGCGCACATTGCTTAAACTTTTTTGCTTAGATACCCGACGTTCCACTCTTCTCAAGTCAAAATTATATTTCGAAACTATTTTAATTGCTTGAATAGTAACAAATAAAACAAGTAAGAGTTTCTAGTCGGGAGCTCCCGACTAGGGGATACCCTGAACCCTCTTATTCCATCACCAAATGCAGCGCGCGCTTATAGATAGAGAGTAGCGGGGAGTTGGCGATAGGTATAAAATGAAAGATAATCGATATATATATACTATTCTAGAAGCTACATGTCAAGTTTGGTAACTCTAGCTCTTATTATTTACCAAAATTGCTTAAAAAACCGGATTTCGATATACATTTTTATCGATTACTTGGAAACGGGGCAAGTTATCGTTTATCGGAAACAAACTCGATCTGCGCGGGCACTAGGAGCACCTACATCTAAAATTTCAAGTCTCTAGCTCTTATAGGTTCTGAGATCCTTGCGTTCATACATACGGACGGACGGACGGACGGACGGACAGACAGACGGACATGGCTAGATCGACTCGGCTATTGATGCTGATCAAGAATATATATACTGGGGTCGGAGATGCTTCCTTCTGCCTGTTACATACATTTGCATTTTGCACAAAAACATAATACCCCTTTTACCCATTTTTAATGGGTTCAGGGTATAAAAAAGAATACTTTTTTACAATATTATTTATGCAAGTTATTCTTTATAATTTCAACAGAATATGTAAATACGTAATACTGCAGTCATCAAACACAAAAACTCGAAATCAGCTAAATAAGAAATGCTTACTGCAAAAAAATATTAACATCAGAGCAAGGGAATTGAACCAATGTACATTGATTTAGCGATAGGCTTCATTGCCACAAAATTATTTGCTAGTTTTAGGTTGGTGTGTAATTTTAATGAGATTAGATTCGGCAATTTTCAAAAAGGAAGTTTACTGTAAACGAATAATAACAGAAGCTTTGATATGACCGTAGAATCGGCATAATTTTGTTGTGGCTTGCCGTTTACTTAAATCGCCAAAAATGAAAAAAAAACAAGTAAGAGGTTCTAGTCGGGAGCTCCCGACTAGGGGATACCCTGAACCCTCATATTCCAACACCAAATGCAGCGCGCGCTTATAGATAGAGAGTAGCGGGGAGGTGGCGATAGGTATAAAATGAAAGATAATCGATATATATATACTTTTCTAGAAGCTACATGTCAAGTTTGGTAACTCTTGCTCTTATTATTTACCAAAATTGCTTAAAAAACAGGATATCGATATACATTTTTATCGATTACTTGGAAACGGGGCAAGTTATCGATTATCGGAAACAAACTCGATCTGCGTAGGAACTAGGAGCACCTACATCTAAAATTTCAAGTCTCTAGCTCTTATAGGTTCTGAGATCCTTGCGTTCATACATACGGACGGACGGACGGACGGACGGACGGACGGACGGACGGACGGACGGACGGACAAGACAGACGGACATGGCTAGATCGACTCGGCTATTAATGCTGATCAAGAATATATATACTTTATGGGGTCGGAGATGCTTCCTTCTGCCTGTTACATACATTTGGATTTTGCACAAAAACATAATACCCCTTTTACCCATTTTTAATGGGTTCAGGGTATAAAAAAAGGAAGAACAAGTTAGAGGGTCTAGTCGGGAGTTCCTGGCTAGGGAATACCCTGAACCCTCTTATAACAACACCAAGTGGAACTCACGCTAAAATTTGATTGTAAAAATGCCCTTACAGACACACAGAAAAACAAGTAAGAGGTTCTAGTCGGGAGCTCCCGACTAGGGGATACCCTGAACCCTCATATTCCAACACCAAATGCAGCGCGCGCTTAAAGATAGAGAGTAGCGGGGAGGTGGCGATAGGTATAAAATGAAAGATAATCGATATATATATACTTTTTTAGAAGCTACATGTCAAGTTTGGTAACTCTAGCTCTTATTATTTACCAAAATTGCTTAAAAAACAGGATATCGATATACATTTTTATCGATTACTTGGAAACGGGGCAAGTTATCGATTATCGGAAACAAACTCGATCTGCGTAGGAACTAGGAGCACCTACATCTAAAATTTCAAGTCCCTAGCTCTTATAGGTTCTGAGATCCTTGCGTTCATACATACGGACGGACGGACGGACGGACGGACAGACAGACGGACATGGCTAGATCGACTCGGCTATTAATGCTGATCAAGAATATATATACTTTATGGGGTCGGAGATGCTTCCTTCTGCCTGTTACATACATTTGGATTTTGCACAAAAACATAATACCCCTTTTACCCATTTTTAATGGGTTCAGGGTATAAAAAGTTAAAACTTAACTCATTTGGGCAGCTTTAGTCAATCAACAAATGATTTTGTTTTATGAACCAATATTTTATTTGTTTGTTTTGATTGGTTTCATTCCAGAGAGAATAGCGCGTTGACTGCAAGAGGACAATTACAGCGTTCGTATGGGAAGGAGCGGACTGTCTCCGAAATGATTCAACATCTGCAGCTCATCCGAAGTAGATTGATCAACCAGGTAACAAATTAGCAAATATTTTTTTGCGCTGTCCAGACCACCCATTTCTCATCCATGTGTGTATTTTCCAAAAATATAGGTTTGATTCAAAAATAATATTATGTATTGTATTTTAATTGGTTGCTAGAGTTCCTAACTCTCAAAATGTCTTTCCAATTGTATAAGCGGACGTGGTGCATTAGGACATTTCGGATATGCCAGAATTCTTTGGCTTCGACTGGCTTTCATGTTTCATCTTTCAATTCTGGGTGGAGTATATGATGTACGTGTGTATGTATTTACATATATGTGCATATATACAAATGTATGTGTGTTTATGAATGCCTTTTCTTCTCTGCTTTTATTACATATTTCATTTTGCTGTTTTCTATTCATTACATTCATTTTGCATTTCGCTGCTTTTGTGCCAACACAAAGTTGTATTATTCTGTTTTCTTTTATTTTCCGCTTTCCTCCATTGTGTACGTGAGGAGCATATGTGTGTGTGTGTGTGTGTGTATGTGTGTGTGTGTGTGTGTGTGTGTGTGTGTGTGTGTGTGTGTGTGTGTGTGTGTGTGTGTGTGTGTGTGTGTGTGTGTGTGTGTGTGTGTGTGTCTGTGTGTGTGTGTTTCTGTGTGTGTGTGTGTGTGTGTGTGTGTGTGTGTGTGTGTGTGTGTGTGTGTGTGTGTGTGTGTGTGTGTGTGTGTGTGTGTGTGTGTGTGTGTGTGTGTGTGTGTGTGTGTGTGTGTGTGTGTGTGTGTGTGTGTGTGTGTGTGTGTTGTGTAGTCTCTGTGAGCATTCTATTCCATTCTGCACCTCAGAATCCTCTTTCAGCTTTTTTTGTGCCATGCTTAAATTTTCTTTTGAATCGCTTTTGTGCTATGCTTTGGCATTCAAGCTTTGAACAATAAGCTTTTCTTTCCGTTTTCACGTTTTCCTCATTCTTTTATTCGCCTTGTCCATTGCTCTGCCGACAACTGACGACCGGAGCAATTATTCCCCTTTCTCTGCGGCTCCCCCTTGTAGCTTAAAAGTTTTAGATTCTACAGGGTGCCCACCTCAGATAAGTTATGAATTTATATGTATTGCTCTGCACCTGGAAAATTAGATCCCTTGTAAACTTACAAATTTTTAAAATTAAAATTATTATATGGTTGGCCCAAATTGAATATTGAAAGTGTCTACCATTATATCAATTGGAGGGAATTTATCTGCGACCATGCAAAATAAAGGAAAAGTTTTGTTTAATGGAATGGTTTTGTTTAATTACTGTAAAACAGTATGCTTTGGAAAACAGGATATCATAAGGAATATTCATTCGTACCTCTAACGATTATTCATAGCGCTTCCACCAAGATAAATGTAATCCTTCGTATTGTCATTGAGGTATTCAACCCACTCTCTGAGAACGAAAATTTGAATGAGGCAGCAGATCCATGGATGATGAGTGTGCACCATCAGCGCGTTGCGTGAATGCAGGGCAAAGGCTAATCGGCTTGAAATCACGCTAATGTGATGTTTATCTACCAGATTTGCTGAACAGAATGGCCCAAGCATGATGGGCCAAACATTATCTAATGTAAGTGTAACAAAATCTGCATTGCCGCCTCCCAGCGCGGGTTAGTCTTGGACCGTTTGGCCTACGTGCTAGGGGGTTGTTTCCTCAGCGCACAGCAAAGACAACCGGGTCGTTGTCGTTGCCGCAAATTGATAGCGCCCGTAAGATAAAATCGGAATACCAAGTACACCAAAGGTCCTCATTAAAAACACATTAACACATTTAGTACTGGACTCAAGTCGACAACTTCGACCCATTATCTTTGAAACCGGTTTTGGCCACCCATGACATTAATTTTATGTTGAATTTGCCTTTTATTAAGGTGTAGCACTCTATATTGCAAGTAAGCTTGACATCTTTTAAATCATATACCTATAAGAATTTGAAAAGGCGGCAGGAATGTGACATATATCTCCATACAATGTTGATATAGTACTCTTGTGTTCCTTTTAAATTTTAACAAGAGGTTCTAGTCGGGAGCTCCCGACTAGGGGATACCCTGAACCCTCTTATTCCAACGCCAAATGCGCTCGCGCTAATAGATAGAGAGTAGCGGGGAGGTGGCGATAGGTATAAAATGAAAGATACTTGATACATATATACTATTCTAGAAGCTACATGTCAAGTTTGGTAACTCCAGCTTTTATTATTTACCAAAATTGCTTAAAAACGAGATTTCGATATACATTTTTATCGATTACTTAGAAACGGGGAAAGTTATCGTTTATCGGAAACAAACTCGATCTGCGCGGGCACCTGGAGGAGCTAAAATTTCAAGTCTGTAGCTCTTATAGGTTCTGAGATCCTTGCGTTCATACATACGGACGGACGGGTGGACGGACAGACAGACGGACATGGCTAGATCGACTCGGCTATTGATGCTGATCAAAAATATATATACTTTATGGGGTCGGAAATGCTTCCTTCTGCCTGTTACATACATTTGCACTTTGCACAAATACAATATACCCTTTTAACCCATTTTCAATGGGTTCAGGGTATAATAATATATAGGGATCACAGTAAAGCTTGTCGGAGCGGGCCGAAACGGTTCACTATATCATATAGCTTTAGAGCTTAATATTGTTTTGGACTCCTACCATATAGCATAATCCTATCAACATCGGAGTACTATTCTATATAATAGCTCTATATGATGAATCCGTCAAAAATTGGGATATTTTTTCCTTTTTTGCAATGAGATGTATCTTCACACCATATTCATTTAAGAAGTACGCTATTTATTACAAGGGAATTTAATCGTTGCCTGCCGTGTTTATTACCTGTTGTATGCTGGTATTGCACTTTTAACAGAGCATAATAATGGCAACTGCTAGACCCCCGTTATATATATATTTGAATGTTTTAATTTGTGCAAATGTTGTATGAACCTAATTGACTGTATTGTTCTTGTGGGTTATAAATGCGTTTGAGTACGCAGATACGTAATAATATGTGTGTATATAAATACACACACACACATATATATATCCATATTTATGTACGTACATACACTCATTAGCAATAGAGCAAGTCTGGCGTATACTTTCTCTTAAATACCATGTGCTGCACCATACTTACCTACGTATTCTCATGTAACTTACCAACAAATAACAGCAATGTCGACAAGTTCGTGAGCAAATGCACTGGTATGGGTGTCTGAAAGCATTCTCATAGGTCTGCCAATAGAAAACAAATAAATGTTGCCGTCTCACTCAAATGTGCCTTGTTGTTTTCTCCCTTGTGTGTGTGTGTGTGTGTGAGTGTATGTATGTGTGTGTGTGTAGAGTAATCACAAATACACAAGGTAATAGAATCACTGTATGAATGCAGGTAAGAGCCTTACATGCCATAATGTGTATATTCACATAATACAGTGTTGTTTCTTATGTAGAATGAGGGAAGATATTAACCCGTCCATACATAAAACTCAACGTGTTGACATTTTGGGTAAAAGCTCCGCCATTAGCAACATCTAACAAGTAAGAGGTTCTAGTCGGGAGCTCCCGACTAGGTGGCGATAGGTATAAAATGAAAGATACTTGATATATATGTACTATTCTAGAAGCTACATGCCAAGTTTGGTAACTCTAGCTCTTATTATTTACCAAAATTGCTTAAAAACGGGATTTCAATATACATTTTTATCGATTACTTAGAAACGGGGAAAGTTATCCTTTATCGGAAACAAACTCGATCTGCGCGGGCACCTGGAGGACCTACAGCTAATTTCAAGTCTCTAGCTCTTATAGGTTCTGAGATCCTTGCGTTCATACATACGGACGGACGGACGGACGGACGGACGGACGGACGGACGGACGGACGGACAGACGGACGGACGGACGGACAGACAGACAGACGGGCATGGCTAGATCGACTCGGCTATTGATGCTGATCAAGAATATATATACTTTATGGGGTCGGAGATGCTTCCTTCTGCCTGTTACATACATTTGCACTTTGCACAAATACAATGTACCCTTTTTACCCATTTTCACTAATCAGACAGTCACATAGTCAGTCAGTCAGTCAGAACAAACAGTTTTACATAGTATATAGAGATATACATACAAAAATTATGTAAGACTCTCCAAAATAGTTTAATTTAAAACGGTTATTGACCATGCAGCCCAAGTGCCCAGTTACTCGACTTTTTATCCGATCGTATGTGCGCACTAAATCTGAACTATATATACAATCATATGCACACACACACACACCTCTAAAAAGAAACACACACATACAAGCACACATAGTGCTCGAGCAAAATACTCATTGTCCATGTGCAATTGCAAATCACACCGGAAATGCATTAAAAAATTGGCCCGCAAATATTCTAATATTAATCAAATTATGCTAACCTTGCCTTGGCCTGCGTTGCTGCGCCGGGCCACCGCTTGGCATGACAACGTAGAGACGTTAGCATGACAACGAGATCGGGATCGGGAGCTACTACATGGGGATCGGTATTGGGATCGCAGCTCGCTGCAAGCACGAGAATTCTATTTTTAAATGCGAAATTTATGAATGAAAACAGAATTTGAAGTAAAAGCGAATGGTACTGGGGATGACGGTGGCTTTGGCTTGGTGTTGCAGTTGGCGAGAGTGGAGTCGCGGTCGAAATCCGGGAAACTTTATCGGGCCAGCGTTGTAATGTTTTTATTTAATCCAATTATGTCACAGGAGTTCCGGAAGAATTTTCAGGTATCCCATGATACGTTTATATAGAATAATTAGACAAAAATCAAGCTATCGATTGAATATATCATGCACATCAAAATTGGAATGCAATTTATCCCACATCCACACCAATATGAAGTATACATACATTCATGACAGCTACGAATCTTATTATAAATATAGACGAAAAATATATGTACAAGCATTCATAGATACATAGATCCGAAATTATTTTGTAGATGTGTGTGTGTGTGTATGCATAGCGAATATGTTGTAGGATTTACAAATGTGTGTGTATTTACGAAATTTATGATCTGTCCATTTGGCCGTTGGGAGCCTATTCATGGTTCTAAATGTAGGCGGTGACTCCGTAGCCAGTCGAAGTACTACGCTCAACATCTCTCATCTAAATTGACCGACTGGTTCATATTTTATACGCACGACAACAGGAAAAATGTTCAACACATTCATAAATGTCATAAAACTCATACATTTTATTTTTGAAAATGTTCATTGTCTATTTCTGCTAGTCGAACGAATAGACAGACTTTTTCTGACTCCGAGTGGGGGTGGCTCCGGCCCCTTAAAATACGAGGGGAGGAATTATTAAAACAGGTTTGATTATGATCGACCTCGGATTTTTAATTAATTTGCTTACAGATAATGCCTACATACTTCTAAATACTTCAGTCACCAAATCAAAAAAATTAAAAATGTACACATGTATGTGCACATGCATATGTTACATATATATGTATCCGCTGGGTTGTTGCGGAAATTATGAGTATTTTTGTGGAAGGCCTAGGGGACAATACGCTGAATTTGGTGAAACGATAATATATATTTATTATAAAATTAGAAACTGTCAGAAGCCTTTTAAATTCAAATAAAGAGAAGACAAAAATACATTTGAAACAGCAGCTGTGGCAGCGAGCCGCAATAAAGACGAGCAGGCAAAACTCCACGATTTATTTCTAGACAATTAAGTTTTTAAGACAAGTCGGGAATGCCGAAGGTTAAATACCCTTTTTGATTGCAACGTAGATCCTATGTTGATCATAAGACAAAGCATATTAGAAGAAACTCTTATATTTTAGTGTACATTTCCATTTGTTACCTGTGCTGAGAAACTATCCATTGAGCGAAGGAAAGTTATAAATTTTTCATTGACTAAACAAGATCTTTCAACGCATTATCATTGACCTGTCGCACTTCAGCAGGCAGTCATCCATATCCTCATCCGCATTTGACTCCGTTGCTTGGGCATCACACGATGAGTCACACGACTCGCACAAGCCAACGGTAGGATTACAGTGCCTACCCACACCTATGTTAAGCCGTTACAATGCGGCGTAACGACAGAGACCACTTTCCTTCTGTCAACCATATAGCACACTATCGTAGCTCGGAGCGTACAGCTGCGGCAGCCATTTGATTTTTATAATGAGGTGAGAAATGTTTTTATATTGCCTTGAATCAGAGCCGATTCTTAATGGCTGAGCACAGTCCTCCATTCAGATGTAGCTTCAGCCATTCACCCGTTCAACGCGCCGTTCTTCTTTTGGTCAAAGAAAGGGTGGCTGTTGGCCCTGAGCGGATCGGATCGGGTCAGATCAGAGCAGTCACCTATTCTTAGAAACAGCGCACTCCAAAAAAGACTCAAAACAAACCCAGAAAAAAAACATCAAAATAAATGAAAATTTAAAGCTTAGTGGAAAGAGAGAAGATTAAGTGTGTTCATGCCCCAAGTGGCATATTACTTATGAGTGCAGCACACCGACGGTATCTGAAAATTGTTGATTAGCGAACAATTAGTTTTGGCTGCCAGTCAAGAAAAATACATATTAATCGATCTAATAAGATTCTCAAGGCTCTATTGTCTTGAACCCATTTATATATTTACGTACAGGTTCAAATTGCTTAAACCTATTTGTACCTTTGAGATATATATATATCCATATAAATCCAGTTTGCCTGGATTTATGTAGCGTTCTTTACTGTAACGTAATAATATCCCATAGCCGCACCCACACCCCATCCATTCGCATTAAGTGGAGTACTGCATCTACTCAAGCTCAAGTACTTCCCTTTTTCACAGACATAAGGGAACGTGCCTTACCCGAATATGAACTGTAGCAATAACTGTAGATTTACGTGTAACTATATATATTTAATCCTTAAGCGTGCCAATAGATTGGCAGATTCAGGGCGAGCTGATGGAGTGCCAACACGTTCCATGCGAACGACCTACATAATTGCAAATATTAACGAATGGTTTTTAAAGCCCTGGATAATTACTAGATTGGCAGCAACTCGTACATGTGTATATGTCTACATATATATATATATATATATAAATATATATGTATTATATGTAGCACAATAATGCGACACACGCCGTTAAAACCGCTGCAACAGGCAAAGTTTTGATGACTTGGACGCCGCCGGTGCCGCAAGGATTAGGGCGTGCGTTTGACGCATGTGGACAGTGTCAGTGGCAATAGCCGGTTAATTAGCAATTGACGTCACCAACGCGCCAACCACGCTCCATGCAAAGCCACTTCCTGAAAGGGCTGAGAGGAGCAAGCTCAGGACCCAGCCTCAGGCATTGCTTTAATTGCCAGTAGTTTTGAAAGGCCAACACTGTTGCATAATGAGGGGGGAGGGTGGGGAGGGTAAGAACAGAGGCGGAGTCGATGTACATTGCGTAGCTAATGACTCCTAAAATGGTAAACAAATCTGTGGCAAATCGAGTCGCTCGTACTAAGTATTGCTGGCAACCACAAACACGCCGAGCATACACTTTCCTATTTCGCTTGCGCCGACCCAAATCCCAACAACTGCAGCCCGTACAGTAAATCTGAATGCAGTACTCCTTTTATATGGTCTATTCATAAACCGAAATATATAATATTAATTGGATAAATACTCTTTTATAAGTTGTGACAACGACAAGAAAAAGATCTCTAATCGGGAGTGCCCAACTAAGACACTACACTAAACCTAATGCAATCCAAACTTCTTCTATAGATAACAAGTAAGAGGTTCTAGTCGGGAGCTCCCGACTAGGGGATACCCTGAACCCTCATATTCCAACACCAAATGCAGCGCGCGCTTATAGATAGAGAGTAGCGGGGAGGTGGCGATAGGTATAAAATGAAAGATACTTGATATATATATACTTTTCTAGAAGCTACATGTCAAGTTTGGTGACTTTAGCTCTTATTATTTACCAAAATTGCTTAAAAAACAGGATTTCGATATACATTTTTATCGATTACTTGGAAACGGGGCAAGTTATCGTTTATCGGAAACAAACTCGATCTGCGTAGGAACTAGGAGCACCTACATCTAAAATTTCTCTAGTCTCTAGCTCTTATAGGTTCTGAGATCCTTGCGTTCATACATACGGACGGACGGACGGACGGACGGACGGACGGACGGACAGACAGACAGACGGACATGGCTAGATCGACTCGGCTATTAATGCTGATCAAGAATATATATACTTTATGGGGTCGGATATGCTTCCTTCTGCCTGTTACATACATTTGGATTTTGCACAAAAACATAATACCCCTTTTACCCATTTTTAATGGGTTCAGGGTATAAAAACACAAAGATCAAATGTGCCATGAAATATTATTTTATTTATCATACGAAAACCTGCATACGAAAGTTAGTGCAACAATATTTAAAACAAAAAAATTAATAAAGCTGTCTATATCTAACAAGCTTGGCGTTGAATAAAACGTATGTCAAGAATTCGCATAGCCTCAGACCCAATGTAACATAGAATAGAGATGTGCGTGGTGCGTTTGTGGACTTTGAGAGTGGGTGCTATTAAAGGATGGTAACAAAATGTTTACACGAGGGGTTGCGCTAGGTAGTAAAGGGGGAAGGGGCTCAGCACTGGATATTGCCCATGTAACATACATACATGTATGTGCTGTTCGGAAGATGAGATGCCGATGCTTTTATTGTTGTCGAACGGCTGTCCCACTGCCTGTTAGTTTGTCTAAGTTTTTGATGGTAGGGAGGAGGGTGATAGTTTATTTTTGTACTTTGTCTTTGTTCTAGAAATTTGGAGATTTGGTCAAAAATGTCTGATTTCATATAAATTATTTCTTGGGGAAATCATAAATGTTATATTTAGACATGAACAATATTTATAGTGACATTATTCTGACAGCCTCATGCGCATGAAAATCAAATTTGAAATCGACATAAGGCTTGCATAGGAGAGGGATGAAAAGAATATTAGAATTGAATACAGAAATTTGTTGGTGCTTGGCAACGCACTCAGCGTCCCCCTCGCTTGTGTACCGCAGTTGACAGATTACAATTTTAATACGTGGAATTACATGGAGCTAACTCTCAATTGATTTTCACATCGTTTTAATTTGGCCCTGGGAAGTTTCCTAATTTAGCACCTGCTCGCCACGTTTTTAAAAACAGCTAAATCTCCTTTAATTTTACAAAGGCTTCAGCCTGCGTTGGTCTGTGTACGGAGGACCTTTCAACAGACTCTCAATTTTGCTGAGCGGAAAAACTTTTCGCGTTTGCTGAATTTCCCCGTAACGGCACATAACATAATTGGCGTCGTCCCGTCCCACAAGCACTACACTGTCCGATGTAAGAATTATTGGACATTGTTTATTGTTGTTGTAACGGATGAAGATTGATGATGTCAATTGATGATCGTTATTATCCGCGTTAGTTGGCAAAGATGCAGTATTAACTTGGGGTATTTACTTGGTTGTTGCCAGTATGCCATATACCGCCTGTAAATTTCCTGATCCATTGGCTTGTCCATGGACGAGCACACGGATATATGTTATATTTTTGGGGCTGTAAGCATCATTTGTGTCCCCATTGTTTGATGGGACAAAGCTGATGACTGAAAACAGCTTTCCTTTGGACGCTACTTTGGCAACAAAGCACGACAATGAGCTTCTAATTTGAATGATATTTTATCCTTTGTTATACTAGATTTAATCATCTCCTCCTGGGCTGGGCTGGGCTCGTTTCCCATCATTAGAGTCACCATTGTTTTCGCATATGAATGGAAAGCTCAAGTTCGTTCGCAATTCTTTGACATTGAATGTTTCGTCTGTGTGTGTGCTTTGTGTGGGTGGTCTGTGCCCCAGAGGGTGGACAAATTTTGTTATCCCCATGACTAATATGTGATCGAAAGCGAGTGATGGCCTATGACGAGGGGCGGGTGAGTTTATGTTCAGCTGTAATGGTCTTTGTTTTCATATCCCCCCGCTTTTTTCGTCTACTTGCTGCAGTTGGAGCTAGAAGAAACACAGCCACAATCATATTTTTGTACAATTCACATTTTCAATTCAAATTTCAATTTCCCCAATTTGAACGGGAATTTCCTGGCCAGGAATAGGGCTTCACCCCACTCCGCCCGGACTCTGCTTAAGCAACAGTTACGAACGGCCGACATGTGGAAGCGTCGTGCGTATCCCGTCAACGTCAGCGTCAGAGCGAACGTGAAATAACTTGTAATTGAATTGACGCGGACGCAGGATGCACAATGCAGTACTCCTGGGAGAGGAGTTGAGAAAATCCAAGCAACGAAAGAAAAACAATTACGTGGAGCACACTGGGCGGTCCGGGAGGGATTTACTGTGTTGCCCACTGGCAACAGTTTGCCTTAGCTTCATATAGATTACATACATATGTGTACAAACATACACACATTGGATATTATTATCGCGACTTTTGCCCGTTACCTTTGCACTTGACATTGTCCGCGCAACGGGTGAGCTCAGGCCAAGCCCAGTCAATGGGCCTTTTGGAGTGGGTATTATAATTAGAACAAAGCAATCGTCGAGTGGATCAATGTTCACGTCGTACACATTCTTGTTTTCCACCCCTTACATAGAAAGGTTGTGAGCTTTCTTAATACCCAACGTCACCATTGCTGACACGTGCAGCACGGATGCAATGTTTTCGGAATTCAATTAGAGGTGGAGTTGCGCCTCAATGCCGTTCAAGATCAGTGCAATATCAAAAATAAAAGCTACGACATCAATATCCGTATTGCTAAGAATCAGAGGGTATTATATTAGTTAGTTATTAGTTGGCCGGATTAGACCATGGTTTAATATGTACACAAAAGCATAATAACTGCTCGATTCGGTTGTTGAGCAAGAAGACTCCTTCTGCCTGATACAATTACACAACTTCATTATTTAATAATTATAGGGTATAATTAGTCTAGGGAAGTTCAGTAACGAAGACAACCAAGGGAAATTATTGTACCATTTGGAAAAGAAATTTAAGTTCCCAATAAAATGAGTATCATCACAACAATGTACACACCCACTCGCCCACAATAAACAAGTAAGAGGTTGTAGTCGGGAGCTCCCGACTAGGGGATACCCTGAACCCTCTTATTCCAACACCAAATGCAGCGCGCGCTTATAGATAGAGAGTAGCGGGGAGGTGGCGATAGGTATAAATTGAAAGATACTCGATATATATATACTATTCTAGAAGCTACATGTCAAGTTTGGTAACTCTAGCTCTTATTATTTACCAAAATTGCTTAAAAAACGGGATTTCGATATACATTTTTATCGATTACTTGGAAACAGGACAAGTTATCGTTTATCGGAAACAAACTCGATCAGCGCGGGCACCTGGAGGACCTACAGCTAATTTCAAGTCTCTAGCTCTTATAGGTTCTGAGATCCTTGCGTTCATACATACGGACGGACGGACGGACGGACGGACAGACAGACGGACATGGCTAGATCGACTCGGCTATTGATGCTGATCAAGAATATATATACTTTATGGGGTCGGAGATGCTTCCTTCTGCCTGTTACATACATTTGCACTTTGCACAAATACAATATACCCTTTTACCAATTTTCAATGGGTTCAGGGTATAAAAATGATTTTGTATTGTTCTGTATTCAAAGGCAGATTTATACGAACAAAAAGACCAACAAGTAAAAAAGCTGAAACAAAAAATCAGAATAAAAGTACAGCAGCAACGTAAAAACGAGCAGTTTATTATTATAATTGAGTTGAACTCATTTGAATTTCACGCCACTTTGAGTCTGAATGAAAATGAAAATCTGAATAATCAGTTTTACATTACATTTTATTATTTCATTAGAATTAAATATTTTTACTTATTGGGGCTTTTTGGTGCAAGCCATTAAAGCAGAGACACACCAGGGCGAATATTTAAAATTAAAATCTTTTAAATGGACAAATACGAAAAGTCGACTAGTACAACAATACATACACACTTACTTTTATAAGAAAGGATATAATTTTGTCACGAATAGAATAGACCAAAAGGGTATGTCTATTAAGGGGTCGGATAAGCCTCTTTCTGCTTGTTAGATACATTTGCAGAAAACCATTAAGCTCTTTTTAGCCATTTTCAATGGGTTCAGGGTATAACAAGTAAGAGATTTTAGTCTGGAGCTCCCGACTAGGCAATACCCTGAACCCTCTTATTCCAACGCCAAATGCAGTTCGCGCAACGCGCTCGTTTGAAGTAATAAAGATAAATTAAAACAAGTAAGAGGTTCTAGTCGGGAGCTCCCGACTAGGGGATACCCTGAACCCTCTTTTTCAAAAAAAAAAAAAAAAAAAAAAAAAACGGGATTTCGATATACATTTTTATCGATTACTTGGAAACGGGGCAAGTTATCGTTTATCGGAAACAAACTCGATCTGCGCGGGCACCAGGAGGACCTACAGCTCAAATTTCAAGTCTCTAGCTCTTATAGGTTCTGAGATCCTTGCGTTCATACATACGGACGGACGGACGGACGGACGGACAGACAGACGGACATGGCTAGATCGACTCGGCTATTGATGCTGATCAAGAATATATATACTTTATGGGGTCGGAGATGCTTTCTTCTGCCTGTTATATACATTTGCATTTTGCACAAATACAATACACCCTTTTTACCCATTTTTAATGGGTTCAGGGTATAAAAATGGGGCATACATTACGGAACAATTTCATCTAACAATTACTAAGTATTAGATGACAGAAAATAATTTAAATTAGAATTTTCTGTAGGAGATGTGGAAATCAGCAGAAGCTGATTTTACGTATTCCTCTGCGTTTTAAACGAGGTATCTTTTTGACGGATCTTGGATTTTTTTTTGAAAGCATGAATGTAATTGATTTTTTAATAATGTGGACATAAAAGGCATTAGAAGGTACGCAAAGTACAAGGGCAAGTCCACAGGGCACAGTCACAGCCACAGTCACAGCCAGGGCAATAGAAGTAACAACAATATAACAATACCGTATTGTTCCACAATATTGATGAATACTTGCTGTGAAAGCAACGCAAAAGGAAAACTTTTTGACAGCGTCATAGTATGCACAGCGACCCGCCGCAGCGCCCACCTCCATCACCTCCATCGCACTTCCTGCTTTCCCAACTGTGTGCACGTACACCCAACCCAATTGTTCCACCCACTTCTCACCGCCCGGCGCGACCCACTCGAGTAAGTCAATGAAGCGATGACACAGCGTGTCATCGGTGTAATTTGCAGCCACAGTCAAAGCCACAGGCTGAGCCGCAGCCACCTTTCAACGGATTTGCTCCTGCTTTCTCGACTTCCTCGGGGATTGTTGTAATATTAACGGTTTTCTTTGCCGCTTTAGGCGACAGCGCAATGACAGTGACAGTGGCATTAGATGCGGCCAATTGGGAATCGGTAACAAAAACTAAAGTCGCTGCTTCTTAAGCCTCGGATGTGGCTGCGGCTGCGGATGCGTTTGTTAGGGCGCTGCTAGGTTTGACTGTTGTCCTGGGTGCGCAGCTCCCGGCTTATCCTACCTCCACATCCTTATCGGATTTCACTTAGGTAGCAGTCGCAGCCGGCCGACCAGGCGTGCCAATGAATTTTAATAGCATTCGCAGCCAAATTTTGGCGGTTGCCAATTTCACGATGCTGACAACTTGATAACGATCCGCCCTTGCCTCAACACCACTTCTAAGCGCACCCTCATCAAAAGACAAATATAAATATAAATATATGACTATTATCCGAGCTCCGGAATATTGTAGTTAAGAAGCTATGTGAATAATATAGAGCCATGATATAGAATAGCATAAAGCTATAAAGTATTCATAATTGGTATTACCAATTAATTAATTAATTAGGGTAAAATGAACGGGTTTTTTTCTTACCCCTCTACTAAACACAACATTTACATACCAAGTTGTGTGCAAAACTTTGATAATCTTCTTTGTGGGGTCGGAGATGATTCCTTCTGTCTGCAAGTACCGAACAGCATACGATTCAAGTATATTTATATGTATTTCATATATTTTCCGATTATATATTTTTGATAGCAGCCCCACTCTCAAGAAACCAAATAATTTGTTTGTTGCTTTTTATCTACGTACGTAAGCAAATCGGACAGTTAACACAGGAGCTAATGGGAAACAATCTTTTTATAGTGGGAGTTGTGTACAGGGTATCATGTGATCGGGCACTGACGAGTTCGTCACATTTGCTTGTTTAATAATAATAACAAGGATAATAACAATAAAAACAGAAATTGCAGCCAAGCGCAGCCCGACACTTAGGTCCTAAAAAAGACGACCGCGGAAACTCCTTCGTAACTTTGCAACCCCCGCGTGACATGATTCGCGGCTAGAGGATGTCAAAAGGACGAATACGTGTGGGCAGAATGAAGGGCATATGCCCATATATACTACATATGAGACGGGTTTGAGTTATCGGGCGTTGTGTGAAATGTCCTCCCACATACACATGTATATTTAAATACTCGTACATTTATACATAAAATGCTCACTGGATAAAGTTTACAATTTTAAAAAGAGTCCAGGATATCGAGACGTTAAATTTGGAAAGTTCTTTCATTTTTAAATAATTCTTTCAGTTTCCACAAGACGCAGAGGTGAGGTTCATATTTTTCTATAACTTCATGCCCAAAACATACATCTCTTTTAGCAGAAGGAAGATAGCAAGTCAGGGGTATTTTAGTAGTCGAGCACTCCCGTGGTTGTGTATTCGCGTGTCTGCATAACAGCAATTTCTCTTGTATACACTTACGAATATATGCAAGGTTTATCTTCGTCTATTGTGCAAATGTGCTAGTGGAATAAAAGCGAGAAGCAATGGGGAACATTTGCGCCTCAGCCGCAACCTCCTACTCCAGTCCGCTTGGTGGCAGTCGTCAATGAATATAAAATGAGTGTCTTCAGTGCCATCAGCGTCAACGTCAACATCAACATCAGCATCAGTATCCGCATCTGCGGATGTACTGCGGTTCTTTATCAATTTGCCAGCCGCTTGGCCCGGAACCAACAAACAAAGCCCTGCCGCGACAAAGGGCATGGATGCTCTCTCCTTTGCTACAAAAATCCCTACCATGCCAGCACCAACCACTTTTCACAGTCTGAATGTCCACTTCAAATCTTGTTATTGTGTAGCATTTCGTGGCGTTAATGAGGTGCTTGCTCTGTGGCAATTGTGTACACCCTGTACACGTGGATTTGAGATGTCGTCTTCAGGCTATGTACATATATACCTAGCAGGTGTTGCACAGCGTTGCTGCTGGCGTTACCAAAATGGTTACACAAATTGTTAAAAAGGGTATATTGGCTTGGTGCAAATGTGGCTTCTACCACCCAATAGAGTATATATCATATTGATCAGCTGATCGAAGATGCTTCCATTTGCGTTTTAGAACACATTTGAATATAAGCATTGCACCCTTTTCACACTTTTTCATCGGGTATGAAAGGGAATGAAAAGTTCTTAAAATGCACATGTAAACCCACATGTGGGTGGTTGTTTTTGTTGCTCACATTAATTTTTATACCTTGAATCCACTAAAAATGGGTAAAAGTGTAGAAGTGGTTTTGTTCCACTGTTACAGACACAGTGTAACGTTTATTTGAGGCTCAACCCAATCTCATTTTGATTCTAATATCGTTTAGGATAAGGATATACTCTGTAAATATTCTCTATCGATATAATTAAAATCGTTGTGGACTTTAGCTAGGGCGTAGCCTCCATTTCTTTTAAATTTCCATGTTAGCAAATTATAAATGTATTAATAATAAAAGGTTGGAATAAAAGCCCCGCGCATATGGTCTCTCCGGATGGCGCGTAATTTCAGTTAACCTTGTTTGAGCGGACCAGCTACTTAACCACCTCCCTACCCAAAGGACCACCACATGGCAAAGCCGAAAATAAATGACATCATGAATACAGACAATAATTAAAAATGGGCGCTAAAATGGAATGCCGACGGGATCGTTGTCTTTGTCGCGAGAGGACACTTAATCAATTAAAAATGCTTCTTTGATGTAAGCATCCCTGCCCGGATCGGGGATCTTTAGAGTAACTCCATCCAAAACCTTCACAGCCTCACAATAACAAAATGAATCGTATCGGAATATACAAATAAAGTACGGTTTAATAATGAAAACAAACAAACAAATAATATGACTGCAGTATGTCTGAGCGATAGAAGAGGTGATACCGGGTCTTTTGACGGCGCTTGCCAATGTAAACGAAGAGGAATAAATAAGCAAAGACTCTATACACAGCCAAAATACCTACTACAACAACACACAAGAGAACAGAACGAAGGCAAACAAAAACAAAATAAAATAACGAAATAAAACAATCAGGAAATTGTCCTTTGATCTTTTCGTCATGAAGCCCACTCCCCGTTTTCGACTCCCAGGACAAACCCAACGCCAACACAAACACAATCCCAACCATGTCAGCGTAATTTTCAACATACATAGCTGCCGTTGCCGCTGCCGCTGTTTTTGAGGCCATAACCGAAATTAACAAGTTAAACAAATAAAACGAAATAAAATCACATCAAACTCATCTATGTAATTTGTGATTCGTTCGGAAAGATAAACACGCGTATAATCAATATACTAAACAAGACTAATAATGGGGCGGAGTACATTTCCGCCCTTAAATACCCCTTAGCTACAACATGGCCCAATGCAAATTAAGCCGTTCTCTCTCCCACTCTCCTGGTGACCCTATAGAACACACAACATGGCTAGATTCAACCGTGTTATAGAAATAACAGATAAACATGCTTTTGTAAAAATCTACATCATATAGATATTTATATACATAAATATATTATCTACATATATATATATGAAGCTCTTTATTCTGACTGACGGACTGACTCTCTCAAGCTGAATTTCTTACGGAAGTTATGATAATAGTTCACGCAGCTGTGGAAAATTGGTTAATAACGATTTTATGAAACTTTTCTCTCTCTATTTATATATATCAAAATCATATCAACATCAGACCACTATATCATATAGCTTCCATAGGAACGATCGGACGAAAATTAAGTTGTATGAAAAACTTTTTGTTTTTCAAGATATCTTAACCATACTCGGCATTAAATATTTTCCTGTGCTTCTTATATACGGTTAAAGCACTTTGCGCATTATGGGTGTGGAAGGGTATTAAATCATCGGCGTGCCAAAAATAGCCCTTTTTTCTAGTTTTCCTTTTTATTGGGTAAAAGGAAAAATAAAATATACCTAATCTGTGTTTTATATAGGAAAGCTATATGTCAAATTTGGCACTTCAGACATTAGAAATATAATCAAAGTACAGAATTTGAAACAAAAAATAGGAGGAGTAGATATTTTCATATGACAGTTGCGAGCTATATTTATCTTTACCAAAAATTGGCATCTACCAAACATGGTAAGAAAAATGCAATGTTTAAGCGATAACTTATTAATACTTTGGGGTTGAGCCGCCCTCTTAAAATTTTTTATATCTACACCAATTTTTAACATGTAAGGATAGGTTCAGGTTTCAGTGCGCCTCAGATTTTAGTGCAGTTGGTTTGGTTTAGGGTTCGGTTTATGGTAAAAAAAAAATAGGAATTCCGCGTTTGAACCAGTTGGACCTTAAAACCGGCTTACAGCCTTTCTGACAATACATTAAATTACATTAATTTGTGTACATCTCTTTGTTATCTTTTTCAGCACGGTGTCCCATTTTATATGTATGTATGTACACACATATATTTACATCATGTGAATAATTTCTAAAAATGTCAGTGAATAAATATATATTATTTATTTGACATTTACCTGTACTAAAGTAGGTTTGCACATACGTATAATAGGGGTACGCAGGTAGGTGCACACGTACAACAAATACTACATACATATGTTATTTTTATGCATCAATATGTACATACACGCATATTTGTAGCCTATTGTATACGTAGGTGTGTTATAGACTGCTTGTGTGGCGACGGCACTGCTATCGGGCATGAAGAAGTCTTATTTGAAGTATGTTGTACATACATACATACAGACCTGCTGTACAGTATTTATATTATTGGTATGTGTACATGTATTTAAGTACATATATACATATGCATGTACATATGTACGTATGAAGATGGGAATCACTTTTACGGCTGATATACTAACAAATCTGCCAGTGCTCACCCATTTGTTTATTTACATGCATATACACATGTATAAGTAAACGTATCTACAAATACATATGTATGCAGATAAGCAGGAATGTATGTTGCTGTCCTTCGCTCGCCGTCAGCCAACCGAAACGCAATGCGGGTACAATGGAAAATAATTGACGAGACAATTGGCTGAGACAAACCAGGCATTACCCACCGCTGTTGGCGTATCTATCTAGGGTTGCCTCTGCCGATGCACGATGCACGATAAGGGGAGGAGCTTCAGCTTCAGGTTCAGTTTCAGCTTTGGATTGCTCCTATTGTATTAAACAATACCCTTTGTGCGTTGATGTTCGCAATCGCACTGCCTTCGCATTCTATTGATTTTTGAACTGGGTGGCAACAACGGCGGTGTTTTTGTATTTCTCGTCAGCAGCTTTTATAAAAATATGCTTATACATATGTATGTATATGCATATGTATATACATCTTGCTTGAATATGTACAGAACATTCATATATGTATGTATGTATGTATCTATGTAGAGCATGTCTATGTATGGAAAGATGCGCCACCAACCATGTATACCCAGAAAACTAAGGAAAGAGCGAACTCTTGTAATTCGTGCAACAATGTGTGCGCAATGAAATCGCGTACCAACAATTGAATGCACGCCCATCAGCGTTGAGAGAAATTCAGGTTGAGAGTTTCTGCGCACCGGTTTTCACTCTCTTTCTCTCTGCGCATCTCGTCAATCTATTATTTTATTTGCGAGCGTTTCATACATACATATATTTCACGCACACTTTCGTACCGTTTGTGCATACTAAGAATGTGTAAATTAAATTCAACAAACAAATAGTGTTTGCTCTTAAAGACTGTGATGTCACAGTCGTCGTACTCTCCCGCTTCAACTCCCACTAACAGAAAGACATGCGCAATAACAGAGCGGACAGCAAGACAATTCCAGTGTTTTATCAGAGCAACAAGAATTTTCATGGCGTCAGCATCAGTTCTCTGCGATGTGTCGATGTTAACAGTAAATGCTAACACGAATACGAATGCGAGTGCGAGTACTAAGCGCCGCTAACGAAGCCCGCGTCACGCTGTGGAAACGGGAAGGTAACAGTAAAAACAGCAAAAGTTGAGGGCCAAACGTAAAACGTTTTGGCTCTATCTTTGGCTTTTGGGCTTGCCTTGCGCACAAACAGTTTGGACCCAAATGGAGGCGCGGCCCGCTTCGCCTCGCATGGACGTTTCATTGTGTTGGAAAAGACAAAAGCGCTAGATGCGCAGCAGCGCAAAAAAAAAATCGAAGCGAAACTTGACTGTTTCAGCCAATCACGCGAGGCGCTCCAGACTCGCGAAGACCAAGACGTGGTCAGCAGAGAGACAACAACAATTGACATTTCCGGTTATTTACAATTGCGCACCTTCACATATACATACATGTATGTATGTATGTACGCATGGAACGGTTTCTGTCGGCGCACCAGCATACGATCCCGGGATTCATTGTTATCTCGAGATTCCATACGTTCAAATCCAGCTGCTGCCAAGTGTTGCCGGAACGGTCCTCTAATCGGTGCAAAATAACTAAAAAAAATAACCTTTTTTAAACAAATATTTATAAGTGCTATACATACAATATGACTCATATTACAAATATCTTCCAAGAGAGTTTCTAAAAGTGTTTGTCCTGAATGAAATTACCGACTAAACGGGGACGAACGCAATCCATACTGTTAGACCAACGCAGGTGAAATATTAACTGATACTGATTAAAACGGGGCTTTGGAAAATCCCATATGCAAATGGGGGACACGGTGGTCAAAGTTTAAATTAAAACATTAAAAGCAACGCTGCGCTACATAGCGCGGATTCGTTAAATGTATGGGAACCTTGTTTTATTTCGGCCCAATTTTCAATTTAATAGGAAAATTCTTATCCCATTATGTAGGTGAACTTAAAAGTGGTGACAATAAGTTATTTATCTTAGAATAATTTTCAATGAAGGAATCTTGTATGGTGAAGTTCGAATGGCTGCACACAGAAGAGTACAGGATACCATACCGTACATAGATAGCTATTCGGAAGCTAAAACTTGGAAAGAGGCTTTTATTTAGAATGCGAAATGAGCACTGAAAGTTGTTTTGTAAAATTGAATGTCAAGTGGAGAAAATGCTTCCCTGTGCGTGCTTTTTATACCCTGAACCCATTAAAAATGGGTAAAAGGGGTATTATGTTTTTGTGCAAAATCCAAATGTATGTAACAGGCAGAAGGAAGCATCTCCGACCCCATAAAGTATATATATTCTTGATCAGCATTAATAGCCGAGTCGATTTAGCCATGTCCGTCTGTCTGTCCGTCCGTCCGTCCGTCCGTCCGTCCGTCCGTCCGTCCGTCCGTATGTATGAACGCAAGGATCTCAGAACCTATAAGAGCTAGAGACGTGAAATTTTAGATGTAGATGCTCCTAGTTCCTACGCAGATCGAGTTTGTTTCCGATAATCGATAACTTGCCCCGTTTCCAAGTAATCGATAAAAATGTATATCGATATCCTGTTTTTTAAGCAATTTTGGTAAATAATAAGAGCTAGAGTTACCAAACTTGACATGTTGTTTCTAGAAAAGTATATATATTTTTTTCATTTTATACCTATCGCAACCTCCCCGCTACTCTCTATCTATAAGCGCGAGCTGCATTTGGTGTTGGAATATGAGGGTTCAGGGTATCCCCTAGTCGGGAGCTCCCGACTAGAACCTCTTACTTGTTTTGTATAGAAATATATCGGGAATATATATTATTTTTATACCGTGAACCCATTGAAAATGGGTAAAAAGGGTATATTGTATTTGTGCAAAATGAAAATGTATGCAACAGGCAGAAGGAAGCATCTCCGACCCCATAAAGTATTTATATTCTTGATCAGCATCAATAGCCGAGTCGATCTAGCCATGTCCGTCTGTCTGTCCGTCCGTCCGTCCGTATGTATGAACGCAAGGATCTCAGAACCTATAAGAGGTACAGACTTGAAATTTAGCGTTAGGTCCTCCTGGTGCCCACGCAGATCGAGCTTGTTTCCGATAATCGACAACTTGCCCCGTTTCCAAGTAATCGATAAAAATGTATGTCGAAATTCTGTTTTTTAAGCAATTTTTGTAAATAATAAAAGCTAGAGTCGCCAAACCTGACATGTAGCTTCTAGAAAAGTATATATATATCAAGTATCTTTCATTTTATACCTATCGCCACCTCCCCGCTACTTTCTATCTATTAGCGCGATCTGCATTTGGTGTTGGAATATGAGGGTTCAGGGTATCCCCTAGTCGGGAGCTCCCGACTAGAACCTCTTACTTGTCATTATATTTACATATAAATATATAAAAGAAAATTTGAATTTGTCTTATATGCACATGGGTTGAGATCTTCAGATCTGTTGTTACTTACTTTCAGTTCTGATTACCGATTACCGACTGTCTTGTTTCATTGTAGGCACAGTTTGAAAGCATGACTGACATTGAGGCCAATATTCAACAGCAGCAGCAACAGCTCCAAAATGTTCAACGAATGCACCAGGAGACCTGCCTGCAAGAGCTGCACCAGCAGCTAAGTGCTCAATTCGGAACAGGCCGATTCTCGGCGGCGCACCATCAGCACCATCAACAGATTGTTCCCACAGTGCCAAGTAATCTAGTACCATTTCTACCATTCCTGCGTCCTCCCGTGCCCACCGCCGCTCAGCAGCTGGCGCACATAATGCCCGGTCATGTGACCCCGCAGTCGCACTACAGTCAAAGTGACAACCACAATAGCCATGTTCACCCACACGCCCACAAGCTGGCGGCAATGCAACCGATGTGGCCAACAGCGGCGGTTGCAGCAGTCCACATTCAAGCAGCTCTGGCTGCGGCCGCAGTGGCAGCCACCAACAACAATAATAATAACAATAATAATAATAATAGTAATAATAGTAATAATAATAACAATAATAATTATAATAATAATAATAATAATAATAATAATAATAATAATAATAATAATAATAATAATAATAATAATAATAATAAATAATAATAAAATAGTAATAACGGTAACAATATTACCAATAGCTGCAATAGTAACAACAACTCCATGTTGGCCCAAACGCAAGGCGGCCGAAAATATTCGAATGCTGAAGCGACAGATGCCTCGATGGAGGCACATAAGTTAGGAACCGAATGTGGTATTGAGGGTGGAGTATCAAGATCGGAATCGCCCATGCACGGATCCAATAGTGCAGCCGTGCTCACTTACAGCCATAACACGCCTCCTGACTCGCCCCAGGGGCGATCTGGGGTGCCAACAGTTAGCGTAAGCCACAGCACAGAGGACGGTTTAATCTCAATAAATTACCCATCTTCGCCGGCGGAGCGTCAAAATGTGGCCAACAAGTCTGAAGTCTTAGGATCTGAAATGGATGCACCACTTAACCTTTCTAAGCCCAAGGGCTCTCCTGGCTCGTCCCCGATCAGCTCTTGCCTAAGGGATCAGCGGGAGCGCCTGACCCCCGTTGGGCCAAGCCCACCGTTGAACTGGCAGCAGATGAGTCAAACGGTCCCAGTCGCCGCCTCCCATCAGCATCAACCATCAGCATTGTTCTCCGATGTCGAGGCCAGCTACTTGCAATCTCGCGTAAGTAGCTTTGAGAAAATAAATATATATTGTATTGGAAAAGTAATTTTGCGGTCACCTTGACAAGAGCACTCTTCTACTTGCTTAGTGTTTTGGTTAGCTGCTGCTATATAAAAACAATATTACACTAAATTTAAATAAAGTTCTCTTAACGTTGTACTTTTAGGGCCGAATGTGGAATGCAGCCAGCGGCTGCGTGAGTGAGCCGAATCCACAGTTGTCCACCGGTGGAGCGAGGGGCGGCCCTGCTCGAGTGGCCCGCAGTAGTCGCGATTCTGTAAACAGCTGCGGCACCAGCTCAGAAAGATCAGCTGTGTTGGATCCGGAATGCCATGGACATGGCCAGATGGGCTCACAGCCACAACGGCATGGCCATGGACACAGTAAGCCGCATATTAAAAGACCCATGAACGCTTTCATGGTTTGGGCCAAAGATGAGCGCAGAAAAATATTAAAGGCGTGTCCGGACATGCACAATTCAAATATATCGAAGATTTTGGGTGCCCGCTGGAAAGCAATGTCTAACGTGGACAAGCAGCCTTACTACGAGGAGCAGTCGCGCCTTTCAAAACTGCACATGGAACAGCATCCCGACTATCGCTATCGTCCGCGTCCAAAACGCACTTGCATAGTGGACGGAAAAAAAATGCGCATATCAGAGTACAAAGTCCTGATGCGAAATCGACGTGCGGAAATGCGACAGTTGTGGTGTCGCGGCGGCAGTGGTCCAGGTCCAGCGGGCGCGAGCGCTGAGAGCCAAACTGGTCATGGATCGGAGGGAGGCACCGTTCAAGCAGCGGCAGCCGCTGCTGCTGCCGTATACCATCTGCAAGAGATGAGCCAAGCGGTTGTCGGGAGCCATGCGGACGATTGCGAGACGCCACCTCCGGCTCTAATACTTGATGGACCCGTCGCTAGTAGTAACTACTACTATCCACCGGAGAGCCTGTCGCCATCGGGCTTTTCATCTGAGGACATAGAAATGTCATCACTGCGTGATGTCGACGACTAAGAATCAGCATTGCTGATAATATGAGGATCCTTAAGCCCAAAAATAAAATGAAAAAAAAACAATGACGAAGAGCGTAGCACGCCCTTACCTGCATATACACATACTCATATATTAATACATTTACTATAGAGGCCTGGCAAATTACACCTTTACAATGATGTGTGGAGCACAGGGAAAAGGTCAATGGCCCTGGCCTTGAAACAGATGAGAATAAGACAAGAACGCAACTCTCTTCAACTTTGATTTAAGTTTTTGCTTGTAAATACACAACACAACTTAGGCTAAAATCTGTGTATAGTCCTTTAAGTTTCAGTTCAAGTGCCATTACTTACACAAACACAAACACACACATACGCATACGCATGCACCATACATCTAATTTTGATAGTGTTTCGTAGTCGACGAGAATTGTTCGCTGGATTCGGTTCGGTTCACGCGGAAGCTCCAATTTTTGTGCCATTTTTGCACCAATGCCATAGCAAAATATTAATTTACTAGTAGGTAGTTAGTAACTTGGGATGATAAGTTAATCCCGTAATCGGTACATCCATTTCAACAAATTTATATTCTTATATCATAGGCACGGATTCATCAAGTTCGTCTCCATATCAATCATATTTAATGAAAAGGTATAAATATAATACACGCAAGCACACACATATATGGTAGTTATCTATACATACTATATGGGAAAAGGTATGTACATAAATATGTATACATAATTATACATACATCAAAATGTATAATTGTAGTTTTAGACGTGTGCTATTTATCCCAATCCTTTGGGCGCACAATCAAAGTCTCTCTCATCGTGTTTTTAAGATATGTACGAGCTTAATCAACATCTCTTAAATAGTTGCTTGAGTTCATGATCTAATTAGTCAGATAACGATCGCTCTCTTCTATTTGTGGGCGGATATGCTAACGCTTATGCTAGCTCTAAATCAACTAAGTTATTAGGCAGATTACTTACCAGACAATTTAATTTGTTTAGGAATATAAATATATAGGTATATCATACAAGTGTGTATAGTATCCAGCGGTGAAATTATGACACTGTATTGTTTAATTACGTAAACAACACATATTACACCGATTGATTGATTTGATTGTATACATACATACATACATACACATATGCATGCATTCATAAATTATATGTACTTATGAATTTATTAATAATATGTAAATAAATACGAGTGTGAATGTACTTTAAAAGTACTTGATATCTATCTTAATATAAATGTAGATACATTTTAATTATTATTGCGTCAATAACTAGGGATAAATACAATACAATATGAAATGAGGTTGTGATTAATTAGTTGACTTTCGGCTTGCAAACTCCAACTACCAAAAACAATACAGTGTCATATACATTTCCAACCAACAAACATACATACACCTATAGTCAAAAAGACTATGGCAGAAAACCAAAATATACAAATTTCTTTTCGCACCGACAAAAAAATCGGAAATTGGCGTTATGTGGCCTAGGTTTGTATGCTTTTCCTTTGTGGTTTATGAACCTTGTAAATCATTAATATAGCCCAAGGTGGATTCCATGCTTATGCATGTATTTGTAGATGCATTTATGCATATTCTTCTATGACTTTTTGGATCGAGGTCTGGTTCAAAATAAGAAGTATTTTAATGACGGGCTACCATCCGATAACCCATTCAACCACAAAATTAACAACTAGATATGTATGTACACACATACATTTATATAAACATATATAATATATATATATATATATATATATATATATATATATATATTATATATATATATAATATAATATGCATATATAATAATATATATGTATATGCACCATAAATAAGACATTGATTTTTTTATAAATAAGAGAAAACGTGGGTTTGTCGGAATTACTCGATTAGGTACTCCCTGCAACTATATTATGTATAGGTGTCCAATTGGTGTCAATTTGGTGTCCGATCTTTATGAAATTTTACATTTAAATGTGGGTATATACCAAATCATAAGCGTCAAGCTATACAAATGATATTTTGTCTTGAAAATGAGCACGATATCGAGAAAAAATATAAACTCGTTTTGCGTATGCTATAGGAAAACATATATTGCAAGTTTTAAGCCTCTAGATCAAGCAGTTACCGAGATACGCGCATACGGACGGAAAAACGGCGAAAAAGAAAAACGGACACGGCTTTTGCATAGAATTACATACCAATGTAGATTGAGGAGGTATGCAAAATAGGAAAATTAATATTTTTTTCTTGCGAACTTGATTTTTTTCTTCGATGTGTGAAGTGAGGAAACCTGTGATTCAGGGCTCCTAAGGACATCCAAGTTTCGCAAATACGGTTTATACAATTAATTATCTCGTAAGTAAAGTCTAGTAGAAGTGTGATAGAAGTTTTCAAGGTGTTTTTAATGTGCGGCAAACGGTGTATTGTGTTTATGGTACTATATGTGGATCTGTTCTTTTAGCTATATGTTTTATTTATTAAATAACGGTTAAATTCAAAGTTAGACAACTGTCCAGGACAACAAGACGAGAAGACATGCATATATCCAAGCATGTGTATTTATATAACTCAAATGTGCATTAGAATTAGTTTTGACATAGCGTGCAATAAATTTTTAAATATATAAATGTTTGTGCAAAATTTGCATCTACTATAATATTTGTTATTCTTGAAAGTGATATTCAACTCCCTCAGAGTCCCCCATTCTATTAAATACCACTTACACAAGTGTTTGAATGTAAAACAGGAATTAAAAGTTATTATTAGTCTAACAACTTCGGAATTACCTTTAGAATAGGTGAAACAAGTAAGAGGTTCTAGTCGGGAGCTCCCGACTAGGGAATACCCTGAACCCTCTTATTCCGACACCAAATGCAGCGCGCGCTTATAGATAGAGAGTAGCGGGGAGGTGGCGATAGGTATAAAATGAAAGATACTCGATATATATATATACTATTCTAGAAGCTACATGTCAAGTTTGGTGACTCTAGCTCTTATTATTTACTAAAATTGCTTAAAAAACGGGATTTCGATATACATTTTTATCGATTACTTGGAAACGGGGCAAGTTATCGTTTATCGGAAACAAACTCGGTCTGCGCGGACACCTGGAGGACATACAGCTAAAATTTCTCTAGCTCTTATAGGTTCAGAGATCCTTGCGTTCATACATACGGACGGACGGACAGACGGACGGACGGGCAGACAGACGGACATGGCTAGATCGACTCGGCTATTGATGCTGATCAAGAATATAAATACTTAATGGGGTCGGAGTACTTCCTTCTGCCTGTTACATACATTTGCACAAATACAATATACCCTTTTTAACCATTTTCAATGGGTTCAGGGTATAAAAATTTCCCTTGGCAGGGTTCGAACTCGATACTGACCGTATTACTTTGCTGACGACTCTACTCAACAGACAAATATTTACTAAAATTGCTAAAAATCATGGCTAGATCGACTCGGCTATTGATGCTAATCAAGAATATATATACTTTATGGGGTCGGAGATGCTTCCTTCTGCCTCTTACATACATTTGCATTTTGCACAAAAACATAATACCCCTTTTACCCATTTTTAATGGGTTCAGGGTATAAAAAAAACAGGATGTCGAAATCGATACTTATCGATTGCTTGGAAACGGAGTAAGTCGGAAACAAACGCGATCTGCGCAGGCACTAGGAGGACCTACATTTAAAATTTCCTTCTTATAGGTTCTGAGATCCTTTGTTCCCAGACAGACGGATATGGCTAGATCGACTGGCTATTGATGCTGATCAAGAATATATATACTTTATGGGGTCGGAAATGCTTCCTTCTGCCTGTTACATACATTTTCATTTGCATTTTTTACCCATTTTTAATGGGTTCAGGGTATAAAAAGTAGCTCAACGACTTGCTGCGGATGCTTTTAGCCTTTTGCTCAATATGCCAAAAGGTTAGGTTTCCTCTTCAACTACCAGTACCATCTATTCACAAAAATAATTTAATTTTATTCGCCCTCTAAGGTTCCTAGGTGTCCAATATATCCTTGGTTTAACCATACCATTGATATAATCCTAGTGAACCTATAGTTCCAAATCCCAACAACATTTCCTTTAAAACTTTATCCACAATTAAATTAAGGTTTAAAAATTAACGTTCGCAAGATCCCCAGTGCACTGGGTCCGGCCGTTGGCTTACATTTTCAAATCTAAATTGAGTTGAAATAACAGGCGAACATAAATGCCCAGAAGGTAGATGTACTGGGGAGATGGCTGAAAGAAAAAGCATTCATATTGTTTGACTATTTCGGTCATTTAGGTTCGATATGACGTTATCTTTGGTAGGGTAAAACCAAGGATAAATGGGTCACTACCTAGAAACCATTGGTTTCTGGTCATGGATCGGAGGGAGGCACCGTTCGAGCAGCGGCAGCCGCTGCTGCTGCCGTATACCATCTGCAAGAGATGAGCCAAGCGGTTGTCGGGAGCCATGCGGACGATTGCGAGACGCCACCTCCGGATCTAATACTTGATGGACACGTCGCTAGTAGTAACTACTACTATCCACCGGAGAGCCTGTCGCCATCGGGCTTTTCATCTGAGGACATAGAAATGTCATCACTGCGTGATGTCGACGACTAAGAATCAGCATTGCTGATAATATGAGGATCCTTAAGCCCAAAAATAAAGTGAAAAAAAAAACAATGAAGAAGAGCGTAGCACGCCCTTACCTGCATATACACATACTCATATATTAATACATTTACTATAGAGGCCTGGCAAATTACACCTTTACAATGATGTGTGGAGCACAGGGAAAAAGGTCTATGGCCCTGGCCTTGAAACAGATGAGAATAAGACAAGAACGCAACTCTCTTCAACTTTGATTTAAGTTTTTGCTTGTAAATACACAACACAACTTAGGCTAAAATCTGTGTATAGTCCTTTAAGTTTCAGTACAAGTGCCATTACTTACACAAACACAAACACACACATACCATACGCATCACCATACATCTAATTTTGATAGTGTTTCGTAGTCGACGAGAATTGTTCGCTGGATTCGGTTCGGTTCACGCGGAAGCTCCAATTTTTGTGCCATTTTTGCACCAATGCCATAGCAAAATATTAATTTACTAGTAGGTAGTTAGTAACTTGGGATGATAAGTTAATCCCGTAATCGGTACATCCATTTTAACAAATTTATATTCTTATATCATAGCACGGATTCATCAAGTTCGTCTCCATATCAATCATATTTAATGAAAAGGTATAAATATAATACACGCAAACACACACATATATGGTAGTTATCTATACATACTATATGGGAAAAGGTATGTAATATATATGTATACATAATTATACATACATCAAAATGTATAATTGTAGTTTTAGACGTGTCTATTTATCCCAATCCTTTGGGCGCACAATCAAAGTCTCTCTCATCGTGTTTTTAAGATATGTACGAGCTTAATCAACATCTCTTAAATAGTTGCTTGAGTTCATGATCTAATTAGTCAGATAACGATCGCTCTCTTCTATTTGTGGGCGGATATGCTAACGCTTATGCTAGCTCTAAATCAACTAAGTTATTAGGCAGATTACTTACCAGACAATTTAATTTGTTTAGGAATATAAATATATAGGTATATCATACAAGTGTGTATAGTATCCAGCGGTGAAATTATGACACTGTATTGTTTAATTACGTAAACAACACATATTACACCGATTGATTGATTTGATTGTATACATACATACATACATACACATATGCATGCATTCATAAATTATATGTACTTATGAATTTATTAATAATATGTAAATAAATACGAGTGTGAATGTACTTTAAAAGTACTTGATATCTATCTTAATATAAATGTAGATACATTTTAATTATTATTGCGTCAATAACTAGGGATAAATACAATACAATATGAAATGAGGTTGTGATTAATTAATTGACTTTCGGCTTGCAAACTCCAACTACCAAAAACAATACAGTGTCATATACATTTCCAACCAACAAACATACATACACCTATAGTCAAAAAGACTATGGCAGAAAACCAAAATATACAAATTTCTTTTCGCACCGCCAAAAAAATCGGAAATTGGCGTTATGTGGCCTAGGTTTGTATGCTTTTCCTTTGTGGTTTATGAACCTTGTAAATCATTAATATAGCCCAAGGTGGATTCCATGCTTATGCATGTATTTGTAGATGCATTTATGCATATTCTTCTACGACTTTTTGGATCGAGGTCTGGTTCAAAATAAGAAGTATTTTAATGACGGGCTACCATCCGATAATCACATTCAACCACAAAATTAACAACTAGATATGTATGTACACACATACATTTATATAAACATATATAATATATATATATATATATATATATATATATATATATATATATATATATATATATATATATATATATATATATGCATATATAATAATATATATGTATATGCACCATAAATAAGACATTGATTTTTTTATAAATAAGAGAAAACGTGGGTTTGTCGGAATTACTCGATTAGGTACTCCCTGCAACTATATTATGTATAGGTGTCCAATTGGTGTCAATTTGGTGTCCGATCTTTATGAAATTTTACATTTAAATGTGGGTATATACCAAATCATAAGCGTCAAGCTATACAAATGATATTTTGTCTTGAAAATGAGCAGGATATCGAGAAAAAATATAAACTCGTTTTGCGTATGCTATAGGAAAACATATATTGCAAGTTTTAAGCCTCTAGATCAAGCAGTTACCGAGATAGGCGCATACGGACGGAAAAACGGCGAAAAAGAAAAACGGACACGGCTTTTGCATAGAATTACATACCAATGTAGATTGAGGAGGTATGCAAAATAGGAAAATTAATATTTTTTTCTTGCGAACTTGATTTTTTTCTTCGATGTGTGAAGTGAGGAAACCTGTGATTCAGGGCTCCTAAGGACATCCAAGTTTCGCAAATACGGTTTATACAATTAATTATCTCGTAAGTAAAGTCTAGTAGAAGTGTGATAGAAGTTTTCAAGGTGTTTTTAATGTGCGGCAAACGGTGTATTGTGTTTATGGTACTATATGTGGATCTGTTCTTTTAGCTATATGTTTTATTTATTAAATAACGGTTAAATTCAAAGTTAGACAACTGTCCAGGACAACAAGACGAGAAGACATGCATATATCCAAGCATGTGTATTTATATAGCTCAAATGTGCATTAGAATTAGTTTTGACATAGCGTGCAATAAATTTTTAAATATATAAATGTTTGTGAAAAATTTGCATCTACTATAATATTTGTTATTCTTGAAAGTGATATTCAACTCCCTCAGAGTCCCCCATTCTATTAAATACCACTTACACAAGTGTTTGAATGTAAAACAGGAATTAAAAGTTATTATTAGTCTAACAACTTCGGAATTACCTTTAGAATAGGTGAAACAAGTAAGAGGTTCTAGTCGGGAGCTCCCGACTAGGGAATACCCTGAACCCTCTTATTCCGACACCAAATGCAGCGCGCGCTTATAGATAGAGAGTAGCGGGGAGGTGGCGATAGGTATAAAATGAAAGATACTCGATATATATATATACTATTCTAGAAGCTACATGTCAAGTTTGGTGACTCTAGCTCTTATTATTTACTAAAATTGCTTAAAAAACGGGATTTCGATATACATTTTTATCGATTACTTGGAAACGGGGCAAGTTATCGTTTATCGGAAACAAACTCGGTCTGCGCGGACACCTGGAGGACATACAGCTAAAATTTCTCTAGCTCTTATAGGTTCAGAGATCCTTGCGTTCATACATACGGACGGACGGACAGACGGACGGACGGGCAGACAGACGGACATGGCTAGATCGACTCGGCTATTGATGCTGATCAAGAATATAAATACTTAATGGGGTCGGAGTACTTCCTTCTGCCTGTTACATACATTTGCACAAATACAATATACCCTTTTTAACCATTTTCAATGGGTTCAGGGTATAAAAATTTCCCTTGGCAGGGTTCGAACTCGATACTGACCGTATTACTTTGCTGACGACTCTACTCAACAGACAAATATTTACTAAAATTGCTAAAAATCATGGCTAGATCGACTCGGCTATTGATGCTAATCAAGAATATATATACTTTATGGGGTCGGAGATGCTTCCTTCTGCCTCTTACATACATTTGCATTTTGCACAAAAACATAATACCCCTTTTACCCATTTTTAATGGGTTCAGGGTATAAAAAAAACAGGATGTCGAAATCGATACTTATCGATTGCTTGGAAACGGAGTAAGTCGGAAACAAACGCGATCTGCGCAGGCACTAGGAGGACCTACATTTAAAATTTCCTTCTTATAGGTTCTGAGATCCTTTGTTCCCAGACAGACGGATATGGCTAGATCGACTGGCTATTGATGCTGATCAAGAATATATATACTTTATGGGGTCGGAAATGCTTCCTTCTGCCTGTTACATACATTTTCATTTGCATTGTTTACCCATTTTTAATGGGTTCAGGGTATAAAAAGTAGCTCAACGACTTGCTGCGGATGCTTTTAGCCTTTTGCTCAATATGCCAAAAGGTTAGGTTTCCTCTTCAACTACCAATACCATCTATTCACAAAAATAATTTAATTTTATTCGCCCTCTAAGGTTCCTAGGTGTCCCATATATCCTTGGTTTAACCATACCATTGATATAATCCTAGTGAACCTATAGTTCCAAATCCCAACAACATTTCCTTTTAAACTTTATCCACAATTAAATTAAGGTTTAAAAATTAACGTTCGCAAGATCCCCAGTGCACTGGGTCCGGCCGGTGGCTTACATTTTCAAATCTAAATTGAGTTGAAATAACAGGCGAACATAAATGCCCAGAAGGTAGATGTACTGGGGAGATGGCTGAAAGAAAAAGCATTCATATTGTTTGACTATTTCGGTCATTTAGGTTCGATATGACGTTATCTTTGGTAGGGTAAAACCAAGGATAAATGGGTCACTACCTAGAAACCATTGGTTTCTGGTCATGGATCGGAGGGAGGCACCGTTCAAGCAGCGGCAGCCGCTGCTGCTGCCGTATACCATCTGCAAGAGATGAGCCAAGCGGTTGTCGGGAGCCATGCGGACGATTGCGAGACGCCACCTCCGGCTCTAATACTTGATGGACCCGTCGCTAGTAGTAACTACTACTATCCACCGGAGAGCCTGTCGCCATCGGGCTTTTCATCTGAGGACATAGAAATGTCATCACTGCGTGATGTCGACGACTAAGAATCAGCATTGCTGATAATATAGGGATCCTTAAGCCCAAAAATAAAGTGAAAAAAAAAAAAACAATGAAGAAGAGCGTAGCACGCCCTTACCTGCATATACACATACTCATATATTAATACATTTACTATAGAGGCCTGGCAAATTACACCTTTACAATGATGTGTGGAGCACAGGGAAAAAGGTCTATGGCCCTGGCCTTGAAACAGATGAGAATAAGACAAGAACGCAACTCTCTTCAACTTTGATTTAAGTTTTTGCTTGTAAATACACAACACAACTTAGGCTAAAATCTGTGTATAGTCCTTTAAGTTTCAGTTCAAGTGCCATTACTTACACAAACACAAACACACACATACGCATACGCATGCACCATACATCTAATTTTGATAGTGTTTCGTAGTCGACGAGAATTGTTCGCTGGATTCGGTTCGGTTCACGCGGAAGCTCCAATTTTTGTGCCATTTTTGCACCAATGCCATAGCAAAATATTAATTAGTAGGTAGTTAGTAACTTGGGATGATAAGTTAATCCCGTAATCAGTACATCCATTTTAACAAATTTATATTCTTATATCATAGGCACGGATTCATCAAGTTCGTCTCCATATCAATCATATTTAATGAAAAGGTATAAATATAATACACGCAAACACACACATATATGGTAGTTATCTATACATACTATATGGGAAAAGGTATGTACATATATATGTATACATAATTATACATACATCAAAATGTATAATTGTAGTTTTAGACGTGTGCTATTTATCCCAATCCTTTGGGCGCACAATCAAAGTCTCTCTCATCGTGTTTTTAAGATATGTACGAGCTTAATCAACATCTCTTAAATAGTTGCTTGAGTTCATGATCTAATTAGTCAGATAACGATCGCTCTCTTCTATTTGTGGGCGGATATGCTAACGCTTATGCTAGTTCTAAATCAACTAAGTTATTAGGCAGATTACTTACCAGACAATTTAATTTGTTTAGGAATATAAATATATAGGTATATCATACAAGTGTGTATAGTATCCAGCGGTGAAATTATGACACTGTATTGTTTAATTACGTAAACAACACATATTACACCGATTGATTGATTTGATTGTATACATACATACATACATACACATATGCATGCATTCATAAATTATATGTACTTATGAATTTATTAATAATATGTAAATAAATACGAGTGTGAATGTACTTTAAAAGTACTTGATATCTATCTTAATATAAATGTAGATACATTTTAATTATTATTGCGTCAATAACTAGGGATAAATACAATACAATATGAAATGAGGTTGTGATTAATTAATTGACTTTCGGCTTGCAAACTCCAACTACCAAAAACAATACAGTGTCATATACATTTCCAACCAACAAACATACATACACCTATAGTCAAAAAGACTATGGCAGAAAACCAAAATATACAAATTTCTTTTCGCACCGCCAAAAAAATCGGAAATTGGCGTTATGTGGCCTAGGTTTGTATGCTTTTCCTTTGTGGTTTATGAACCTTGTAAATCATTAATATAGCCCAAGGTGGATTCCATGCTTATGCATGTATTTGTAGATGCATTTATGCATATTCTTCTACGACATTTTGGAAAGAGGTCTGGTTCAAAATAAGAAGTATTTTAATGACGGGCTACCATCCGATAATCACATTCAACCACAAAATTAACAACTAGATATGTATGTACACACATACATTTATATAAACATATATAATATATATATATATATATATATATATATATATATATATATTATATATATATATAATATAATATGCATATATAATAATATATATGTATATGCACCATAAATAAGACATTGATTTTTTTATAAATAAGAGAAAACGTGGGTTTGTCGGAATTACTCGATTAGGTACTCCCTGCAACTATATTATGTATAGGTGTCCAATTGGTGTCAATTTGGTGTCCGATCTTTATGAAATTTTACATTTAAATGTGTGTATATACCAAATCATAAGCGTCAAGCTATACAAATGATATTTTGTCTTGAAAATAAGCACGATATCGAGAAAAAATATAAACTCGTTTTGCGTATGCTATAGGAAAACATATATTGCACGTTTTAAGCCTCTAGATCAAGCAGTTACCGAGATAGGCGCATACGGACGGAAAAACGGCGAAAAAGAAAAACGGACACGGCTTTTGCATAGAATTACATACCAATGTAGATTGAGGAGGTATGCAAAATAGGAAAATTAATATTTTTTTCTTGCGAACTTGATTTTTTTCTTCGATGTGTGAAGTGAGGAAACCTGTGATTCAGGGCTCCTAAGGACATCCAAGTTTCGCAAATAAGGTTTATACAATTAATTATCTCGTAAGTAAAGTCTAGTAGAAGTGTGATAGAAGTTTTCAAGGTGTTTTTAATGTGCGGCAAACGGTGTATTGTGTTTATGGTACTATATGTGGATCTGTTCTTTTAGCTATATGTTTTATTTATTAAATAACGGTTAAATTCAAAGTTAGACAACTGTCCAGGACAACAAGACGAGAAGACATGCATATATCCAAGCATGTGTATTTATATAACTCAAATGTGCATTAGAATTAGTTTTGACATAGCGTGCAATAAATTTTTAAATATATAAATGTTTGTGAAAAATTTGCATCTACTATAATATTTGTTATTCTTCTTAAAAAACGGGATTTCGATATACATTTTTATCGATTACTTGGAAACGGGGCAAGTTATCGTTTATCGGAAACAAACTCGATCTGCGCGGACACCTGGAGGACATACAGCTAAAATTTCTCTAGCTCTACGGACGGACGGACAGACGGACGGACGGGCAGACAGACGGACATGGCTAGATCGACTCGGCTATTGATGCTAATCAAGAATATATATACTTTATGGGGTCGGAGATGCTTCCTTCTGCCTCTTACATACATTTGCATTTTGCACAAAAACATAATACCCCTTTTACCCATTTTTAATGGGTTCAGGGTATAAAAAAAACAGGATGTCGATATCGATACTTATCGATTGCTTGGAAACGGAGTAAGTCGGAAACAAACGCGATCTGCGCAGGCACTAGGAGGACCTACATTTAAAATTTCCTTCTTATAGGTTCTGAGATCCTTTGTTCCCAGACAGACGGATATGGCTAGATCGACTGGCTATTGATGCTGATCAAGAATATATATACTTTATGGGGTCGGAAATGCTTCCTTCTGCCTGTTACATACATTTTCATTTGCATTGTTTACCCATTTTTAATGGGTTCAGGGTATAAAAAGTAGCTCAACAACTTGCTGCGGATGCTTTTAGCCTTTTGCTCAATATGCCAAAAGGTTAGGTTTCCTCTTCAACTACCAATACCATCTATTCACAAAAATAATTTAATTTTATTCGCCCTCTAAGGTTCCTAGGTGTCCCATATATCCTTGGTTTAACCATACCATTGATATAATCCTAGTGAACCTATAGTTCCAAATCCCAACAACATTTCCTTTTAAACTTTATCCACAATTAAATTAAGGTTTAAAAATTAACGTTCGCAAGATCCCCAGTGCACTGGGTCCGGCCGGTGGCTTACATTTTCAAATCTAAATTGAGTTGAAATAACAGGCGAACATAAATGCCCAGAAGGTAGATGTACTGGGGAGATGGCTGAAAGAAAAAACATTCATATTGTTTGACTATTTCGGTCATTTAGGTTCGATATGACGTTATCTTTGGTAGGGTAAAACCAAGGATAAATGGGTCACTACCTAGAAACCATTGGTTTCTGGTCATGGATCGGAGGGAGGCACCGTTCAAGCAGCGGCAGCCGCTGCTGCTGCCGTATACCATCTGCAAGAGATGCGCCAAGCGGTTGTCGGGAGCCATGCGGACGATTGCGAGACGCCACCTCCGGCTCTAATACTTGATGGACCCGTCGCTAGTAGTAACTACTACTATCCACCGGAGAGCCTGTCGCCATCGGGCTTTTCATCTGAGGACATAGAAATGTCATCACTGCGTGATGTCGACGACTAAGAATTAGCATTGCTGATAATATGAGGATCCTTAAGCCCAAAAATAAAGTGAAAAAAAAAAACAATGAAGAAGAGCGTAGCACGCCCTTACCTGCATATACACATACTCATATATTAATACATTTACTATAGAGGCCTGGCAAATTACACCTTTACAATGATGTGTGGAGCACAGGGAAAAAGGTCTATGGCCCTGGCCTTGAAACAGATGAGAATAAGACAAGAACGCAACTCTCTTCAACTTTGATTTAAGTTTTTGCTTGTAAATACACAACACAACTTAGGCTAAAATCTGTGTATAGTCCTTTAAGTTTCAGTTCAAGTGCCATTACTTACACAAACACAAACACACACATACGCATACGCATGCACCATACATCTAATTTTGATAGTGTTTCGTAGTCGACGAGAATTGTTCGCTGGATTCGGTTCGGTTCACGCGGAAGCTCCAATTTTTGTGCCATTTTTGCACCAATGCCATAGCAAAATATTAATTTACTAGTAGGTAGTTAGTAACTTGGGATGATAAGTTAATCCCGTAATCGGTACATCCATTTTAACAAATTTATATTCTTATATCATAGGCACGGATTCATCAAGTTCGTCTCCATATCAATCATATTTAATGAAAAGGTATAAATATAATACACGCAAACACACACATATATGGTAGTTATCTATACATACTATATGGGAAAAGGTATGTACATATATATGTATACATAATTATACATACATCAAAATGTATAATTGTAGTTTTAGACGTGTGCTATTTATCCCAATCCTTTGGGCGCACAATCAAAGTCTCTCTCATCGTGTTTTTAAGATATGTACGAGCTTAATCAACATCTCTTAAATAGTTGCTTGAGTTCATGATCTAATTAGTCAGATAACGATCGCTCTCTTCTATTTGTGGGCGGATATGCTAACGCTTATGCTAGTTCTAAATCAACTAAGTTATTAGGCAGATTACTTACCAGACAATTTAATTTGTTTAGGAATATAAATATATAGATATATCATACAAGTGTGTATAGTATCCAGCGGTGAAATTATGACACTGTATTGTTTAATTACGTAAACAACACATATTACACCGATTGATTGATTTGATTGTATACATACATACATACATACACATATGCATGCATTCATAAATTATATGTACTTATGAATTTATTAATAATATGTAAATAAATACGAGTGTGAATGTACTTTAAAAGTACTTGATATCTATCTTAATATAAATGTAGATACATTTTAATTATTATTGCGTCAATAACTAGGGATAAATACAATACAATATGAAATGAGGTTGTGATTAATTAATTGACTTTCGGCTTGCAAACTCCAACTACCAAAAACAATACAGTGTCATATACATTTCCAACCAACAAACATACATACACCTATAGTCAAAAAGACTATGGCAGAAAACCAAAATATACAAATTTCTTTTCGCACCGCCAAAAAAATCGGAAATTGGCGTTATGTGGCCTAGGTTTGTATGCTTTTCCTTTGTGGTTTATGAACCTTGTAAATCATTAATATAGCCCAAGGTGGATTCCATGCTTATGCATGTATTTGTAGATGCATTTATGCATATTCTTCTACGACTTTTTGGATCGAGGTCTAGTTCAAAATAAGAAGTATTTTAATGACGGGCTACCATCCGATAATCACATTCAACCACAAAATTAACAACTAGATATGTATGTACACACATACATTTATATAAACATATATAATATATATATATATATATATATATATATATATAATATATATTATATATATATATAATATAATATGCATATATAATAATATATATGTATATGCACCATAAATAAGACATTGATTTTTTTATAAATAAGAGAAAACGTGGGTTTGTCGGAATTACTCGATTAGGTACTCCCTGCAACTATATTATGTATAGGTGTCCAATTGGTGTCAATTTGGTGTCCGATCTTTATGAAATTTTACATTTAAATGTGTGTATATACCAAATCATAAGCGTCAAGCTATACAAATGATATTTTGTCTTGAAAATAAGCACGATATCGAGAAAAAATATAAACTCGTTTTGCGTATGCTATAGGAAAACATATATTGCACGTTTTAAGCCTCTAGATCAAGCAGTTACCGAGATAGGCGCATACGGACGGAAAAACGGCGAAAAAGAAAAACGGACACGGCTTTTGCATAGAATTACATACCAATGTAGATTGAGGAGGTATGCAAAATAGGAAAATTAATATTTTTTTCTTGCGAACTTGATTTTTTTCTTCGATGTGTGAAGTGAGGAAACCTGTGATTCAGGGCTCCTAAGGACATCCAAGTTTCGCAAATACGGTTTATACAATTAATTATCTCGTCAGTAAAGTCTAGTAGAAGTGTGATAGAAGTTTTCAAGGTGTTTTTAATGTGCGGCAAACGGTGTATTGTGTTTATGGTACTATATGTGGATCTGTTCTTTTAGCTATATGTTTTATTTATTAAATAACGGTTAAATTCAAAGTTAGACAACTGTCCAGGACAACAAGACGAGAAGACATGCATATATCCAAGCATGTGTATTTATATAACTCAAATGTGCATTAGAATTAGTTTTGACATAGCGTGCAATAAATTTTTAAATATATAAATGTTTGTGAAAAATTTGCATCTACTATAATATTTGTTATTCTTGAAAGTGATATTCAACTCCCTCAGAGTCCCCCATTCTATTAAATACCACTTACACAAGTGTTTGAATGTAAAATAGGAATAAAAAGTTATTATTAGTCTAACAATTTCGGAATTGACTTTAGAATAGGTGAAACAAGTACGAGGTTCTAGTCGGGAGCTCCCGACTAGGGAATACCCTGAACCCTCTTATTCCGACACCAAATGCAGTTCGCGCAACGCGCTCGTTTGAAGTAATAAAGATAAATTTAAAAAAAACAAGTAAGAGGTTCTAGTCGGGAGCTCCCGACTAGGGGATACCCTGAACCCTCTTATTCCAACACCAAATGCAGCGCGCGCTTATAGATAGAGAGTAGCGGGGAGGTGGCGATAGGTATAAAATGAAAGATACTCGATATATATATATACTATTCTAGAAGCTACATGTCAAGTTTGGTGACTCTAGCTCTTATTATTTACTAAAATTGCTTACAAAACGGGATTTCGATATACATTTTTATCGATTACTTGGAAAAGGGGCAAGTTATCGTTTATCGGAAACAAACTCGGTCTGCGCGGACACCTGGAGGACATACAGCTAAAATTTCTCTAGCTCTTATAGGTTCAGAGATCCTTGCGTTCATACATACGGACGGACGGACAGACGGACGGACGGGCAGACAGACGGACATGGCTAGATCGACTCGGCTATTGATGCTGATCAAGAATATAAATACTTAATGGGGTCGGAGTACTTCCTTCTGCCTGTTACATACATTTGCACAAATACAATATACCCTTTTTAACCATTTTCAATGGGTTCAGGGTATAAAAATTTCCCTTGGCAGGGTTCGAACTCTATACTGACCGTATTACTTTGCTGACGACTCTACTCAACAGACAAATATTTACTAAAATTGCTAAAAATCATGGCTAGATCGACTCGGCTATTGATGCTGATCAAGAATATATATACTTTATGGGGTCGGAGATGCTTCCTTCTGCCTGTTACATACATTTGCACTTTGCACAAATACAATATACCCTTTTTACCCATTTTCAATAAGTTCAGGGTATAAAAAGTTCCCTTGGCAGGGTTCGAACTCGATACTGACCGTATTACTTTGCTGACGACTCTACTCAACAGACAAATATTTACTAAAATGGCTAAAAATCATGGCTAGATCGACTCGGCTATTGATGCTAATCAAGAATATATATACTTTATGGGGTCGGAGATGCTTCCTTCTGCCTCTTACATACATTTGCATTTTGCACAAAAACATAATACCCCTTTTACCCATTTTTAATGGGTTCATGGTATAAAAAAAAACAGGATGTCGATATCGATTCTTATCGATTGCTTGGAAACGGAGTAAGTCGGAAACAAACGCGATCTGCGCAGGCACTAGGAGGACCTACATTTAAAATTTCTTTCTTATAGGTTCTGAGATCCTTTGTTCACAGACAGACGAATATGGCTAGATCGACTGGCTATTGATGCTGATCAAGAATATATATACTTTATGGGGTCGGAGATGCTTCCTTCTGCCTGTTACATACATTTTCATTTGCATTTTTTACCTAGTTTGGGTTCAGGGTATAAAAAGTAGCTCAACGACTTGCTGCGGATGCTTTTAGCCTTTTGCTCAATATGCCAAAAGGTTAGGTTTCCTCTTCAACTACCAATACCATCTATTCACAAAAATAATTTAATTTTATTCGCCCTCTAAGGTTCCTAGGTGTCCCATATATCCTTGGTTTAACCATACCATTGATATAATCCTAGTGAACCTATAGTTCCAAATCCCAACAACATTTCCTTTAAAACTTTATCCACAATTAAATTAAGGTTTAAAAATTAACGTTCGCAAGATCCCCAGTGCACTGGGTCCGGCCGTTGGCTTACATTTTCAAATCAAAATTGAGTTGAAATAACAGGCGAACATAAATGCCCAGCAGGTAGATGTACTGGGGAGATGGCTGAAAGAAAAAGCATTCATATTGTTTGACTATTTCGGTCGTTTAGGTTCGATATGACGTTATCTTTGGTAGGGTAAAACCAAGGATAAATGGGTCACTACCTAGAAACCATTGGTTTTGTTGTATTTCATATAACTTCGGGTATGTTTATATTTTGACAATATTTTGATAGGCTATTTTTTACTATTACAATAGAAAAAATAAGTATTTATAATTGTTATGCACGTAAATCATATTTAACAAATATATGGTTAATACAAATTAAATTTATACAGGTATTTATTTACAAAAATAGGAATGTGCTTAAATAACAAATTACATTTAAGATGCACGGATGATAATAGAGTGTATCCTTTGGTTCTTTTGGGAAGCAAAATAGATTTTTTTTTTTTGTTTTAGTAGACATGTACGTTATAGGTGTGTGCTTAAAGGGATATGAAGTTATACATTATCAACTTTTTACAACACTGGCGTTTACCTCATAAATATAGGCATCAAATAATATCATAGATGAACTTAGATAAATATTTATATGTTCTTTTATTTGTTGTACTGTATATGTATTTTTATATATGTATATGTTAGAAAGGGATAATGCCACTAAAATGTATAACTTCTTATTTATAATCGAGTAAACTCATGATTCTTTGTTAAGATGTGTCGTTCATGTACGTAGTGTATTTAGATAGTACATATGGGCTTTATGTGAGAGTTTGCGAAGGTTCGAGTATTTAAGTACCCATTGTCGGTTCCTGACGTATTTCTGATTTCAGTTTAACAAATTCCTTGGCGACTTCGTCGTTATTGCGCTGCGATAGTATTCTTAGAATGGTCCAACCAGTCTCGTCCATTTCGATGCGGCGCTGTAAAGGCAACCAACATGCGACCGATCCCTATTATAAACAAACATTTTTAAATTGTGCATTGAAAAATATTTAAATACCATATTCAAGTGACCTTTTCAGATATATCCTTTAAAGGTATAACTGCAACTCCCACAAGACGATCGTCTCGGGCGAAGCAATAGTCCTTAACGCAGATGTGTAGCTCAAAGAAATCTAGTTGCTCCTCATTACCAATGGCGCTAAAATATATACAACGATATATAATATGAATATACCTTTTTTACCTAAGAAAGCTTTTCATGAGATGCGCCCAACAAAAATGAATCTACTTACAAGCTAAACGATTCGTTGTACTTGGGAGACCAGTTATTTGACTTTGATTTAGTTGCAAATTTTCTCTTTTTATCCTGAAGGTGCGGTCCGATAAGATTGATCTCCACAAATGGTCTGAACATACCAGATGGTATTTGCCATTTCAGATCATTGGCAGCCACGACTGATATAATACATAAAAATATAAATATTTGTTAATTTAAAAGTAACAAGTAAGAGGTTCTAGTCGGAAGCTCCCGACTAGGGGATACCCTGAACCCTCTTATTCCATCACCAAATGCAGCGCGCGCTTATAGATAGAGAGTAGCGGGGAGTTGGCGATAGGTATAAAATGAAAGATAATCGATATATATATACTATTCTAGAAGCTACATGTCAAGTTTGGTAACTCTAGCTCTTATTATTTACCAAAATTGCTTAAAAAACCGGATTTCGATATACATTTTTATCGATTACTTGGAAACGGGACAAGTTATCGTTTATCGGAAACAAACTCGATCTGCGCGGGCAATAGGAGCTCTAGCTCTAACTCTTATAGGTTCTGAGATCCTTGCGTTCATACATACGGACGGACGGACGGACAGACAGACGGACAGACAGACGGACATGGCTAGATCGACTCGGCTATTGATGCTGATCAAGAATATATATACTTTATGGGGTCGGAGATGCTTCCTTCTGCCTGTTACATACATTTCCATTTTGCACAAAAACATAATACCCCTTTTACCCATTTTTAATGGGTTCAGGGTATAAAAACTGAAGATATAAGATGATAAGATTTACCTTTAACGTTGACTTTGTGCTCTCCCGTGCCAGGATGTGAAAATAAGTCTATTTGCACTGAGATTTCACCAACACTCTCTTCGGCGTTTTCAGGGTCAACTTATTATGTAAAAAAATTGCATTTATTATATACTTTGACCTCACCAGTGGCTGGACTTACCTTCGTGCACTTGACTCGAAATGAAGGTTTTAATAAGGGTATCTGTCATTTGTGTATACAAGCTAAGTGCATACCGCAAACTCTGCAACTCCGATGACTTTTCTAGAAACGTCTTTTTCAGTCCATTACCACCGGCATGGAAGTATTGTTTTATTGTATCTAAGGCAACATCTAGAACGGCACATTGTTTGGGGGATAGGTTCTTTTCAACTTCTTTTGATATGTCCATAACACCGCTAAGTGCACTTTTAACGTCCTGTTTTCCTGCCATATGCGACTTGAACAAGCGACCCATGTCTTCTATTTTTGCATTTGAAGCCAAATTCTTTGCATTATCAGTAAGATGTTTGAACATCATCTATATATATATAAATATCATCTAATGAAACATAATTTGTCATTATAACACATTTTCAACCTACAGTTTTGTCAGTCATTGGTGGCAGGACAATTGTTTTTTCCAAAATTCGCATAACTATTTTCCAAAGTTCTTTGAGCAAACGTTTCAGCACTGTCTTTTCACAGGACTGGGCATATAAGGTTAGGGAACCATCAAGTAAGTCCATCAACGGTCTTAGCACATCGTCGGCTTCAACGGCCACGGCATTCCGTTGTACCGCCTGATTTCCGGCTGTTAGGTTTCCGCCACCTCCCTTGATCGAAAGCAGCATGTCGCCAAGCTCTCGCACCGACTGTGTTATGCGTGGTTCCAAGCTATGGAAGAATCAATCAAGTTATTCAAACACAATTAAAATAGCAAAATAAAAGGAAAGGCAGTCAACCTTATAGCAAACTGTGAAGCTAAGTCGTCCAGAGCTGAGTTGAGGTTCTGCTGAAGTTCTTTAAGGATGTTGGCTGCGTCCTCCTCTAGCTTATCACCTCCCATAGACTCAAACATTTTCTCCAACTGAACTCTCAGCTGCTGTATGTTGTTCATTAAAATACAGGCCTATGATAAAGTGTGAGGTGAAATAAAGACATATATATTTAGATTTCAAACAATATACGTATACGTGTAATGACCAAAGATTCGTTACAAAGGCCAACAAAATGCTTATCTGCAGAGTTTACCTTCCAGCAAGACCATCTAGTCGATAGTAATGTACTTACAATTCGTTCGTCCCTCAAATGCTCTGGAAACTCCATTTTCACAATATCAGCATAGGCAATTAGCACTTTTACGATTGTTTTAGCAAAACGCCTCATGTAACGTTTCCAAATTTCTGGATCTGGACACTCGAGCTTGCTAACAACATCGAAACATTGCGTCAGTTGTGTGAAAACGTCGACTACAGAATTCGAGAACAAAGCATGTTCGCTGCTTTTTGTGAACTGATTGGATAAAATGAAAATGGAATAGGAGACTCATAAAAGTACATTTTGGATCGTTAATATCGTAAACTCACGAAGATTATAACAAAACTTAAAAAAATAAGAAAGATAACATATGTACATTAAAAATTCATACATGTAACATAGATATAGACCGTCCGTCATTATACAACATTCTTTGTAGAACTTAAAATAATGGACTTTGCCGAATAGATTATTTAAGGTCAGCTTACCCCGTCCTTTTTGTCACGGTTAAACGCACCATGAAGATATTCTAACGACACATCATCGTTCTCATTCAGCCATTGCATTACGAAAGGCTCAAACCAGGCTGGATACTCAGGTACAGCTCCTTTATATGGTGGCACCTCCTTAACATAATTACTGTATAGCCATTTAACACGAAAATGCAAGTTCATATATGCAGATGACTTGCAAAGTCTATGCTGCTCATGCTCTTCAAGCGCGTACTTCATGTCTACGGCAAAAAGACCCCACATAGTAGCAGCCGATAGCTAGGAATCAAACAAATATTATTAATAGCAAATTGAGGTTAACTACGATTAATAATTTATGCTAAAATCATTAAAGGCCGAAGCTATGACGAGCTTTTCCCTTACAACACGCAACATACCTGTCCAATATTCAGTTCCTGGGGGAATTGATTGAGCACTGTTCCATAACTGTTTTTGTCTTCATCAATAACAGAAACAATTAATGCAATAAGTTTATGCCAGAAGTCTACACTGTCTAGTTTTGGGCCATGGTCATCGGTATCACGTTTCGTCTCGTTTGGATCCACCTGAGAAGATTTTTTAGCCAATAGCAAAATTAAATAACTTGAACTTACCTGAAACTCCCTGTTGTAGAGCTCGTAACAGTTTTCAAAAAGGAATTGATAGGTGGATCTAAGACAAGCTTTTACGCAATCCTTGACAACTGTACTTGCTCTTGGTGGACTGGACAGCTCTTGAACCTGTTGAATAAAAAATTCTTCGTTGATATTGACTGTTCATCTTGTGATCTAAATTAGAATTTCAAACTGAACATATAGTAGGTTATCTACACACCTTCATGCGGAAAAATGTTATACTGGTCAGGAGGTCAACTGTTGACTTGAGATCCATAAGCTTTTCTTGACTAGAAGCGGGAAAGTTATTTCTATACATTGAGAGATCGATTCTTAGCGAGTTATGCAGCTGATCTAGCAATTTCACAAATTTTTCTTTCTGCAAATCGAAATTTTTATGTATGAAAAACTGCAATCGGTTAGAAATATAAAGAAATATATATACGTACTCCAAAGTTACTCGCTGCAAAGCGATCACTGGCCGAAACAGCTGAAGATGCAGTTGTGTGTGCATAATATGCGTTAATATTCGCCAGTAAGGTGCTCATCACGGCCGGCACACCGGGGCACAGATACTTTGCGGAGAGGCAATGAAAATGTGTCATTGCTTGATAAATATTCTCGATACCATAACGCATTGAGAATTCATCAACTATTTCTTCAGGAATTTCATCAAAGTACAGCTTCCATGCGTCATCGCCTTTTTGTATGGGTAGCTTGACCTAAACGTGTTTGTGCATATAAGTTAAGCCTATATTTCGCAAAAGGCAATTGCTTACCATGCCGCAATTCTCTTCACATAGGTAGTGAAAGAGGTTCTCATGCAGGCAGGTGTACTGTACATGATAGGGTGCCACCTTCTCCTCGCCCTTGATCTCAACGGAAATGTGTAGTCGAATAGCCCCTGACACAGCCGACTTGTCGGTACGCTTTTCCAAATTGTACCACACGTCCATTTCTCCGGACAGCGTTCGAACTTCAATTATGGTCTGTCCTAGGAAATCATCTGATTCGCGCGTCAGCTTTTGTCGCAGTTTTGACTTAAGATCATTGTCCTCATCCCACACACGAACTTTGATACGATCTGAAGAGTTGTGGCATTCGCTGCACATCCCATGAATTATTTTTATACGTATACGCATATGTATATATATATATATATATATATATATATATATATATATATATGTATACATATATATATATATATTTATATTTATGTTTACATATATATGAAAATAATGCTAAAAAATTCGTTAACAACATCAAAGGCATGTGTGCATTAAAGATTAGCTTCATTAAGCTGTGTGAAGACATGCATGAACAAAAACTCGAAACGAATTCCCAGAGCAATATTATTATAAAGATAATAACGAAATTCGGGTGTTAAAAAAAAAACAATATTTTGGAGACTGCTTATTTAACTGCATCCTATTTCCAACTATAATATGCATTTCGGGGATTCGCAGTTTTTTAATTGAAATCACTAAAGCAACTTCCTCTGTATTTGAAGTGTATTATTATTTTGAAAGATGTAAAGATGATGCTAAAGAGATCATCGAAATTTATTATTTCATTTATTTTTATCACTTGAGAGAATACTTACAAGTTTATTTGTTAACAAGTAAGAGGTTCTAGTCGGGAGCTCCCGACTAGGGGATACCCTGAACCCTCTTATTCCATCACCAAATGCAGCGCGCGCTTATAGATAGAGAGTAGCGGGGAGGTGGCGATAGGTATAAAATGAAAGATACTTGATATATATATACTTTTCTAGAAGCTACATGTCAAGTTTGGTGACTCTAGCTCTTATTATTTACCAAAATTGCTTAAAAAACGGGATTTCGATATACATTTTTATCGATTACTTGGAAACGGGGCAAGTTATCGTTTATCGGAAACAAACTCGATCTGCGCGGGCACTAGGAGCACCTACATCTAAAATTTCAAGTCTTTAGCTCTTATAGGTTCTGAGATCCTTGCGTTCATACATACGAACGGACGGACGGACAGACAGACGGACATGGCTAGATCGACTCGGCTATTGATGCTGATCAAGAATATATATACTTTATGGGGTCGGAGATGCTTCCTTCTGCCTGTAACATACATTTGCATTTTGCACAAAAACATAATACCCCTTTTACCCATTTTTAATTGGTTCAGGGTATAAAAATCTGCATAGCTCACAAAATCATTAAGCATATCGAACAACGACATGATACATATTTGCATATTATACGTTTATAAAAACGGTTACAGATACTTAAGTATTTCGATAATCACTATACGTACATTCGTATGTATCACAATGATGTTGTTACATATGGAATTGAGGGTAAAATATTTACTCATACAAACAAACATATATATAAGAACTCACCATAGAACTAAAAACTTTGCAAAAACTGAGCCTATTAGAAGCAGAAAAGCCTGATCGATTCCACAGAGCCTTAATACCCTGTACCGATGCAAAATATTCAATGCAATCAAAAATCTTCAGAGATACACAAAGCTACAAATTTGATATTCCTGAGTATTAATCGTACACATCTCTTTCGATACCCTTTTCACTTAATAGGAGCGGTCGTAAATTCATTTCTTGTAACAAATGACTGTTTTTCAAGGTATCCTCACCAAATTCATCAATTACGAGCTTCAGAATTCTCTTTACAAAGATGCTTTATCTTCGGTGTGCCGAAGATATCCATTCCATGTATTATCATAAGGCATATTTATTGCAGGCAGGATATACTACCTATCCAATTGAACCAAGGAGGGCAAGAGGGTAATTAAAATTTGATAGCTCTCAAAAGAGGCAAAAAGCTGAAAGAGAAGCACGCCTCCACACACACACACACACACACATGTTTGTATTTAAGCACACATACACAGACAAAGAAATAGCAAGAAATCGATGGGTCAAGACCAGAGCGATAATTAAATAAATTATAATATATATACATATAATATAATAATATATACATATATATATTATAATTTATTAATATGTATAAATATATATATATAGTTAGAGTAGTAGAGTAGAGAACAGAGAAAGAGTGCGTGTTATAAGTACTATTCGTGTGGGTGTACAAACAATAGTCGATTGTGGGCTAACGTGAACGTATAAGTACGTATACGAATTACATACATTCAAATACATATACAGATATACAGATAGAACACAAAGAAAGCGGAAGAAGAAACATTGAAAATACTCACAAGTGAAACTTCTCGTTCCACACAGGGTTTAGCTCCTGGGGCATTGTGCGCGTTCGTTTTTTCACCTTGCTAACTTGCACCGTCACATATGGATCACTCGTACCGCTTTTATCCTTCGCTATCAGGCCTTGAGCACAAATCACTGCACAGTTCATCGGATCGGTTGATTATATATATTTTTGGCATTTCGTTTCATTCGTTTCAACCAGAACCCCAAAAAAGTTCAGATGTTGGTAATAATTATTCCGATCGGGTATTATTATCACCGACGATCGTGTTGAGGAAGTAACGTACGTGTATAGTTGTTAGGGGTATAAGTGTAATTTTGGGTTTGTGGATTATGTTCAAGTTTTTCGAGAACGGTGTGTTTGTGGGTTTTTATTGGGGTTTGAAACGAATATAACCGTTTTTATATTTGTTTGTATATTTCAATATACGTTTCCAATTGTAAATTTTTATTATTATTATTTTTTTTTTAATTAATTAGATTTGGTTTGATTTGTTGTTGTTCAGTTTTGTTAATCAAGGAAGAAAGAAGAAGAAAAAAACGGAAGTTGGTTTTTTATTAAATGACCTTCTTTAAACATTTAGCAATAAAAATGTTCAGGCAGTCGCATTGACTGATACTGCTCAAGATCATTTTTATTACGTGGTAAGCTAAAAAAATGCAACGGCACAAATATCGTGTGAAACTCTTTTTATTTTTATGTACAAACACATTTACGCAATAACAACAAAGTGGACAACTAACAAATTTAAGCAATAAACAACGAAAAACAAAAATTGTCAGAGAAGGTGTAAACGTGCGTTTGATATGCACATATGCACGTACATACGTACGTATGCTGTGCACCGAAGAAATCTGATAGTAAAATGTAGTATTTAAACAGAACTTAAAAATGTTTACTCGGAGCGCTCCTAAGTGCAGTCTCTGCAACAAAAAAAACCCCAAATCAACATATATCAAAAGATTCGAATAATATTCTAAACGTGCAAATATAAATATTCATACATACATATGTAAACGATTGAGCTGGTTATTGATCACAAGTTGATAGATCAATTGAAGAATATCGAATATGATAGAGTACAGTACATATTGCTTATAGTGTTTTTTGTTTGTAAGAAAGGTAAAAGCAGGATCGAGCAGGCTTGGGTTGGTTTTGTGCACGTTATATGTGTTATAGGGTGTTCTGGTTGTTGGTTGCAGCAAAAGCAAACAGATAGAGACTATGTACATCATTGTTAAGGACAGATCCATTGCAAAGACCAAAGATTAAATTACAAAAAATATATTCAAACCCATCCGTTAAACCCGTTCGGTATTTGACACAACCCGAGTTGGGTAGTTGGGTGATCGGTGTAATTATTCTTTCATATTCTGCTGCTAAATTTATAAAATCTCTATACAAAATAATTATGAACGCTTTAATCGAGTGTGCTCGACTAGAAAATCCATATAATTTTGGCTTTGAAGTCTTCAATAAGAATTCCTAACGCAGGAACTTATATAGATGACTCTCAAATGTGTATATATACCACAAATTGAAGGCTTTTTATTTTAAATTTCAAGTCTCTAGCGTTTATAGTTTCCGGGATCGACGTGTTCATTCAGACAGACATGTTTAAACCGACTCAGCTCGTCGATCTGATCAAGAATTAATATATACCAATATACCTTTTTTTACCCATTTTAATGGGTACAAAAAAATCATGGTTGCTTTAAATAAAATAAAGAGAGAAGTATATTACATATTAGGAAAGTCTTTCCTTAATGTTAAAGTCAGAATTGGAGGATGTACAGGGATAGAGTAAGAGACTGAGATAAAAACAGTTTAGTAGTAGAGAAGCAGTAAGAGATATCCTTAGTTGAAATAGAAGCGAAAACATAAAAGTATAATGTGATTAAGGATGACAGAATACTGTATGACACTGCTTAACTTATTGGTTACTTGTGCAACTAAATTGATTTTTTTAGGCTCCACTGCTCCACAGAATGTGTAAACTAAAGGGCAGTCATTTTATGGATCCATAGACCGACACACATAAAATATATTTGAATGACTGGCATGCATATACTGAATTAACGCAAACTTTAGACCTGTTTTAGCAAAAGTTGTTCGTTATTTAGAAATTATTTATTTACATAATTTAGATGGGGAGGATAGTATTTAACAAGTCATAGTTTGATAGTGCCACAAATTTAAGACATTGCATTTTAATGCTCCTCACTGCCTAAACGTCACGCTCAATAAGCAGGCGCATAGCCCTCTGCGCTTTTTTTTTATTATTTTGTTGAGTAATATACGAAAATCATTAGGTTATAAAAGTTGCATATGGTTATTTATGTATGACACATATCTTTTTCTATGTTGTCGCAGTTAAGAGCTCGCATTTGTCGAAGTAGATTTATACGTAACTATGAAAGAAACATCTGAAAGGAATGCATAAAAACTATTTGAATTTCAATGAAAGCATTTCTCTGTTTCAGTATTGTAGTCCGCTTTGCAAAATATTGTTATTTTCATAGATAATGGTGATATGTTTGTATCAATATCAAAAAGCAAATAAAAAAATATTTTTTTATGATATATTTAAAAAATTTGCATTAAAATGTGTATATGAATTATATACAGTAAAGATATGAAAAACAATTTTAGATATATTCGTAAGTGTTCTACGCCCCTTAAATTTAACTTTGCTGCAAAAGAGGATATATGAAAGTAAATAGTGCAGAGTATTCATTTCAGAAAATATATAAAAGGTTTACTACTGGTTTATAAAGTTGAATACTGGTTTATAAAAAAGAATACCGAGTAGTTCTTTATCAGAATTTAAATCAAATTCAACCTATGTTTTAAAATCTTATTTGTTCAGTTTCTCCGAATGACTTTTTTTGTCACCGTTGTTGGTGCAACTTTACTTAGTTTCTTTAATTTTTATTCAATTCAATTCTATATTTTATGACATGGTTATCAACGATGTTGGGGACTCATGCTGCAAGACGAAAGTTTGCCTATTTATAGGTATATAATCTGAATAAATAGGGAAGGTAAAATATAATGTAGCAACTAAACCATTTTAATTTAACCTTGTTAACTTTGCAATGGTGGAGGATATTAAAGATAATATTAAAGTGGATCCGTATTGGAATATGATACCGCTCAAAAAGTATAAACAAGAAAACAATATCTAGTCGATAGCACTCGACACGAAATTACTCTGTACCCAATTCTATAATAACTCAATTGAACTCTAGATCTATACAATTTGTAGCAAAATATATGATATCCAAAATATTAGTTTTAAAATGTTCAAAAGTTAAATTTATTTAAAATTTAAAACAAATATTATCCAGCATGTATAATTGTAAGAGTTCTATCGGCTAGGTGATCAGACAAAAATGGATCAACCAATCAATATGTTAAATCTATTTCCACACCCTGATTAATACCCTGATTTTCATTGCCCGTTTTTTTTCTTGGGTTCAGAGTATGTCAAACTGTATATAAATCATAAATAATCGCAAATACCAATTGTTATTGCCCGTGTACCTGTAATTGTTAGTTTGCATGACCATTTAGATGTTCCCTCAACAGTTGCGTGCTCAGCCTGTTCTAATGAATCTATGTGTGTATCTGGATCCACACCGAATGTCATCCTTGAATTGAATTGATATGCATATATGTATGATAAGAACTATATATATTGCAACCATTCAATAATTTAGCACTAAAGATGTTTTATTCTCGATTTAATTTGGGCTAGGCTGGTGCGCTAATAATCATCCATAGTCTACTTAGATATGGGCTATAAATATGAACGGATAAAAACCAAGTGAAAGGGATTACAAAAATGGGAACAAAATAAATTTCATTGCAGTTACTAAAGCACCACAACATGAATTTGGTACATTTGTTGTCATTAAAGATTGCGTCCACTACAATAATAGACCGAGAGTTCTCTGAATTCTCAGGAAACTACTCTCTTAACTCAGAAACTTTTTATGTCTACATGGTGTAAAAGATTCCAGGCCAAAGAATTTTTTTTTTTTTTTTTTTTTTGATGAACTGATGTATAGCTTGCCTTGAAGGCAAGTCCATTGTCCTGAGTTGTCCTTTTAATGTTGTCTTCAAAGTGTTCTTATTCTATATATTTATGTACAGAATATGATTTATAAGTACTTACACTATTAATAAATTAATGTAACACATATAGATATTTTTGATTAACAAATAACGGAAGCACCATTTAATAGTACAATATGTATTTAAGTATATGGTGTGTATACTTCACAAAAATACATATGTACATATATGTATGTTTGAATAAACTGCACGGAATAAATACAATAAAACATATGTGCCTGCATAGCTATACAAAGTAGACTTGGGCAATTTTCCCAGAGCAAAATTAATCGATATGAATCTTGATCCCACTTCTCTACTCCTCCTTCTTGCAACCCAGATTCTTAGCGCGTTATGTCAACATGCACATCATATAACCTTTTCCAATCACAAAAGATTGTTTACATTGGGACGTGGTAAGAGTCTATCAAAGACTACTTTATGTAGCTTTGCAGGCTATTGTGAATACCTCAATAGTAATGTTCTTATCTTATTAACATTACTTGTGTGCCATATTTATCCTCTTGCAGAGTGTATTATTGATTTAATATATCTTATGCACTTGTATGTTTTTATATTATGTGTTGCAATTTGTATGTTTGTGTACAAAGAAGTTTACAAACATTCATACATGCATACATACCATTAATTAATTTATATATATATATATATATATATATATATATATATATATATATATATATATATGGATATATAATTTACGTTTACATTATGCGATCGAAATTGCAAATACATACATTCATATTCACGATTAGTAAGGTATAATTGAAAATGTTAAATTATGTTCAAGCACGACATATTCAGTTAGGCACATTTTTTGTGTTTGTTAAGTTGCAAACCTGTGATTGCTATCTTCGCCGACCATTTACTGGTTCCATCCAGGACGCTTTGCTTCACAGCCTTCATATGACCAGTATGGCTTTTTTCTTCAATGCTGAATACGGCTCTAGATATACATAGTAGTATGGGCATATAGTACAGTATAGAAAGTTTAAGTTTTCAGCCATGATTGTGATATATAACGCAGCATGCAGCATATTGCTGTTGCAAAAATCTATAACTATTGGTAAGAATAAAGGTATTTGTGCCTGTCCATACACACAATATCGGATAAGAGAAATCATGATATTATATGAAAGAGAGCCTTAAAATCTCGTCTTTTTATATATACATACATAGAACAGTATGAAAATCCGCACCAGCCAAATGGGCTAAACTCATGACATTACCTGATCAATTCAAATATTTCTGGCTTTTCACGTTCCCGTTGCTTCATGCGGTCCTTCATGGCGGTTATAATAGAATTAGCCTTATCTTCGGCACCATGCTTGGAGCTCTTCTCAGCGGCACCTGTGCAACGCAAACAAAATTGTGTTTATTTAGACCAGAAACAATAACAATATCAGCAACACGAACAGAATGAGGAGCAGAAAACAACCGAAAACTGAAAAATCATAACAATGATTCATAACTTACGCTGTAGACAGTCGGCGTTTAGTAGATCCTTGCACTTTTCGTGACACTTTACGCCGCACTCGGTGCATCGCACTCCCTGGCGAGCAATGCCCCAAAGTAAGCCTTCGCACTCATAACAATAAGTTGGGGAGGTGGCCGTCCACAGTACAAAGTTATGTGGGGTGGTTGATGATATTGGGTAGATGAGTGCCTGAAGCGCCTTCTTGTAGACATGCATTTTCTAAAACGATCGAATGTGATAAAAACAAAAAAAAATTAAACATGGCGTTTATAGCAGGATAGATGGGACGGAACCAACTGCATATCCAGTGGATATGTGTTTATTTGATTAAACTCTCTCTCACCAGTTCTTCATCATTAAGCGTTGCTCGGGGAACTGCCGACGTCAGTCCGGCATTACGTTTCGTGGCTGCCATTGTCTAAATATTCACAAATCGACAAAATTGGAAATGGAAATATTAAAAATATAAATTTTTAATTGCTGTAGGTCGGGAGACATGAGTTAATTGATACTGAATAGCAAACAAAACTAAGTAAGCTTCGTGAAAAGCTTATTGGTTATTGTAATTTAAAGCAGAACGAAGTAGACTTATACAAATAAATTCCATTATTAAATTAATGCTAAATTCATAGTGCTTAAACTGCAATATAAAAGTGCATTTGAACTATATTCAAATATATAAGTAAATAGTTATGGATCAATCTTTTGAAGTGTCCATGTAAATAATAAAAAAAGTGCATTTATGTTAAGCATGAGAAACATGTCAGAGCCTTAATATATATACTCGGTTAATTTCTCATTATTCAAGCGTTTGACATTCCGTATTTTTTTACCTCAGAATAGTATTTATACACATATTGTCCTCAGCATATATAAATATTCGTTTATTTTTTAAATTTGTATGAACTGAAGCTTAATGCAAAACAACAAAGCGTAATAACTTGACTCTGCACAGTATATACTAAAGATATCAGATAATTGAACTTGAAATATCATAAAGCGTATATTGTAAGATAAATAAACAAAATTAAATACTATTTTAGGAGACTCTTTAATGTTAACAGTAAATTATTAACAATAATTTCGCATGCACATACATATATAGGAGAAAATTATTTTCTAAGGTTCAGTAAAATTTAATAAGAAAACAAGTTTATTTTAAAATTAAACCGTGTTTGCATGGCTCCAAACTATTTTTTGTACGTTGTTCTATATTCTATATCAAAACTTCCGAACATAGTTGAATACCTTTAAAATTTAGGACAACTGTAAAAATATATTATGAATACTACTCGTGGCTCTAAAAAGAATGCATAGAGTGTATTTTATGAACGCTGCGTACTTTATAATTATGTGAAAATTACTATTTGAAAAACATACGCAAAATGTTGCATACTGCGAATACTAGTTAAAATTGAAAAGAGGTTTAAACATTTTGCATAGAAACATGTGAGGTGAATTTAAAAAATTTTAGTTGAAAAATGTTACATTTCGATAATCGTTCTATACCTTGAGCACCTGTAATCCATTAAATCATTTTCGTCGTACAAAAGAAAACAAACGTTTAACATTGTACAAAATGTATGTGTATGTGTTTGTATGTTTATGTGTTTGTGTGTATGTGTATGTGTGTGTATGTGTATGTGTGTGTATGTGATGGACAAAAAAATAGGACGATTATTGGAGAGAGGAAATTAAGTTAGAAAGGAAATAGATGCATACAATAGATACAAACGAATATAGTGAACAATAAAACCTACCAGTTCAGAGACAAGGGGAATAGATTTACGCCTCGGACGAATGTCTGGCATACTGTCAATATTACTGTAGAACGGATTATCACCCGGATGGCCATTGGAACGCAAGCTAACATCACCTGTTCCGGTGCCATTCTGTAATAAAATAATGTTTCAACTTGTTTATTTATTTCGATGCATAAATGTATGTTCTATTACTGTAGCTATTGATAATACATATATTATGGGTTATTTCTATAATTTTATCACATTATAAATTGAGTTCTGAAGCTCGGATCTTATTTATTTATATTTTATTATATTAAAACAAGTAAGAGGTTCTAGTCGGGAGCTCCCGACTAGGGGATACCCTGAACCCTCATATTCCAACACCAAATGCAGCGCGCATTTGTAGATAGAGAGTAGCGGGGAGGTGGCGATATACTTTTCTAGAAGCTACATGTCAAGTTTGGTAACTCTAGCTTTATTATTTACCAAAATTGCTTAAAAAACAGGATATCGATATACATTTTTATCGATTACTTGGAAACGGGGCAAGTTATCGATTATCGGAAACAAACTCGATCTGCGTAGGAACTAGGAGCACCTACATCTAAAATTTCAAGTCCCTAGCTCTTATAGGTTCTGAGATCCTTGCGTTCATACATACGGACGGACGGACGGACGGACAGACAGACGGACATGGCTAGATCGACTCGGCTATTAATGCTTATCAAGAATATATATACTTTATGGGGTCGGAGATGCTTCCTTCTGCCTGTTACATACATTTGGATTTTGCACAAAAACATAATACCCCTTTTACCCATTTTTAATGGGTTCAGGGTATAAAAACATACAGGAGGGCTATGGGTTAAAATTTAAAAAAAATTGGAAAAACTGAATCGAACTTTAAGAACTATGGTTTTAATCTTTTTGTTTTAACTTGATTACATCAATTTACCTTCTCCTTATCTTTTGACAACTCTTCTTCCTTCATTTTGTCCAGATTGTTTTTTTCCTCGATTTTACGCTCTTTCAACGTTTTCAGCAATTTCCACTTACTGCTGCTTAAGTTGCCCCCTGAGCTATTTACAGTACCCGCCTGGGACCCCTCGACACTCGAATCCTGGCTAGTCCATTTAAGGGGTGGAGGCGGAGTATTGTTAACTTTCGGTAACACATCGGGTGAATTGGTCGTCCGAAAGTTGTCAGTCCCAGAAACTTCACCAGTTAAGCTGTTGCGTGGATCCCTTAAATCGGCTCCATGCACAGCATTTTCTTTGTGACCTAAAAATGCCTTTTTACTCGAGGACAAATCATCTGCTATTTCGTCCTCAACCAAGTCCACATCATCACTCAATGCAGCTGGCGTATCAGGCCCTGATGTGACACTGGAAGACTCGTGCACGATATCCGATTCGATGGGTTGGTCGTCCTCTAATGCAGTAGCATGAGCCTGTCGATCGAGCAAGGCTTTTAATCCGTTTCTGCTAGAAGATCTCAGTTTCTGTTTGTATTCGTTATTATCCTCAGACGAGTATGAGGAACTTGATACCAGTTGCGAGTCGACAGAAACGATATCAAGTTCGGCTGCACGAGAATTTGTCCCCTTTCCCCTTTCGCGCCTCTTCTTTTTGAAGCGTTTGAGTTGTTTTTCAGACACCGATGCATCTGCAGCTGGGAAAGTTGACGTCTGATGTAATGTCGCGGCTTGGTCGATGTTTTGCGAGTCTTGGAGCACATCTTTGGCAGATCCGTTCATCTCCAGATTGGAGCTTGGTATCTGATATTCGTTATTAACATCCTGCCAAGCGCTATGCATATCCAAGACTTTAACCAACTTTTCACCACCACCAAGCGAATGTTTTTGCTTGCTTAGTAATTCATATTCCATGCCCTCAGTAGTTGTATCATTAGCGATGACATCACTGTCATTAGTTGCGCGATAGCCCATATCGGGTTCCAGCTTAACTACTGAGCACCTGAGCTCGTTCAGCACCTGAGACATCATGTGCTTAACACTATCATCCGGTACATAGTCGGGAGTCTGAGCAAATGCATAATTTTCCGTATCCGGATAATAAATGCTGTCGCTCTCAGCACCACTCATGGCTAACTGACCAATCTGCGTAAATAGCACATCGTTGTCGGGATGCTGCTCAAAGCCATCCGAGTCTGCTGCCGCCGCTGCCGCTGCCGCTGCCTCTGCTTGGACCTCAGTCCGCTGTTGTTCAAGTTCCTCAAGTTGGCGCAATTCGTAGCAAAAGTACTCGTCGTCCGTGTCAATGCTGTCCTCAGTGCTCTGACGTCGTGACGACGAGAGTGTGCGCCCGGAATGTTGACTGCGATTGTCATCGTCATCCCTCAAGCCATAGCAGAGACTGTTTGGAATGTCTAACGATTGTTGTGTGGCCAAAACTGTTGCCCGCCCATTTAATTGGGTCATCTTGGTGCTCGCAGAAGTAGTTGGACTTTTCTCTGCAGACCTCACACTGCACTCCTTGTCATCGTCATAAACTACGTTGAATTTTTGTACAAAATTTGAAATGCCTGGAATGGATGATGCTTGCGGCATGCTAGTCTCATGGGGCGTTTGAGTGTTAGAAATTTCATTGGTTTCAACAAATATTTCTGGAACTTGGTCACAATTGATGAATTGTTGCAATGAATCGAATGTCTGATCCATCTGAAGATCGTCCACCGCTGAGACGGGCATGGGCATCGCCTGTATTCTCTTTAGGTCACCGACAACGGCGAATAAATTATTCGCCTGATTTACATGCAAACTACTATCAGGCGTGTCTTTATAATAATTATCGTCCCGATCCGTCCGATTTTCGGTTGCTTTAGTCGGGTCATAGTTATCATCGTTATCAGAGTTGACCGACAAGTCTTGGACTGCCAACTGCTGCTGATTGGCCTCAATCTCGCTGGTCGCTGAGTCATCGTTGTCAGAGGATGTAAGATTTGGGGGGATATCTAATTCGGTATCTGAGATGCTAGATCCGTAGCGCAGGCCAAAGCTGTGCCGCTTATACGATTTAGCCTTCTGCATTAAACTATTCATTTTGGTCGAAAACGAGCGTTTCTTTTGCTTATGATGAGTTCGAACTGGATTCGAACAATCTGGCGAACTCCGTTCTGACGGGGTAGACGTAGCTCGTTGTATAATTCGCATCGGCAACTTTTGAATACGTTTCGATAGCTCAAAATTACTATGAACGCTGCCGTGCGACCGTATGTGAGCAGAGGCTGTAACAAACGGATACGAGCCGGCCTGGCCACGCACTTGCATCTGTGAGCCCTTTGTCTGCACATCCCCACTAGGTAAGGAGTGGGATCGGTTGTACCTTATCGATCGCTTCAATTTCAAATTACCTGGTAGCAGGTTGGTAAGCTTGTTCCACACTTTCGGGGGCTTCGATTCGACTGGCATATCCCGGGTTTGCTGGTTACCGTTGGCCGATGATTGAGATGTAGACTGAAATTTCATCTTGGTTGGATAAGAATTCACAAATTGTTGATGAGCCGATGGCCTAGGGCATGATGGCCCTTTTAAATTTGGGTGGCGTAAACGTTCGTACTGTTCAAAGCCCATATAGTCTAAATTATTGCTGCTGTTATAGTCGGCGATGCCGTTGAATGTCGGATAATAGACTAGTCGATCCGTTAAGTGAGACTTACGAGGAGTTTGATCAATATCAGTTTCCAGATAACCAGATAACTTGGACATATGAAGCTGACTCGCCGACAAATCTCTTTTTGATTCATCATCATCCAGTTTCACAGATAAGCTTTGTGGTATCTCATTCTTTAAAATATCCGGTATACGATTTGCACTAATCGTTTTTGAATTCATATTAATACTGTCCAAAAATCGATCAGCGCTTTGCTGTAAATGAGACGATGCTTCGAGCTGCTGTTGATCCCATTCTAGCATTTCATCAATTGTGCAAATGTCATTTGTTTCATTGTCATTTGGGTTTACCTTAGATGGCAGCACATTAAACATCGATTTATTTTCGTACGCTGAACAAATTGGAATATTTTTCGATAGCTCATGTATATAATTAAGATTTTCTTCCGAAAATATATAGTCAGCCATTTCAGACTGTTGATTTTGGTGTTGTTCCTGAAATATATTAATGCTGGACTCAGCATCAATATTGATTACTTTATCGGCGATTATAGCGCTTTTGGAGTTAACGTCTGGACCCGCCTGCAAGTCCAGCATCATCTGAATCATTTCCATTGTAATATCATTGTATTTGTTAAAAGATGAGCTTCCATTATGAATATTTAGAGGCACAGATCCGGGTGAATTTGGTGACCAGCCACTCATTGAAGATAGCCCAGAGTCTGACTTGGCCTGCCGTGACGGCGATTTGAGAGGCTGTGCTTGTTGTTGTTGTTGTTGTTTTAACATCTGTTGTACATGCGTTTCTGCAGCAAAAGGATTAACAGATATGTCTAATATATCCTCGAATCCGTTGTCATTGGGAGCTGGAGGTGGAGGACTTGTTCCACTTGGCCCCAGTAGAATGTCGTCAAAGTCGGCAGAAGCTTTGTGTTTCTCTGGATTTTGAAGGTGTAACAGAAACAGCATACTATTATGGCGTTCGAGACTTTTCTTCAAGGATATAATGTACTCATCCTGATTGTAAATATTTGTTGAACTCGAGGCTTTCTCAATAATGCCTACACTCTGCCTTTGTCCAGGACTTAGCAATATTTGGGGACTGACACTACGACTGGTCGGTTGATGAATGTGACTATATTCGCTCTCTACGCCTATAAAATTATCAGCATCCAGTTGACGGCTCTTTGTTATTTTTTCAATATTTTTTTTGCGATTTATTTCAATCTCTTGAGTCTCCAGCAGTTTCAATTGCTCATCTAGATCTGAATTATTTCGTAGCAGGTGGGCACTATATTCATTTGTCTTAGAAGATTCTCTCAGGTTTACTTGGCTATTGTTTCGGTGAATTAAATGCCGTGGGATATTTGTACTTGTACTTGAAGTTGTACTTGTGCTTGTACTTGTACTTGGGGTATTTATATATTTGGTATTTGTTATTTTGTATTCTTCAAACGAATTGCCGACTAACTTCTTTAGAGTATCGATATTCTTATCAAATTTCTTCATGACAAGATCAAACTTTTCATCCACTTCGAATACGCGCAGACGCCGCAGCTCTTCAGCCATAGTGACAGGATTTAATAACAAAAGTGTTAGATTCTTGTCAACCTGATTGAGTTTCTCAAAAAATATCTGCTCAGATGTAATTGTCTGCCGGAGCTTAAGAATTTGAGATGCAGATAATGATTGTAGGTCGCCTATTTTATTTATTTCTCTTATTATAACGTCAGTCATGCAATCTAGAATAGCGATATTTTGGTCATTAAGACTGCCGGCATCTGGAGTTGCCGAAGCTGAGGAGTTTGTTGACCTTCGATTATCTTTATCGGATTGCGCTTGTGTTAAGCGATTGGTACTCGGATCGGTGGAAAAATTTGCTTCCTCCCTATTTAACAGCGGATGACAAGACTTGGCGGCATAATCAATATTTGGGTTATCTGTACTACTAGACGCCTGGGCAAGTATGCTTTTCAAATTGTTGATCATGTCCATTTCGTTCTTATGATGTTTCTTTTTTCGATGTTTTCGTGACTCTCTACCCTTATATGTGCTCTCCAAAGCGGCAGGTCTCTGTATTCCTACGATTGATTTATCAACAGATGTAGTACATTCTGTAGTTTGGTTAAAATCTAAACTTTTCATCTCCTCCTCTTTTTCCTTAAGGATCATCATCAAAGAAGATGTCGATTGGCCAGTATTTAAGGGCAAGTCTGTGATATGCTCGTGAGTTATTTTCGACTGCTGTAGCAGACGCTCCATATTGGATATTTCTGAAGTCAAATTATTCTCTCGATACGCTTCGTTAAGATTTTTGTAGAAATTTTCGTTCATTTCACCATCGTCTGTAGCATCCGGCTGCAAATTTAAATTTGTCCCTCCGGTATCTTCAATTGGATCAATTTCGTTCCCTCCTTGACCGGTTTTAACGGCGGCTAACCGAAAAAACTGCACCTCTTCGGTTAGTTCGCCGAGTTCCTTGGCTGATATCAAGGCATTTGCATCAGATGCTTTCTGTCCCATTTCTTGTCCTCGTGTTGACCTAACATTACGAAGGCTACCGTTAATTGAAGGTGCAGCGGATGCGGAGGCGGAAGCGGAAGCCACCTGTTCGAGCACCCGCTGTCCATTTAAAAACTCCTGCAATAATTCAGCACGCGCATTGTTCGCCATAATCTGTTGTTGTTCGTACATTAGTAAATCCGATTCGGAGTAGAGCTTCCCTCGGGTTCGTTTCTGATGTTGGCTAAAACCATCCGCATCGCCAACAACATTCTTCAGCCACGAGCATTCGTGTTCTTCTATATCGAGTTGCTTTTCATCCCTAGCCTGTTCCACAGCACTTTCCTTTAGGTTAATCCCCGACGATCCGTTGTTGTACTGCAAAAACAGGTCATCGCTGTTATTATCCGTGTCCAAGACATAAGTTGCTTCATCCAAATATAGGTCGCCAGGAATGGTATGTCCATGCTCATGGCCATGGCCATCCATGATTAACTTCAAGCTGTTAATCTGATTTTCCGCTTCCTGGCAGTGTTTCAATTCCTGAAGTATATGGCGAAAATCTTGCTTTTGCGACTTTGGCTCTAAGATATCAATATTGGCATCCAATTCCAGTTCCGGTAAAAGTTGATTAGCTACCAAAAACGAAGCAAACGGAGAATTGGCATCTAAGTCAACTTGTTGCTGTTGCTGTTGTTGTTGCTTTGCCGCAGCGATGAGACCCATTAGATTGCCCATCACTGACTGTTGCTCCACAGATATGTTCTCCAACTTTTCTAGCCTTGTCCAAATCTTACCGTACTCATTGGAGAGCAAGTCAAGCGCTCGCCAAGCAAACTTCAGCTCTGTCTCAAGCAAACTAATGCGCGTCGCTATCTTATCCATATAATCGGATATAATATAGTCCGAGTGCTGCTGCGAATTGTACAGCTGGCACAATTGCTGTTCGCTTCTAATGGACGCCATGCTGCCGTTATTCAGATTGGATCTGGACATGGACATCGACATGCTATCGCTGACTAAACTCAACTGGGATTTATTAAGTGCCGTAAAGCATTTGGCCTGTTGCTGCTGCAAATTCTTTTGCGAATGCTGGAGAGGATGCTGCTGCTGCTGCTGGTGATGTCGACTCTGTAGCTCCGTGTGTTGCAAGGAACTTTTCGCCAGTGTCTGTGCCTGATGCTGAAGAGGATGCTGCTGCTGGTGATGTCGGCTCTGCAGCTCCGTGTGTTGCAAAGATGCTGTCGCCAGTGTCTTTGCCTCTGCCTGTGCCTGCTGCGACTCCAGTTGATGCTTAAGTTGCTGTTTGATCTTAAACTGACTGTAAAGGGTATTTGCGGCAACGCCGTAAGGTTGCGACTGCGTGGACGACTGTAAATCAATTTTGGCTTCAGCTCCACTTGGATTCAATGACGAAGTAGCCGAAGGCATCGCAAAATTTGACTGGATTCCCTGTTGCTCCGTATGTTTTTTTTCCACAAATGGCGCTGCTGGCAATAAATCCGTACACATGGATTCTCCAAAGGCAGGCTGAAAATTGGATGATGGCCTGGTAGATGTTGATGGTGACGGATCAATAGACATCACGGCTTGCTAAATATTTTGTACTTTTAAGAAACACACTTCTACAGAATTGTGATGCATACATACATACCAAAAATGTCGAGCAAAATTACTTTAAATTGACGATATACCGTTTAAATAATCTGCTCCAAGTGTCACCAATCAATCCAATTCAATAATACCTTGTACATGGAATAAAAAACGTTTTACTCCGTTTCGGAAGACCCTAAGCACGAGACCAAAAACCGAATCGGGTTGAAAAGTAAATTTCAGCACATTTCGACCTTTTTTCGTTTACTGTTTTTAATTCCGAGTGAGTACGAAATTTCGATTTCGTAGCGTTTTCATCCCTACTCAATACCAATTGTCAGCTGCTGCCCAGCTGTTTGCTTTTAATCGTGTTTGGTGGCATAAAATTTATTGTTTAAATGCCGGCGCCATGATTTTTTATTGTACTAAGGCAAAGAGTCGATTTATTACAGCTTATTATTAAAAACAGTTCGGCTTCATTGCGATAGATATAAGCACTATTCTAATGAATAATGGAATAAGAAATTGTTATATTTACATATTTTGGCATATTTCGCTAATTACTTCTCATTTCGACAACTCAAAGGCAAATCTCATTAAAACGATAAGATTTGATCGGAATCGACAATATAAACACCAATCCAATTTAATTCCGAAAAGGTAAGGACCGTTAGTATTTACTACAAGTCCTTTTGGTTAATGTTAACATTCGAAAAGCTCGTTGTTTGTCTTTGTGTAATCGTAAAAAACTCGAATTATAGAAAGAAACATATGTTTAATGTGTATACGGATTTTCTAATCATGGTACTATAACCGACTTCGAACGACATACCTTTCACACCTGGTATGTCTGCATAAAAGTTTCAAAATGTAAATATCTTTAAGCCGCATCTATACGTGAACAAGCATACAATTATATATGTCCTCATTAGGCAAAAACAACAACCTATTGGCAGAAGCAATTGGGTATCATAATATGAGAGGAGCATACATTTTGAAATATTTTACTAATTTGTGTACATGTGTACAGAATGTATAGATGTACATATATGTCTGTTCGTATGTCTCTTCGTTTGCTCGCGGATTCCATCATGTGACACAATTAAACGTTTTATATATGTAAATACATATTAGTATGTATAACATTGTGTATACATATTCGGGTTAATTTGAGTCGGCCGTGTTGGTTTGGCTTTCCAATTAATACAGTATTGTATCGTAAACTCTTAAATGTTTTTTATTTGGTCTTGTTTTAGTTAATAATTTATTATATTGTTGCCTTTTTTCTATCTATAATCGCACTTTCGATACAATTTTTATTTTAAGATTACTACTTAAATCTTCACTTATGAACAATGCTGCGCTGAATTGATGTGAATTGGAAAACGCTGAAAAGTATACTACATCTTGGTAAACTCTGCTCCTTAATGGAATCTACATACATATTCTCTCTCTCATATTCGCTCTGTTGGATGAGTGTGTGTGTGTGTGTGTGTGTATGTCAGGTAAGTGCGTGGCGATTCCCCCTGAACTTTGACTAGTTGTACACAGGGAGTGCATAAAAGTCGTCTGTATTCAACTGAATACACACACACATGACGTGTTTAAAACTATAAAACAGCCAGAGAGAGCAAAAGTGACAGCCGCACTTGGGAGTCGGTTTAATACTGCGCATGCGATTTACCAAACAGCTTGAAATTATTGCGCGAGAGTTGTTGGTAAAGCTTTCAAAAGCTGTACATATACAGAGAGAGCATTTTCTGAGGTTGTATTGAGTATAAAAGTGTTTGATAAGGACAGACTGGTTGCTCGGTAAGCTAAACAATTTGGAGTAAAAGCTCAAACCCGAAATTGCCTCTCTCTATTTTAAATACTCAATGGTTAGTATTAGGCAAATAAATACATTCATATATTATATGCGTCTGTTTGAGCTTTCAAGAGAGACATATTAATCTTTGTCGCTGATATGCAAATACAAAGCATAAAAAATGCAGAACTTTATTGCAGTCGGTAATACATGATTGTGGTACATATAGACATATAATTAGTGCTCCTAAATGCTTTAGGAAAAGTGTTTTAATATCCTGTACACACAAGACCAAGGACTATATATCATTGTCAATTACTACAGCTACAACATTTGGCACGTTGGCTCTTTCGGAAACATAACTCCGAAAAATTAAATCCGTGTTATCGAATATTTTTACTCATTCAGAGGAATATAACATTGTTATTCTGATTGTAAATCAGTTATATGATCTAAAACCGATTACTTTTAATTTTTGAATTTAATTCTTAATGTAGACTTAAATGTTTTTTCTGATTTTCGAAGTTATAAACTATGAACGAAAATCAGTTTCAAATGTTGTAGCTATAACTCGAAAAAACAAGTAAGAGGTTCTAGTCGGGAGCTCCCGACTAGGGGATACCCTAAACCCTCTTCTTCCAACACTGAACGTAGATATATATACTATTCTAGAAGCTACATGTCAAGTTTGGTGACTCTAGCTCTTATTATTTACCAAAATTGCTCTAAAAACAGGATGTCGATATCGATTTTTATCGATTGCTTGGAAACAGAGTAAATTATCGATTATCGGAAACAAACTCGATCTGCGTAGGCACTAGGAGGACCTACAGCTAAAATTTCAAGTCTCTCTTATAGGTTCTGAGATCCTTGCGTTCATACATACGGACCGACGGACGGAAGGACATGGCTAGATCGACTCGGCTATTGATGCTGATCAAGAATATATATACTTTATGGGGTCGGAGATGCTTCCTTCTGGCTGTTACATACATTTACATTTTGCACAAAAACATAATACCCCTTTTACCCATTTTTAATGGATTCAGGGTATAAAAATGCCCCGTCAAAATCTTGGCTAAGACCTACTTACATAAGAAACGACACTGTCGCGGTGATGCTTTAGAAGACAACTTAATTTTCGGGTGCGCTCTGCCGCAGTTGGAGTTATCAGCTGCTGCTGATTGCTGCCTATGTGCGGCTCGTCTTGGCCCTTCCCTATTTTGATTCGATCGCTAAGCAATCCGAATATCAAGTTCATTGTGAGGTTTCAAACACTTTGCACAAACTGCGCGGCTCTCGCACAACAACTTGGCAAATACCAGAAAACAAATTGTTGAACCCTAAAAGCATTAGCCCAAATGTGTATGCTCGTACATGCGTATATATATGCATGCATACATATATTTGACACATATACATGTGTAAGTATTACCATCACCTAATTAACGACTATGTAAATGCCGGTGCTTATCAATATTATTCGTATACCCTTCGCTCGTATTGTCAAGCATATTCATTGTTATGCTCAACGTTCAATAGACTCTTTTAAAGGCAGGCGCTACTATCTTATCTCTATACATGGTTCTGTTTGTCATAAAGCAGAGCGTCAGACTTCGTAAGAGCTAAGAAGTACAAATTTGTATAAAACTTCTGCCTAATACGAGCAAGTTATCGATTATCGGAAGACATTTCTGAGATTCTCGCGTTTATACATACGGACGGACAGCCAGACGGACACATGGACGAAGCGGCGGAAAGCCGGAATGACAGACGGACATGGCTACATTAAGTCGGCTATTGATGCTAATCAAGAATATATATACACTTTGTGGGGTCGGAAATGCATCCTTCTGCCTGTTGCATACAAATTCATTATACACTTTTTACCCATTTTCATTGGGTTCAGTGCATAAAAACAACAATAAAAAAAATAAGAAATTTTTGAATGGATTAAGGGAGATAATATGATTATGATAATTGTTTGTCCAATGCCCCAAAACTCAATTTAAAAGCTCTAAATACGAAATTATTTGTGCGCTTTTCACAAATTTTAAAAAGAATTTGTATGTAATATTAATATATAATCGGGTACTTACATTTAGCTGCATTATGATTTTGTTGTAGGCCCAATGCCATCGCTGCTTAGCCGTAATCTCTGGCTTTCGTATCATCTGCATATGACCGCTTACAACTTCTTCAGTTTCGCCTCGCATCAGAACCTTCTTCTTCTTCTGTTGGGGCTGGCTTCCTGTGGGTACCAGGTCAGCCAGTTGATCATCATCATCATCATCAGCGTCTCCTTCAGGCGACATGTGTGCTATCGGACTTGCTTCTTCTTCTTCTATAATAATACTGTCCTGTTTTTTAATTTGCTGGTGACCCTCTCCAAGCTGGTTGCTAGTTCGAAGCGCCGTGTGCTCAGCAGCATTGGCGATAACCGGAGCTGTATTCATGCCCATTGTGGCAATGGTGGTCGTACCCGTAATGAAGCTTGAACCCTCCGCTTGTTGTTTACGGCCTTCGGCAATACCAACGCTACCACTCGAGCTTTCGTCTAGATAATTGCCGCAGTCCTCGTCACTTTGATAGGTCTCGTTCAAGAAATCGTCGTTTTGTCCATCGTCCACATAGTCTAATGAGGATTGCTTATGACTGAGCAATAATTTTAGTGATTGGTGCTCATGCTGATACTGATGCTGCTGTTGAGTCTGATGCTGTTGAGTCTGATGCTGTTGAGTCTGCTGCTCAAGATACTTATATTCATCCTCTTCATTAAAGAAATCCTCTCGATAGTCATAACCTGCGCTAACGTGTTCATAATAATCATTTGCACCTCGACTTGACAACGGTGTCGTCTGCTGATGATCCATGTAGTAATCATCCTGCTCACTATCGATGCAATAATTCGGTTCATGGTCAACCTTATCGGTGTGTCCCATAAAATCTTCGGTGAGATCATCATCTGATTCATCATCAAAGATCTCAGTTGGCTGCTGCTTAATTAGCAGCCCCGATTTACCATTAATGGTGGGCAGTTTTTTGCCGGTGGATCCTGCTGACGGCACCGCCGGTAATTGCTTCTGTCCAGCTATCACTTTATCAATTTGCTGGATTTGATTACCATCCGAATAGTATATAGAGTATGCTTTATTATCATTGATATTCATGTGCAATGACATGTCGTCAGCAAGCATGTGAGTATTGCTATTCTCGTAATCATCGCCAGCTGTTGAATATTGGCTTGACACCGAGACCGGGTTAGTGACTAGCTCGTTATAATCATTGTCCATAACACTGTGAAATCCAATGGCTCCCGACGATACGCTCGAGAGGGTTGGGATCGCTTTGGTTTGGCAAGAAGACAATATGGCTGGCACGTCTCTGGTCTTGGTTCGCCCAACTGTTGTTGTGACAACTGAAGATGGTGTCGATGCTTTTTGTGCGACAGCTGAGGCAACAGAGGAGGCACCCTGATTGACCGCCTGCGTAGCTGACTGTACCGCTGCAGCAGCCTTACCGAAAATTGAGCCTAACATGCCACCAGCGCTGCCGACCGTGCTAGATCTGTCTTTTTTTATACCCATCTTTAAAGCTGGCGGTTGGGACTTACTTGCACCTGATTCGATTACGGATCCGATTCCTGTTTCAAGCATATAGGTCTTCTGTTCTGCAGCGGGTAAGTTACTCGCTGGCATTGAAGACTGATATTGAGTGAAAGGAATTGTATCAACTACCATGTTCGATCCTAGTTCCATCTCAGCACCAACAGTTGATTTATATGGATCTGTGTAACTGTATATACTACTGTCAACGTGACCCTCATCTGTCGTTTGATACGGTGCAGAATATTCACTGTACCTATAGTCGTCATTATATCCCAACACCTCTATTGCGGAGCTATCAGGTTCATAATTTCCGAGGTAGTCATAATCTAAATTTGACTTGGTGTCTAGCACAGAGCCTATGTTTTGAACGGCCCGTGACTCTTCCAGATACTCAATAGTCGGGCTAAGAGTGACGCTTACGTCCGTGTTGGTATTCGTATTTGTTATCTCTGCTAATTGATCGTTTTCATTTACATAGTCATATCCCTTTAATGTGCTCGTAACAGAGTGAGAGGTGGAAGTCGTTGGTGCTGCATCCTGCTGTTGCTCTTGCTTGTTGGAGCCGGAAAGCAATCCTCCTACACTCGGTACCAATTTTGAGGCCAATCCAAAGCCAAAACTTTTCTTACTGTTATTGTTGGCTACTGGATACTGTTTAGTTGCTTCCATCGTTGAGCTAACACCGCTGAGCACACCATCCAATCCGCCCTTGATTCCCTTAGATAGACCTCCCAGGACACTGGTAGCCGCCGATGCAACGACTTTGGATTTTTGCGGTGTATGTGGAGCTTCGTCTGGCACACACGGCTGTTGTTGCTGCTTTTGAGATGGCTTGTAATATCCCCCTTGGCCAAAACCGAACGACTCGTTCAGTTCATTTGAACTACCCGTTTCCCTTACATCCATGTATGCGTTACTTGATGGATCAGAGGGCAAATAATTCAGAGTATCATTGCTGTTTGGCTTTAGAGCAGGAGTTAAGCACGTCTCGCTTTCAATATGTGCAATTGTTGCTGTCAGCGCTGATAAATCGACATTAAAGCTATCGTAAAAGCTGTCATCGAAAGCTGAAACTGTGCTCACCAATGGCTGGTCAATGTGGCTTGATAAGTAGTCGTCTGGTAAAGTTTCAGATATTTGTAAGGAGTTACCACCGTCAAGTTTAGCTCCGGTTGACATTATGTCATGGTATTTGTTCATATCAGCATGAGTGGAAACAGAATTTGGAACTAGGTTTGGCAGCCAGGTAGTAATTTCGCTTTGAAATTGATTAGGCTGATAGCTTTGTACTCTAAATTCTTTACACTCGTGCTCGCAATGTGTGCTTGATCCTGTGGGCTGAGTATGGGAAGGCATTGTTGCTGTACTTTTAAGTGTTTCTGTCTCCGCAAATCCACTAGACCTGAATTTTCGAAGCCCTGCATCTCTTTCTGTAGTAGCAGTAAAGCTATCTGTAGTAGTTGTTTCTGGAAAAACTGATGTTTTAGCGTCACTACAAATATCCAGAATTGGCGGCAGTTCTGGAAGTTCAAACTTTTTCATATAATCAACGTACGATAGCGTAGGTAAATCAGCAATAATTGACGCTGGCGTAGAAACTGTAGCTGTAGCTGGACTAGTGTTAGTGATGACTATTGTCAAGGGACTAGACGCAATAACAGTTGTTGTGAACACGTTACTCAAGTGGCTTAAAGTTGTGACTGTATCGTGAGAAACACTCGTCGCTTGGTCAAGTTGGTCAGACTTTGTACCCTCCATAGTTGTTGACGGGATCGGCAAGATCGGTTTACTTGCTAAATACGACAAAGTGGATGAAGACTCACTTGGCGGCGGTGTAATGACCATTTCCTCTTTGGATGATTCAATGTTAATGGGGCTAGTCGTCCATGAGGTAATCAAATTTGGCATTTGGGATTCCAGTGAGGATGTCAGTTGAAATGAGTCTAACGAAACCTCCCTACCACTTACGTATGTGTCGAAAGTGGTCCTTGCAGTAGTAGGGATCATGGTGGTGTGATCATTTTCAGTCGAAAATTTAAGTGAATCGAATGTATAAGGTTTTAAGTAATCAGATATGTCAAATGATGATGTCTTAGCTTCGCACAAAACAGGAATTCTATTACTTGTTGTCTCTGTTGATGTAAAAGCCGAATGGTGATGTTTTGATGTTGGGACCGCTGAAGAAGATGATTCTTGCTCTAGCGCGGATTCAGTTGATGTTTTTTGAATGAGTTTGGCGGGTACTGTGAAAGTTAGCTGGCTTTTGTCGCTAGAAATCTCACTTTGAAACAATGAAAGCGATTCAGTGGTTATCGAAGTAGGTGTCCAAGATCTAAATGAGTCGACAGACCTGGGCACTTCGCTCTGATGATGGCTCTGGAGCTGAGTTCTATTATGCATTTTTGTAAATGCTTGACTTTCCTCCGAGTGGTAAAAATTATTGGCACCATCAACAAAGGCCATCGCTGTCGTTGATATCATAGGAGATGAACTTGGGGCCATGAGGGTAGTCATCCGATCAGAATCTGGTATTGCAGGCAATCTCTCTGGCGATGAGCTAACAGAAATTTCTAATGGTAAAACCATTGATTCTGTCCGGTTGATCAGACTGATGTCTGATGCAATAGAAACTGAATTCAGATTAGCTTGTGCTTTTGGCAAGGGCAACTTTGGCAACTGCTTTGCGCGATGATTTTTCTCAGGCTGCGTTTGGGATTGGAATGGAGTTTCTTTTGAAATCACTTCGGGAACTGATGTGCCAGTCATATGCGATGATTTATACTGTATAGCAGGTGACGGGAGACGTTTAGGCAATTTTCTAGTTGTGGTCGTCGTCGTCGTCGTCGTCTGAGCGTCTGTTATTGACCACCGTGCTAAAGCTATCGTCGTAGCGTTGGTAAAGTCAACTGAGGAGGAGGAAGGTGAACAAATGCTGATATTTTGATCGCAACATGGCACTACAGTTGTAGCCGAGCCAGAATAATTATCAATGCGCCTATTGGTGTGCTGAACTGGTACTCTTGTCTCCCCAGATGCTATCACAGAAGCTGTTGTCATTGCCATCATAAGTGAGATTTTTCGCTGCTGTTGCAACTTGTGCTGGGCATTGCTCACTGGCGGCGTGTCACTGTACGCTGACAAGTTATCCGAATTGCCACCGTACTCGGAATACTCGGAGTAGTCGGTGTAGTCGAGCGGCAGCATAGATGTGTAGGGTCGAGCCATTTGATAGAAGACGTCATAGCTACAAGTGGTCCCTCTGGCTGAACCGGGTGTACCCGATACGCTAGCACGCACGTTTTGGTTTCCGAAGGCATCTGACTTTAGGTTGTTATCTTCAAATAATCGTTGTGAGGAGCTGGGTCGTTGCTGAGGCTCGGGTAACATCCGCATTGGCGCCGCTGGCAAACTAATGAAACTACCTATTCTCTCGTCTATTAACCCAGCATTCGGTGCATAGCCGGAATGTCCATTCAGATTGTTTTGAGCGTGAACATTCTGGTAAGCAGCCGCGTGCGGTAACATCCGATATTTCGAATTATCCATTATTATCGTCGACGACGTAGCGGGTGCGTTTGGCAAGCAGACACCAACGCGATTGCCTCTTCCGGTGTACGTACCTTCAATTGGCACATCATCTGAATATTTGGCTGACGAGGAGCCACACCCATTGTGTGTCACTGGTGTAGTTGAGCTGAGATATCCATAATCAGCGCCTCCATAATCAATTGGAGCGCCGATATTCTCATCCCAATACTCCCCAGTTGCTACCCCAGCTACATTCTGCTCTTCTTCTGGGCCATAGTCATCTGTATAATGCGCATAGTTCCGGTTAAAGCTTCTATCTCCAAACATATGATCATCATCACCCCGTGGCCAATTCACATCAGAAGAGTACTTTTCTGAGACGCCATACTCATCAAAGGCATATGCACCCGAATGCTCTTCATCATAATTATAGATGGTGCTGTTATTAATTGGTCGGCTGTCAGTGGATAAGGCATCGTTTTTGTTATTATGATAGCATTCGTCCCGGGCATAATGCTGTAAGGAACAGATACACTTAATGAAATGAGGATCAACTTAATATGGAATGTATGTAGATCGCCACTAACCGTCATGTTTTATGTTGTGCTTGCACTTTTATTGAAACACTAAGGCTGAGCCAGATATATGATGCTGTGCTCGCATTGAAGTCATTCAAGATTTTCGAATTCGCCTTCAGACTCTTCTTTTTCAGTCTGAACTCAGGAGGAACGTATGGCATCTTATGGCCTCCTCGACATCAGAAGACTTTCTGTAAAAGAAAATTATGTTGACAATGAGTGTATCATATGTCTGCAAAGATCTTCAATGAACATAGGCCTGTTGGTAAACATTTACTTCTTGCATTTCATTTTATCTTAAATTTCGAATATTCATTAATTTTTCGCAACAGGAAACTGTCTGTTATACCAAATACTGACCTATGTTCATTCAACTCGCACATATCTCAGTTGCTATACTCGTATATTTTCGCACCATACATTGCATATTATGAAAGTGCATTTTTGATATTTGGTTATTTTTACTTAAAACATCAAGCAAAGACGCAGCCATAGAACGTTCACTTGAATTAATTGATTCGGCAGGCTTGCATGATTTGTTGTTTTGCTTTCAACAAATATTTTGCTACGTTATAATATTTTTGCGATTCTTAATCAATGTTTTTATATAGCTTAAATCGAACAGTAAACATTCAAAGAAATTGTATGTATATCAAATACATGTATATACATATGCAAACATATACATATGTTTACACATCTTTATGTTTTGTATATATGTATATATATCTATAAGGCTTAATTTTACTTCTATTGTTATGTATTATATATATTTTATAATTATTTATATATATATATATATATATATATATATATATATATATATATATATATGTATATATATATGGCTAATATACATATCTATTATTTTATTTATATATACACAAAAACCGTTTTTCCTCTTTAAGAAAGCCATATTTTCACTTTTAAATTAGAAACTTATTTTATCGACCCGCTTGCAAAGTGTGCCAAACACGTGTAACACGCAATGGGTTCACCGTAATGTTGTATTTTGCAATTGATTAGTTAACTTGACGAACTTACTACTCTGGATTGAAATTTAGATTGCTTAATTACAGTTAGCCGTAACCGTTACCGTATCGTCCTCGTAAACATTTAAAATGCACTCTTGTCAATTTAATGAAGGCATATTTAAACATCCGCAATTTAAACAATTTTAAATGAGGCTTGTCTTCACTTGTTCGAAACGGATGAAAAACCTTATTTTGTATTGTATAATTCTGACTGTGTGAGTATGAAACACGGTGCATGCGCACAGATTTACAACTGACAGTTACATCGGCGTTGCCGGATGAATTCAGAGACAAGTTTTTATACGATACTCTAATGATTGCTACTAACATCCTACATTGCAGTACATCATAAATTATTGCTAGTAACAGCTAATAAAATATTATTACTCTGCATTTCTCCTGTCCAACATATGTAATTGTAGTATGCTAATTGATTACTATCTACATTTCTACATCGTTATTGTCTTGCTGCCAAAAATGAATTCTATTTGCACACAAGCGCAACTGCAACTTAACAGTAAGGAATCCATATATAACCACCCGTAAATATAAATACATCGATAAAAGAAAATGGAATTAAGTCTTCACCGAAATATCGTTTCCTTCTATTCGATATTTATATTTTAGGCCACCCCTAGTGTCGATGACAAACATTTTTGTGAGAAAAAAAAGAGCGAGGCAAATAATTAAAAATACGGAATTCTTGCTAAAAAAAATTTATAAAATGATTATTACCGTAAAGAACCTGCAGCAGCAAACCTTCACAATTGACTTTGACCCAGAGAAAACGGTAAATTGCATTATTCATATATAATGTCTACCGTACATGTGTACATATATACATACATACAATCGTATTCATATTTCCTGTAGGTTTTAGAGCTAAAAAAACAAATTTTTAATGAACGTGGTGCCGAATATTTCGTGGAGAAACAAAAACTGATTTATGCTGGTACGCAACTGTCTTGCTTGTTGATATGCACAGTATTCTTATGTATGAACGTATTAATTTTTTTCTTCAGGCGTCATACTGACAGATGAGCGAACAATCAGTTCATACAAAGTCGATGAGAAAAAGTTCATTGTGGTGATGCTTACCCGAGATATAAGCGGAACTAGCAGTAGCAGCAGCAGCAGCAATAACACAAATACAGATGCAGTTTCGTCGCAGCAACCTCGGAAACAGGCCAAGGAGACGACAGAAAGATCCACAAAAGATGAGCCACTGGTGGAAAGTAAGCCGGCTGAACAAGTAAATGAATCTTCATCGTCTGAAATGGGAGCAAAGACTAACAAAATGACAAGTGAAGCTGGGGGAGAAGTAGGAAGTACCGGAGCTGGATTTCCAGCACCAGCTGCAGCTGCAGCCACGGGCTCTACCACTGACTATTCAAGCATTGATTTAGTTGGTGAGCTGGCCAATGCGTCATTGCAAACACGTGCCGAATCAAATTTACTGATGGGCGAAGAATTTAATCGTACTGTTGCCTCAATGGTTGAAATGGGTTATCCCCGGGAGCAAGTTGAACGCGCAATGGCAGCCAGCTTTAATAATCCTGAGCGCGCTGTAGAATATTTGATTAACGGCATTCCCCAGGAGGAGAACTTGTTTACTCCCGGAGATGACGAGGAATCTTCAAGAGCATCTAATATACATCAGGGGGCTGCAAGCGATTTACCGGCTGAATCTGCCGCTGGTAAATAGATTTCATTATATGTACATATATCGTTCGATTAACCTTTCCATGTTCCTAGACCCATTTGAATTTTTACGCAGTCAGCCACAATTCCTACAGATGCGCTCTCTGATATACCAAAATCCGCATCTTTTACATGCTGTTCTACAACAGGTATGTAAAATACCGCCATTCCATTCCATTCTTAATGGTATTTTTGATTTATTCACTTAGATTGGCCAAACAAACCCAGCTCTTTTGCAACTAATTTCTGAAAACCAAGATGCGTTTCTGAATATGTTAAACCAGCCCCTCGAAGATGAGGTGGGCGCCAACGCACAACGACTTGGTCGAACACAGTCAATTTCAAGTCGAACAGAAAATTTGACGTCATCGGCAATCCAAGCGGCAACTACAGAGGGCCAACGTTCTGCCGCTGGGTCAGAAAACCAGCCTTTAGCGGTTGCCTCAGAGGGTGATGGTACTGTTTCGGCGGAAAGAAATGTACCAACAGAAAGCCTAGCCACTATTCGTCTAACGCCCCAAGATCAAGATGCTATAGAGCGGGTACGTACGACTGTTCCAAACGGTGATTAACTGTTTTGTTGTAAACCAAAAAGACTTGCAATTTAGGAATATATATTAAAAATAATCAATAATTAAATAAAAAAGACAATATGTTAAAAGTGATTAGAAATTTAGAAACTTCTGAAATATGTATGTCTAGTTTAAAAAAGAACAATCCGTTTGTCAGGCGTAAAGAGTGGTTTGCGAAGAAATTGGAAAATATTTTAATATCTATGTATGACTATCGGTGTGAATCTGCACAACTTACAACTGACTTATTTTTCAATATTTAATATTTTACAGCTCAAGGCACTAGGATTTCCAGAAGCCCTTGTTTTGCAAGCTTACTTTGCATGTGAAAAAGATGAGGAACTGGCTGCAAATTTCTTGCTTTCATCTAGTTTCGATGATTAAATCAGCCGATTGCTGACATGTTACACATATGTATACCCATATACAAAGTCGTTACAATAAAAGAAGAGGTTAATGAACAACCATACATAAACAAGTTTTGGGCTGAAACTGTATTTAAATTCAGATTAAGGTGACATTCGAATCCCTTTTATTTTTTAGTAATAGCCAATTCGAATCTCCTTTAAAACATATGCAGCAGTTGTAATGCGATTTTGTTTATTTAATTGACAAGCAGTTGGTAAATATGGCAAAATGTATGAAGAAATATAATTGGTTAAAATTATACATATCATATTATTTTATGTATGGTGTATATATGTATTTATCTATAAATTTGCTCATATTTAAACTTGTTTGATTACGGCAGGTTGATCTATCCCCACTTTTGAAAGAGTCCCATGCGTTGACAGCGGCAGTTGCTCCCCCACAAATTGCACCTACACGAACTACTGAAACAACAGTCACTCGGCCGATTATCACAAGCACCATTACGACGGATACATCCTTTCCGGTACACATTTCTATTTGATGACAAAGGACGGCTAGAAGTGTGTCAACACGTTATTGTTTAATTCTGATCAGATGCAGATGACTTACCTAATGCTTGAACCAGAATATGTTGGGGTATATCTCTTTTCATAACTGCTAGGGTACATCAGACGTAGATCATTTCCTACAGACAGTTGAATTACATTTTTCCTAGGGTCCCTGGAAACTTCACCGCCAGCCACTTGTTGGAACGCTATTAGTGAAATTGCCAAAATAACTACACCCTTGGATTTTAAGCGCAGTCTTTTCAACGCTACGTCCATCTTGAAAGTATACAACTAATTATTTTTTATATTGAACTTTTGAATTACTTAAATTTGATAACAGGTTTAAAAAAACAAGAAAAAAAATAGTGGAATAGGACCTCGTCGTGCTTTTCACAGCCTGTTACTCAATACTGGTGTCTTGTTTCATAGCTTCTTTTGTCAATCGCGTCTGCGCCGCTCAGTCGCGCATCCCTTATGGCTGGGTGGGTGGTTCGCTAACGCAGCGCGCATTTTCACGTACATTTTCAATTTATCAAAAGGAATATGTACATCCTACTGAAATATTGCCATCTGTCAATTTGCGAGAGCACGCTTACCCCACACTAGTTTAGAAAGCGTAAATTTCTCCATTTAGGCTTTAAGCTGATCGAATATTATATTATATATATATATATATATATATATATATATATATATATATATATATATATATATATTATATATGTGTGTGGTGTGTGTGTGTGTGTCTGTGTGTGTGTGTGTGTGTGTGTATGTGTATGCATGCGTGTATGCATCTATAATACCAAACGCAGACAGCTTATTTTACGCTGTGCTGCAAATTTAAATACGAGTTCCTGCCTAGTGCTCTCCTCCTCGAATCCCAGGAATGCAAGTACGCTCTGCACTTCTGCATGCTTAGATGCTTGCATGATTTAGATGTAGGTGCTCCTAGTGCCTGCGCAGATCGAGTTTGTTTCCGATAATCGATAACTTGCCCCGTTTCCAATTAATCGATAAAAATGTATATCGAAATCCCGTTTTTTAAGCAATTTTTGTAAATAATAAGAGCTAGAGTCACCAAACTTGACTTGTAGCTTCTAGAAAAGTATATATATATCAAGTATCTTTCATTTTGTACCTATCGCCACCTCCCCGCTACTCTCTCTCTATTAGCGCGAGCTGCATTTGGTGTTGGAATATGAGGGTTCAGGGTACCCCCTAGTCGGGAGCTCCCGACTAGAACCTCTTACTTGTTTTTTGTTGTTTCTTTTTGTTTTTATACCCTGAACCAATTAAAAATGGGTAAAAAGGGTATATTATATTTGTGCAAAGTGCAAATGTATGTAACAGGCAGAAGGAAGCATCTCCGACCCCATAAAGTATATATATATTCTTGATCAGCATCAATAGCCGGGTCGATCTAGCCATGTCCGTCTGTCTGTCCGTATGTATGAACGCAAGGATCTCAGAACCTATAAGAGCTAGAGACTTGAAATTTTAGATGTAGGTGCTCCTAGTGCCTGCGCAGATCGAGTTTGTTTCCGATAATCGATAACTTACTCCGTTTCCAAGAAGTCCATAAAAATGTATATCGAAATCATGTTTTTTAAGCAATTTTGGTAATTAATAAGAACTAGAGTGACCAAACTTGACATGTAGCTTCTAGAATAGTATATGTCGGCGGCAAAGGTATGTCATCCATGTTGATACTTCTGATGATTGACGCGGCTGCACAGCGAGTTCCGATCGGTTCAAATACCCAAGCTCGACTGACTATGTCAGCATACGCACGCATGTCGTAAACTCACTCATGTCGAGTGTATGTAGCCATCTCTGTCTTACTCAAGACTCTTGGTATCTTACCATCGAACCTCACTCAGCAGCAGAGCGTCTCTGCCTCTGCTGCCGTGCTTTCGTTCAATATCAGCTAGTAAAGCAAAAGCAGGGAATTCCCCGAATCCCCGAATTCCCAGAATGCTACTGAGGAATGTACCCGCGTACAATTACTAGGAATCACCCTGCGACACGGCCTTCCTGACCTATCACACGTCCTCGTGTGCTACATCCACCACCCATGTCCAAGTCACATACCAGACTCTTTTAATTATGATATCTCTTGTTTTTAATAACATTATTTTCTCTTACAATTTACAAACTTACAGAGCCGCTTACACAAACATTAACTGACAATCTTTCTTGTCTAGGAAACACAATTTCCTTTTGTTTACAAACATAATACTTTTTCAACTTCATGATCTTATTCATATCATTTAATCCCAATCAGAATTTTCCAATAATTCAGATTTTACATAACTTAGATTTGTCTCTCAGTTTCTCAATTTAATTTGGTGTGCACACTTACACCCAATCACCTTGACCCCCGCCATAACACTTCTCATCCCTGTGAGACAGCGGTTATGGTGCGGTCCTCAATTCCCCTCTTGGGACACAGACGCACGCTTACTAACGCCGTCGATTGGTTCGTTCCTCTCCTGGGAATCGCCATCACTTAGGCCATCGAATTCTTCGTTTAATTCGTTAATTATTTGTCTGCTTGGTAGCGCTCTTAGCCACTCATGTGAATTTTTATACGTTCGCTTATTAACCAATGATTTTAGTTCATATCGATCGCCGTCTAAGACTTTGATCACCTTAAATGGACCTTTAAATTTAGGGTCGAGCTTTGTCTGATGCCGTTCTTCGTTTTTCAGTAAAACATGATCACCTACGTTATGCTTCATAATCTTTGCCTTATTTTTGTCAAATCTTTGTTTGTCATATCTTGCATTATTTTCCATGTTTTCCTTGGCTTGAATTCTAATCTGTTCTCTATCTACATCATTGTCTTCTTCGTTTATTGACAATAAACCAAAAGGCCTAGCTTCTTTTCCTATTAATAGCTCTAAAGCGCTAAACTTGGTGACTCGATTTGCAGTACAATTCATGGCCAGTTGTACTTCAGCCAATGCATCCTGCCATGATCTCTGACTCGTTTCAACTGCCGTCAGCATTGTCTTAAGTGTGCTCATCACGCGTTCAACCTGTCCATTTGCCCTACTAGCTCCGGTAGCGATCAAATGCAGTTGAACCTTTTGAGCGGAACAGAAATTGCGAAAGCCTGAGCTAGCAAAACAACGACCTTGGTCCGCTATTATTCTAGTTGGCAACCCAAATAGCGCCACAACCGATTTCACAGCTCTAATACAACTTTCAGTGTCTATATTCAGTGTGTGGTAAAAATAAACAAACTTGGTGAAGGCATCTATTAAAACAATGACGTATTCCTTCAAGTCGTTTTTGCCACTCATTTTACCCGTTATGTCGATGTGTACTGTGTGCCATGGTATCTCTATCTTAGGAATTGGATGCAATTCTGCCTGGACCTTTCCATTTGGGGGTTTTGCTAGTTTGCACGTGATACAATTTTCCACAAATCTACGTACATACTTGGACATATTCTCGAACCAGTAGTATCCATATACCTTATCCAATGTTTTTTCCCATCCCAAATGCATAACAGATTCGTGTACGTGGTTGATCACTGCCCACCTAAACGCCCTTGGAATTACCGGCAAGCACCTTGTTTTACCATTTCTCTGTATTTTTCTATGCAATATGCCCTTTCTTAGTTCAAATGTTTTATTTAAATTTTCCGGTAACTCGTTATTGCGTAACTTGGATGAAATATTGATTATTTCAGGATCGCGCTGCTGTTCGGACACCAACCAATTGTCGGTCACTTCAGTAAGATTAATACGCTTCTCAATTATTTTATCCGCACACTTATTTCCTTCTGACAGTGGATTTCGGGAAAGGAAATCGACATGCGCCATTCGCTACCCTTTTCTATATTCGAGATCGAAATCAAATGACTGTAGAAACCCCCACCATCTATGCACTCTCGGTGTTAATTCCATTTTGGTGCGACTGGCCTTTAAAGAGTTACAATCTGTGTAAACGACAAATTTACGACCTTGTAAATAATGCCTAAAATGCTTCATAGCATTGACAACTGCTAAAGTCTCGAGTTCGTACGAGTGGTATTTTGCTTCAGCCGGAGAAGTACATTTGCTATAATACTCCACTACATAGGATTTATTTTCGATTTTATGTAACAATATCGCCCCGTAACCAATGGAGCTGGCATCTGTGTGCAATTCTATTAGATATTGTGGATCAAATATAGTTAATACTGGGGCCTGTGTCAATACACCTATTATTTTCAAACGTATTTGTTCATGCTCTGACAACCAGACAAAATTAGCATTATTCTTTGAAGTAAGCATGTACAATGGTTTTAATATTTCGGAAAATTTTGGAATGAATTGCCGAAAGTAAGAAGCTAAACCAATGAACTGTCGTAATTGAGTCACAGTTTCCGGAGGTGGCAACCCTTTCAATGCCTGGATCTTTCGTGCATTTGGCCGAATTTCTCCATTCGTTATTTCAAACCCAAGGTACTCGATTTTAGTTTTAAGAAACGAACATTTCGTTATATTAAATGAAAATCCGGCTTTACTTAAGGTGTCCAACACTATCTCTAGTCGTTCTAACGCTTCATCTTTCGTTTTAGCTACTACCATAACATCGTCAATGTAAACAATTGCGAATGTGTGTGCCAACGGACCCAGGGCTTTTATTATTGCACGCTGAAACACAGAAGGTGCGTTCTTCAGACCAAAGGGCATGGTTAAGAATTCGTACTGTCCGTCAGGTGTAACGAAAGCCGTTCGCTCAATTGAATCTGGGTGTACTGGGATTTGGTAAAATCCACTTGCCATATCTATACACGAAAAGTACCTTGCACCACGAAGACGAGCTATTTGATCCGAAATAAGAGGCAAAGGATATTTATCGGCAATTGTATTGTCATTTAAAACGCGGTAATCTACACAAAGACGATCTGTGCCATTTTTCTTCTTAACCAGCATCATGGGACTAGCGAATGGTGAACAGCTGGGACGAATAATTTTTGATGTAAGCAATTCATCAATTTTGCACCGAACGTGCTTCCTCTCATCTTCGCTAAGCCTATAAGGTCGGCGTTGCACAGTCTTTTGTGGATCTATTAGCCTAATTTCTAATTGGCCTGTCGTCACACGAGTCATTGGAATTCCGTCGATAAACCTATCAGAGTGACATCTCAACATATTGTTCAATATCGTCTTATCAGAATCATTTAAATTGGTATCAGAATTTATGATTTCTTCATACTTCACTAGACTCAGAACATTTACTCTTTTTGTCTTATAAAAGCAAAATTTATCTGCATCCATTGATACACCAAAGCCCTGGCTTAAAACCTCACGGCCAATCAACACTTCATGCTTCAAATATTTGTCCATAACCACATGTAATAAAGCTTCTAAACAATATTGTTCAATATTAATATTACTCAGAACTTGCAAGGTGCTACAAATTGAATCGTTACTTATGCCATTTAAAGTTACAATATTGTGAAATCGTTTTCCGGTGAATTTTTCCGCAACACTCTCCTTGACCAGTGAGCATTCGGCTCCAGAATCGAAACAATATGGAATAGACTCACCGGATAAGGTAATTGTTCCACTTGGTGGAGCTACTGTACAAACGTCAACTCGCTTCTCGTAGCTCTTGCTGTTTCCACCAGTACGATTTTTGGGGCATACAGAAGCCACATGTCCGATTTCATCGCACTTAAAACATTTAATTTTTGATCGATCCTTCACTCCTGACGCGCTGCTCACGCTATAACTCCTTTCTGTTGGGGCTGATGCTTTTCCCATTCGAGAGCGGCATTCTGCATATTTGTGGCCAGCCTTTCCACAAAAATGGCACTTCACCTGCGACTGCATTCTTGTTTTCTTCTTATCCGGACCAGTCGAATATCCGTCCTCCTCGTTGATACGCTTCTTGAAAGCGTAAGCCTGTAGCTGCTGCTGCAGCTCATTACGAGTCGTCACATTCGTTGTAAACAGCCAACGCAACAAATTATTATCAATTTGAGCCATGTGGGCTAACGCTACTGATACAGCAATCTCCTCCAAATTCTTTGCCTTCCACTTAGAGAGCAATAGGGTGACTATGCGACTGCCGTACTCAGCAAAACTCTCTCCAGTTTTGGGACGTCCGTTCAAAATGTTCATCAGTATGGCAGAAGTTGTCTCAATGCCCACGAAACGTTGGATGAAGAGTTCCTTAAACTGCGGCCATGTGATGCCAGCGAAGCATATTTGGGACAGCCATTGCGATGTACTGCCTTCTAATGCTTTGCTTAACGCAATCACAAGCGCACTGCCTTCGAGAGCATTATCCGCGAAGATTAGGTCCACTGTAGTACACCAAGCTGATGCATCTGCTCCAGCGGTGTCAGGGCAAAACTTGGGTAGAGTGACGTGGAGTGCTCTCCCGTCTATTGCCGGTGCTCTTGGTACCTGCATGGATTTTATTATTTCCATTAGATTACGATTTTGCTCTTCTAAGGCTGCCCTTAATAAGTTAGAGCTGTCCTCTTTTGGCGGAGCTAATCCCACTTCTGATGTCGGCGGCAAAGGTATGTCATCCATGTTGATACTTCTGATGATTGACGCGGCTGCACAGCGAGTTCCGATCGGTTCAAATACCCAAGCTCGACTGACTATGTCAGCATACGCACTCATGTCGTAAACTCACTCATGTCGAGTGTATGTAGCCATCTCTGTCTTACTCAAGACTCTTGGTATCTTACCATCGAACCTCACTCAGCAGCAGAGCGTCTCTGCCTCTGCTGCCGTGCTTTCGTTCAATATCAGCTAGTAAAGCAAAAGCAGGGAATTCCCCGAATCCCCGAATTCCCAGAATGCTACTGAGGAATGTACCCGCGTACAATTACTAGGAATCACCCTGCGACATATATATATTTGCATTTGTTGTTGGAAGAAGAGAGTTCAGGGTATCCCCTAAACGGGAGCTCTCGACTAGAACCTCTAACTTGTTTTTTTATACCCTGAACCCATTAAAAATGGGTAAAAGGGGTATTATGTTTTTGTGCAAAATCCAAATGTATGTAACAGGCAGAAGGAAGCATCTCCGACCCCATAAAGTATATATATTCTTGATCAGCATTAATAGCCGAGTCGATCTAGCCATGTCCGTCTGTCTGTCCGTCCGTCCGCCCGTCCGTCCGTCCGTCCGTCCGTATGTATGAACGCAAGGATCTCAGAACCTATAAGAGCTAGGGACTTGAAATTTTAGATGTAGGTGCTCCAAGTGCCCGCGCAGATCGAGTTTGTTTCCGATAAACGATAACTTGCCCCGTTTCCAAGTAATCGATAAAAATGTATATCGAAATCCCGTTTTTTAAGCAATTTTGGTAAATAATAAAAGCTAGAGTCGCCAAACTTGACATGTAGCTTCTAGAAAAGTATATATATATCGATTATCTTTCATTTTATACCTATCGCCAACTTCCCGCTACTCTCTATCAGCGCGCGCTGCATTTGGTGATGGAATAAGAGGGTTCAGGGTATCCCCTAGTCGGGAGCTCCCGACTAGAACCTCTTACTTGTTTTGTTCTTTTTTTGTGTTTATTTTTTTTGGTAGTTTTTTTTGTGTATATGTACATGTAAATTTATATGTAAGAACATATATATACGTGTGTACATATGTATGTATGCACGTATATATGAACTTATGTAAGTATGTTCATATGTATGTAAGTTCAAATGTATATATGTATTAATGCTCCGCGAGTACGAGTGGAATTTAACGAAACCCCGTCTTAACGTGTACCTTCATCAGTTTCCTAGCTCTTACGGCTTGGGCTGTGCGTTGATCACCAATCAGTCAGTCAGGACCATATAGAAGAAAAGCTGGTGAGTTTACAAATGAAAAGTCAATAGATAGAGTAAAATTATTCCTTGGGGAAAAGCAGGAATTAAATTGTAAGTTATCAAGACTGCATAAGTCATTTTAATTATTAACAATACGCTACATATGTAATATAATTATGTTAAAATTACTTCTATATTGTATATAAGTATTCCTTTGTTATTGAATTTGATTTATGTATTTATGTACACCGACTTTTTTATTGATATTAATATTGATATTAATTATTCGTTAAATAACCAAAAAGGTAATGATTAACCGCTTATAATAATTATATAATAGTCTCCCGGAAAGCATTGGTCAAGCCTTCACCCTGACCCGCTTAGTTTCCTTTTGATTATTAATTTTAAAAGCGCTTACGCACAGCGAGTTATTAAAGTGCGCTATGTTGTTTCATAGCTGGTTAACAGGGCAGCGTCGACGGGCTCCAAGCAGCTGGGACAGGTAAGACTTCGCATTAACCAGTCGTCGATACAGTGCACGTGATAGATGTGCATGCAAGGCAGATAACGCACAGCCTCATCCACGCAAAATTCAACCATGCAAATGACACACTCGCGGGCTTTCTTCGAGTTGCCGTCATAAGTTCCAATTGGCAAGTGCTGGACGAGTCCGATGCGCTTTGCTATTTTAATCTGATCTTCCTCCGACATGTTTGTGGCAGAAGCTGCGCTATGACTGGCAGAGGACGCTGGATAAAATATTTGCGGAAAAGGTTCATGCTGTATAATAGAATAGATGATTATTTCGAAAACTATTTATATATTTACCTAACTTACCTGGTAAATTGGCATCGGTCCGGTGTCCTGTCCGCTAATAATTTCGCTGCCTCGCAAAAGTGAAATGTCATCGGGGCTGTTGATTTTCAGACAATTACCCATTGTACACCTTACAGGAAAGTAAAAGACAAAACCAACGTCATTTTCTTGGTGCAGTTCGTTTTAAACCGTAAAATACAACTACAGTTGCAAACTTTTAAGCATTTGCGAGTTGTTGGATCATAATTATTTTATACCGTATCTTCTGCTTTCAACAAATATTGAAATTATGTCCAGGGTGTGTGGACATACATACGTGAGCACTAAGAGTTTTGGGTTTATGCAATTGTATGGAACATCTACATCGTATATACGTCACAGACTTAGCTATTTGCAAAATATCTTCTTCTTACAAATGGAAAACAATAGCAACTAAAAATGTAAATAAATATAAAGATGCACATGCACATACATACTTAACTAGGATATATTTACGCTTGTTTATATGTTTTTGAGTATGCTCATATTTGTAAAAGCACTGTTTTTATCTTATTAATTATTCAAGCAATATTGCGTTTTAACATCGTCTCTTACTCTGCTTATGTTTTTAATGCCTAAAAGCTCCAAAACATCGATAACATTTGTAATGTACCAAACAACTTGAGTATTCACTATAGTGATGGTATAGTGTTTTGGTGAAGAGTCATCTGTCACCAGTATCAGTTTATTAGTTTGTAAGCTACCACAGTCCTATTTAATATAGTATGTTTAATGTTTCAACAGCTTAGTACAATATTTTTTTTTACATTTTATATATTTCGTCATTTTCATTATCGCAAATATTAGTAATCTATGAACCAGTATGACCGCATGCTGATAGCTAAAAAATACTACTAAATCGTCTATAAAATACCAAGTTTATAAAATACCAAGTGTACAAAAAAAACAATTAGTTGAGTTGGCAAACATATAAAAACAAACGGGACATGGCTGAGGAGACGATTATTCTTATATTGTTGGTAATTGTGATGCTAGTTGGATCCTACCTATCTGGAAGTATACCTCTGGTTATGAAATTGAGTGAGGTATGCATAATATATAACTTACAAATATAAACATGTAAGTACATTAACTTCTTGATTTTCTTAAACTTAGGAAAAATTAAAATTTGTCACGGTACTTGGCGCTGGCTTGTTGGTGGGCACAGCCCTCACAGTTATTATACCAGAGGGTATACGTTCCTTATATATGGACACCCAGCTACCTCAAACTGATGCAAACACATCCCAATCGTCAGCCGGCCTGATCAAGCCACATGATTACTCGCGTACAATTGGACTTTCCCTTGTGCTGGGGTTTGTTTTCATGATGCTTGTGGACCAAGTTTCTCAACGAAAAACCAACAAAGGAAATGAAAATGACAAGAATATTACGGCTACCCTCGGACTAGTGGTGCATGCTGCAGGTAAGAATTTTTTTGTTTATTGTTTCATCTAATTAAACACTTACCTCTTAACCAATTAGCAGATGGAGTTGCTTTGGGTGCCGCGGCAACAACTAGTCACCAGGATGTTGAAATAATTGTATTTCTAGCTATTATGCTGCACAAGGCTCCGGCTGCTTTTGGCTTAGTCAGCTTTTTGCTGCATGAAAAAGTTGAACGACAACAGATCCGGAAGCACCTTGGTATATTTTCTCTGTCCGCACCATTGCTGACGCTCCTCACCTACTTTGGCATTGGGCAAGAACAAAAGGAGACACTTAATTCGGTAAATGCCACTGGAATTGCCATGTTATTTTCCGCCGGAACCTTTTTGTACGTTGCAACAGTTCACGTATTGCCTGAATTAACTCAGGGCGGGCACAGTGGTAATCCCAACCGAAAAAGCGGACCCGGCCAATATGACTACCATGTTATAGAGGAATCTCGAGAGGCTGCTGCCAATGACTCATCAGCTAATGGATCGGCTCAATCTTATAATGTACAAGGCCTGCGGTACAGCGAGCTTATTATCATGATATGCGGTGCCTTACTGCCGCTGGTCATCACATTTGGGCATCAGCATTAGCAAAAGATTTAAGTTTCTAAATTGCAGCAATAGAATTCCCAATCACTCATTCGCAATTTGTAAATAAGATTAATATAGGGCTATTTGTAAGTACATACTGTTGTTGAAATATTAGTGTTGATTGCATTTCTTTTATCTATATTTTCTGGGGTCCAATTCATCGTGAAATGATTACATTCAACAACTTCGTTTTTGATCATTTTTTTATTCGTTATATGTATATGAATGTAATAATAATATAATAATGACTTAAGTATAGGCGACTTGGCTTTAACGCACTTAGTTTTAAATCGTCTCTGTGTTCTGTGTATCGCTCGGGTGAATATGGAGAGAATATGGCGATGTTACGCATGTTTCTTTAATAGTTTAATTCAACTTTTAGTATCTTTAGGCCACTCGAATTTAGTTTTGTTCCTTACACATGTATCTTGTGTATATATATGTGTATTTATTTTCTCTTTATTGTAACTAGGTATGCTAGGTATGTAACTATGAATTAGTACGGGTAGTATATTGTATCATTTCTCCAAATAATTTGTCCTTGTGGCAGGTGTCGGGGTGACCCTCAGCCCTAAAAAAAACAACCTACAAATATCGGCATGAAACTTATATGCAATACATCCATATTTTGGAAAAATATTATATATTATATATATTTATAATATATTTTATATATATATTTTATGAAAACAGTTTTGAAACTTGCTGCTGGTCTGGTTAGGCCGTGTCAACCAAGAGTCCTCCTTAATTTAAGATTGAGAAATCCATTTGGGAACATACAATACTGTGTGTGCACTAGTTGTACTATTCTGTTTTAGTTGTAAGAATTTCCATTGTTTCTGCTGTTATTTCAAGATATTAATGCTCAATATGATGCAACCGTGTGTATTTATATATTTGTATATGCAAGTTCACAAGTATCTATAGGTAGGTGTAAGTGGGGATGCGGATGATTGTGAGTGGTGACTGTATTTGGCCTTAAACAGCAGTTTCAGTGTGACTGTGGGATGATAACCGCTCAACGTCTATTTCGGGAATAGTCAGCTCATCGGGTATATTATCGGCGTAATCAATGGAAGATGTCTCCGAAAGGCGTTTGCTCAGCGAAGTCTGCTTGCGCAGCACCTCGGCCAGCGAAGTATTGGTGTGCTCCCCGTAACGGGCGTCAAGACCTTGCCGGAAGGCGTTCACCACACGAATCTAAGCGCAAGTCAAGTAGAAAGAAAAGAACAACACCGAAAACAGTGACAAGATAGACAGAAACAACAGTATAAGGAAAAATACACTTTTTTTCATCAGTCTAACTGAAAATATCAAATGCAAACACATATACATATGCTCATGTTTGTATATACATATATTAAGGACAAAAATCAAAGGAAAAAAGAATAGAACATAAACACAGCGATGAATGTGTGTGCGGTGTGTGTGCATAAAAACTGGGAAACTATCAACAGCAGACATCGGCAGATGTAGGTTAAATTTACCGATATAGTTACTGATAGTTTCGTTAGTTTTCTCAGGCAAATCTTTATATATGTATGTATATTCAACGATTGCAGTCAAATGAACATCATCTACATATGTATATATGCATGTGGTGTACACAAAATGCAAAGGTAAGCACCTGTTCTGGATTTAGATTCTAACCAAACTTTTCGGAACTAAATGGATTTGTGTCCACCCGGATCGAAATCAAGAACAGGCCTTGTAGAAAAAATCGAAATACGGACGGGCATTAAAGGCAAGAGAATGAATCGATATAGCTAAACGCAAGAGCATGCAAAATAGAAGCGAAAAGAAGAGAAGTTAAATAAAAAAGGATGAAATTTTCGTTGAAAATAGCGAGGAAGAATCTTAAATCCGAACCGAAAAAAAATCAAATTATATTACACAAGCAAGCAATTTTTTTTTGTATATGTCTGACGTCTTAGTTCAAACTTGAATATGTGACATCGCCCAAAAAAAAAAACATTTAATTTAAAACTAAAAGTCCATCTTGGCCGGACGCAGTATGATATTATACCTATGTATTTAAGATTACGACAACAATACGAGATATATCATGTATGTTAATCATAAGCAACATTTATATTTTTTTTTAAGTGAACAGCAGCATGCAAAGCGTAGGTAGTATATCAGGTTATTTGATCCAGACATGCCATTTTTTTTAATATTTATGCATAATTTATATATATGTAAGTAGTAAGCATATTAACGAAAATTATTTTCATCTCTACATATGTAAAGCGATTCTTGAGAAAGCCTACTCCAAAAACCTTATAAATCTACTTGTGAGCCTTCGGCATGCCGAATTGCATTTAGAAACCTTTTCCCCCCATTATAAAAAACACAATCTATATTTATATTATTTTATAATGTATAGACCCCATCAATTATTTTAATACTACCCTTCTTATTCAATTTTATAATTTCTTTCTACAGAAAGTGTTAGGAATCAAATCAATGGTTTGAACGGAACATGGATGATCTGATAATACTGAATATTGAATTATTTTCTATCCTTATTCAAGCAGGCATAGAATATTCCCTTCCTGATTGCATTCCTAGGGTAACATATATCTTAAGATCGGACATATTTCAAACCCGGCCTCGACCACGCGCTTCTTTCCATGATTTCGGAGTTTTAATTTCTAGATTGTCTTGGCGTTGTGTACATTAATTTAGATAAAATGAAGAAAGGCTTACAGCTTGATCAGTGTTGCTCTTGCTATAGGGAACCGGTATCAAGCGTTCTTGTAACTCGCCGCCTATTACCTTTAATATTGAAGAGAGAAAGTAAAATGGAAACAATAAGTGGGAAGAGAAATACAGGTTGAAGTCAGTTTAGTGTGGCTGCGATAAAAAGAAACTACATGGATTTAATAGATTCAATATATATATATATATATATATATATATATATATATATATATATATATATATTATGCATACATGTTGTGCAGATACATATAAGGCGTATGTATGCATGTGAGTATTTTGAAAGAGGTATTATTAAAAAATTAAATTAGAACGATAGTAGAGCATAGTAAATATAGTATGTATATGTATATATGTGTATATGTATATATATATATATATATATATATATATATATATATATATATATATATATATTATATGTAAATGCATGTATATATATGTAAATGCATAGCACCAACTACAATGCATATATACAACTGCAATATATATATATATATATATATATATATATATATATATATATATAGTAGTAGTAGAGCATAGTAAATATAGTATGTATATATATATATAAATGTAAATGCATGTATATATATATATATATGTAAATGCATGTATATATATGTAAATGCATAGCACCAACTACAATGCATATATACAACTGCAATATATATATATATATATATATATATATATTTTATATATATATTTTTATATATATATTTATATTTATATTTATATTTATATATATATATATATATATATATATATAGTAAATGCATGTATATATATGTAAATGCATAGCACCAACTACAATGATTTTTATGGGAATTACGTTAGTATGTATACATACTGTGCGCAGACCTATTTTTAAATGAAGTAATAATTGTGATTATGCATTCTTTCTGTACATTGTGATTGTAATTTTCTAGTGAATTTAGTTTTTGGACTTGTTCAAAATACATATGAACTTTGAGGTTCAGAGGAATGGGATTTTGGGAATATATTGGTAGACGTATATATATGTACGTATGTGAACTGGGATTGACTGCCTCAAAAACTCATAAATATATAATGAATAAAGGTTCGAATTCAAAACAAATGCACCATTGTGAAATATGTACATGTATAGGTAATTATGTATAATGTGTATTTGTAAATGTTCTTGTTTGTATATGTGCATGTATGGTAAACTGTTGGGCGTAATAATCCTATTCCTTTTTTATGGGCATGTACCGAATTAGTTTACATCCAAATACATGTATGCATTTCATGTCCCTCAGATTTTAGACCTATATACATTTTTGCGGATCGCAGCAACAGAAATCTCTATATACATACAACTATTTGTCTGACTAGGTTTTGGTGTATGCCAACTCCGGTAAATTGAGTTAAAACCGGTTGTATGAACACCCATTTCACGAAATCCACCCCTCTTGGATAAAAATGTCGGACTAAATTTAAATGGGAGAAGTTTCGAATGTAAGCTCATTTACCAAGATATTGAAAAAAAATTGTCTGACAAGTGATTCTTGTTTTATTGATTATAACACTGATATTATTCTTGCTCACATCATTTTTCATTAATCTATAAATAAGTGATCAACGATATTTCCGAAATCGGTAGTCTGCAGGACCACAGAAAATTTGAACAGTAGTGATTTGTTAGGGTCTGAATAATTACGTTGTACTGTGTCTAAAAGGGTTTATAATGTAAATACTACACGTATGTTTTCTGACTAAAATTATAAGGGCCCAGTACCTGATATATAAGAATCTGTCATGTATAACTATCATTCAAATGATATGAAAATATACATGCCTCTGTGATAACGACTGTAAACAATGATATAATCTCCGAATGTTATTATTAGAAATTTGTGTAGAAAATGTAAAATATAATATTCACCGAAAGAATATAAAAGGATATACTCAGACTACATTACTAAATTAAACACATGATGCGCCAAATGATTTATTGATTGCAGATTATGCTTATATGTATGTATGCTGAATGCATAGAATTTCGATATCACAAATATGTACGTATATACATAAGCCGGTCTCTGTTCAAATATGATACCTCACTTCACATGAAATATGGATTTGTCCTTTAAAATTCTTTAGTCCTTAAAGTTACCAAAGTGTATCTGAGTTCCGCTTCATATTTTTTTTAAACACAAGTTTAAGCAAACGCCTCTCACAAGGCGTATCTGTCGTTTGAAAACAAGCACAGTTACAGATGTACCTTTTAGATGTATGCTTTTTATTGTTAATGAATGTTGAATGCTTGTAAAATTATTTTTATTCTATTATTCGAAAGATATTTGCTTCGTACCCGAACATTACACATATGGCGATTCATATGAATATGCATTACTTTAGATTTTAATTAAGTATGTATTTTATGAACCGCGTTGGTAAGTACTTGCCATAGCTTCCTAGAATACTGTGTTCTTACAGTTGTCTGATCCTTTAACTCATTCATACGCATACACGCACGCACCAAGCAAATAATGATGCACATTTTGTTTGACTTTTTTGTTTCATATAGTTAATAATACGAGTTCCACAAGAATAATATTAATTTATATAAAAATTAAAAGATTAAAAGTATACAAAATCATGCGATTAAATAACATTTGCTAAGCGTTAATATTTAATTAATTAGGTATCTTATTGAGTACATAATTATCGGGATACGACAAACACGCTTCATATATATGTATATATAAATGTATGTGTACGTGTATGTATAGATAATATGCCTGGGATAGCGGGCGCAGGGATGTTCGTTGATAAACATATGTGGGGATGTATGTTTATATATGTATACATATACATTTGTGTGTGAATCTCAATATGGTATATGACAGAGCGTGGAATATGAATATGTACGCATACGCATAAAAGTATGTATGTATATATCATCGATTCCATGGCCAGCAGTCTGGGTAGTTTTATATGTACATACATCATACATCCGCACGTACATAACATAAATATGTATATATCTTTTGATTTTAGATTATGAAGAAGGCAAAGACAATATAAACACTTAGATTAGTTAATCACAAAATTGTCACAGCGTCGACTGTATTTATATTGTCTTTGGAGGTGGCCTCTGTCCTAAATTCGTGTTTCGTTCTGTCCATTTTTTGGCTGATGCTCGTTTAACTGCTGCAGGACAACGTCACCGAAGCCGCTGCCAGCAGATCGAACAGATGAGTGTGATGATAAATGCTGCTGTGAGTGGGGTGTAAGGTTGGCTGTGGATGCAGAGGAATTGACTCCGTTTTGCAAAATGCGATGCTGCTGCTGCTGCTGTGGATCTTCGTCTATGTAAGATATATCGGAAGGCAGAGTTGCATTAGAAACATGCTGCTGCTGCTGCTGCTGCTGATGCGGCGGCGGCTGCTGATGTTGGTGGTGGTGCTGCTGTTTGCCGCTGTAATTGGGGCTCAACAGATTTAAATTGTAGAGCGGGTGAACACCACTGCCTGTTGGCATGCCCATCCGGGGGCTACGCAAGCTATGCAAACTGTGCATTGAGCGCCGTTCGTTTAGGTCTTCCAGGGTCGAGCGGAATGCACGAATCACGCGCAACTGAAACAAACGAAATTAGACAACAAACGAACAGAAACGGAAACATAATAATAAACAACAAAATAAGCATAAAAATTATTAGCATAATAACACTCACTAATTGCAGGCCACATACATGCACACATACATACGCCTTTGGTATATTTTTACATACATATGTATGTATGTACACAAGTATACTCAACGCATAAATATGTATGTACGTAAGCATAGAATTGAGTATTTTTAGTACTTTCAAGTATGCACAAATTAAGATTAAGTAGCCATAACAAAACAAATCAATAATCAATACAAATATTAACAACTAAAAATAAGAAGAAAAACAAATATTTCTTACAATGCAATCAGTAGTCCCTTGGGGTAGGCGGGATTGGAATAAATAGCTTGCTCGTAAATAGCATGCAAGTTTAGAGTTTTAAAAATTGAAAGGATTTCATCCAGAATCGGATGGAACGGACACCACCCGAAGAAACAGACACATTCGAAGGCTCGTGGCTTTCGATGACATTTTCTTTTTGTTATTTTTATGTATTTATTTATTGTTTTTAATCGCAAGGGACCGAATTGGAAAGAATTAAAGGCATTAAATCATAATAATTAGAATGGGGAAATTTTTTAGACTTTAAGAAAGCAAAGCAGTAAAGCAATTTGACAAATTAGAATAAATTTAAAGTTTTAGTAAGGGAAGGCAAGAAAAGAAGTTTCCGATGCAAGACTAATCTAACTATATATATATACATCCACTAAAAAACAGGCGTGCATACATAACATAAAGTATATGTATTTTAATAGGATACATAGTTGTTAGAATGGGGACGTAAGCTTAATTTTGTGAATAAGTTAAGTTGTTCGTCGAGTCGTGAACTAAAGCGATAATTTTATTTACACTCATGAAGTGTTTAACGCATAGGAGACGTGTCCCCGACCCTATAAAGTATATGTATTGTAGATCAGCATCAACAGCCGAGTTCATATAGCCATGTCCGTCTATATATATATATATACATATACATATATATTCATGTGTGTACATATGTATGTATGTAGTACACAGTCAGAGTCGGAGTTTTAAAGAATAGTACGTGCATACTCATTGAACGCAATTCCAGGTAAAAAAAAAAAAAAGAAGTTAATAATAACATTCATCATCCATCTGTATACACATTTATACATACAAGTAGCTAAGCGAGTGTAATCAGTGTATTGGGGCATGGGAACATATTCCGATACCTGGAAGTGCCAACTGGTTTACATATGTGCATAAAATATATTCTCCGCTTTTAAGAGAAACAGTATATAACAATAAAAATAAATATTCAAGCAAAATAATTGATTAAGAACGCCATTATAATACACACAAAACTAATGTGACTATTGTCTTACCAGGAAAGGAAATTGTTTTAGTAACATTTAGTTTCTCCCACTCAACACAAACAAAAACATCCACACAAACACACAGACTCACTCAGCTGCAGCTATATCAAACTACCCATTGACTTTCTTAAACGAAATAGAGTTTGACCGATCTACATCCAAAATGTGTTAGTATGTTATAGCACGTATAAAATACTTATTGGTTAAATGAGGATCCCGTATAAAGTTCATTGTAGTTATATAACCATTGACAATGCCGATATGCTAATTTAACCTTTATCGACATACTCAGTTTCAGAAGATTAGATTAAGTTTATAGTAAAATCTCAGAATAGTGATAGAACCTTAAAGTATATGTCTTATATTTTAAACAGGTAGCGTATATACGTGGTAATACGCATATAGTATTGCCTGTTTTCCGTAAAAATTTTGTATTTGTCGGGCAGGATTTTCATAATGGGAATTGATTTCGATTTTAATGTAAATTGTTGTACGAAAGGTGAACTTATACTGGTAGTGCCGCGAATATATCTATACCTCTATGTGGCCGGGATGGATTTAAGTATTACGCACGATGCTCAAAAAGAGATAACTAAGGCAGCAAGATAAGATTAAGGGCTTTACTACATACATATCAAATCAACATGTATGTATAAGTGTTGTGCTCATGCTACATAATTCCTATATTCCAACAATTGTATTTCAAAATTAATTCGAAATATTTTTAGCAATAGAGAACGGAATATGCAAAACAAAATTTTGGTTTTAATACGCTTTCACTTATTCATTTATTAAACAATACACTTGCGTAGCATAAACGCAACAAACTTATATACATACTGTTTATATTTTACTTAGAAAGGGTTGGTGGGTGGTTTTGGGTTTGTATAAGAGTTCAAAATTTTAAATTACATACGTTTCAATGCTCGTTAGAAGTGTTGTAGATAGTAGTAGTTGTAGAATATAAGTAGTTCATAGACATAGCAGATAGTAGTAGAAAGGAGGAGACCTTGTTCTGTTGATGCTGTTTTTGTTGTTGTTTTCGGTTGTTATAGTTGCAGTTATTTCTTTTATCTTGATGCTGTTGTTTAAGCCGATGCATGGTTGATGTTGGCAGTTATCGACAACAATTCATTAGCCAAATACCGGCCGACGAACAACTGACGCTATGTGGCTGGCTAATCTATGCATCAATTTTATTATTCTTGTTGCCTTGCGTGTAGCATGTCTATCAATTTCCATTTAGATGTTTGTATTAACGTCTGTAGCTGTGTGCATGTTTATGATAACTAAATGCATGTGTAATAAATTTACTGAACCCTAATAAGCTCTTGGTATTTAGACTGATACAATTATATTTTGTTTTTACCCGGGGTTTTTATGGTGTTTTGATAAGAATCGTATATGTATGTATATGTATATGTATATGTATATATGTATATGTATATGTATGTTATATGTATATGTATATGTATATGTATATGTGTATGCATATGTATATGTATATGTGTATGTATATGTATATGTATATGTACATGTATATGTATATGTATATGTATATGTATATGTATATGTATATGTATATGTATATGTATATGCATATGCATATGTATATGTATGTGTATGTGTTAATGTATATGTATTAATTTATCTTTAACATGTTTATGGTAATATAATAAAAGAAAAGCTTTCCGTAAATATCCATACAATTAAAACTCATTAAGTTGGATAAAAATATTGATGGCTTGACTTTATGATCTCATATTCAATTTTGTCAGAGTGTCCATTAATTGTATGTTTTGTCTTACTTTATTATTATATTATTACATACATACATATCTACATTCATTCATATGAAAGTATAGTTTAACCGATCAAAGCCATTGTTAAGACTCCTCCTAACATTAAGGGTATCTAAGGCTAAGCTTATTCCTAGTTAGAAATTATACTTTCATAAAATGTAAATAAATATATGTGTAATTTGAATACTGCCTCGATGGTTAGCTCCGTTTTTTTTCTAATGGCTCTACTATTTTTCTGTATCTTGTATTTATGCATGCCGTTTTTATATTTGATTTTACCATTTCGGTAGTAGCTATAATGCATGTAGTTATATATGTATCTTATGACTTATAGGAAATATTTTCAATACTTTTGTGACACGGTGTATAGCGTGCGGTACGTCTGTATTTGTATGTGTAGTTGTTTGTATGATAATGCATGTGTATGAGTGTATTACATCATTACATAAGTACTTGATGCTTATTATTGCAAATTTTAATTACACTTCAGTCTCTCGTATTGGTTCCGCCGGCTTAAAAATTACAAAAATTAACAACAAATATCTGATAATTACTTAATTAAATCAAGTTGAAAGCTAAATATGTGATTATATGCCACCAACGTAAAAAAAAAAAATAAAAACTAGACAAGTAAAAGAAGTTCAAAGATATAAACGTATGCATGTATGATGAAATAATAATGAATTCCTTATCTTCGGGCATACCGAGCGTGCAATCAAAAAAGAGAGTATAAGGGGCAGACCCAGGCATAAGGGCATCTAAATAAACCTTATATAATTGTAAAAAATACGGAATAGATTATAATATCGTCTGCAAGAGAGACTTTCAGTTGACCTTTTGCCGCTTGGACACTTTTATTTTCAAAAGAATAAAGATTTTAGTCCCAAAGTATGCCAAAGCCACAGGACATTCAAGAACAACCCTTATGCCAATACGATACGTACAATATTTTTATTAGCTAAACCCACTCTGACTCTGAGAGGGTTTGCTAGGGCAAAAAGAGTGAGTCTCACTTAATCTCACTTAATAATTATATATATATATAGTAGTATAGATATGTTTATACTCATTTTAAGATTAATGTGTCAAAACTCCCAAACGCTGTGTGATAAGCATGCAACTGACGCATGTGGTTTTCTAAATGTCTACGTTTTAATATCAAATATTTTATTATAACTCTAAAAACTCTTAACAGACATTGCATAAAATCAATATACTCGTGTACACTTTGGGAACCGAGAACTTGTAGTGATTATAAAAATTAGCCTGCACTCAGATTTGAGTAGCCATAACATACACTCCAACTTCTTTCAAAATAACATACACAAATACACACATACACACGCACCTTACGCAGCGGATGTGCTTCTTGCCCCTCAGTTAAAAATAATATAAGAAATGCGTTCATAAATATCTTCGGGGCTTTTATGTTTGCAGATTTGTAAATGTTGTTTGTATAATATTTACCAAGGACATTGTTTAATGACATACTAAATTCGCCGCTTCTCTCTTTTAAATTGTAACGAGAAATGTAAATGTCGTAATAAATTAAGTTTAAATATAAATTCTATAAAAAATAAGAAGGAACATTGCATTCGAGTGCAATCGACTGTGTAATATTTTGTTCCCGCAAAAGCATATATATATATATATATATATATATCTATATATAAAACTGTTTGTCCTGACTGACTGACCGATTGGTGTTCAACGCACAGCCCAAACCGTAAGAGCTAGGAAGCTGAAATTTTCAATGTAGTTACCTTATATGATGTAAGTGCACGTCAAGATGGGGTTTCGGGAAATTCCACGCGCAAGTATGGAAAAATCGTGAAAAACGCAACTTTTTGGTTTACCATCCGATCGGCCTAAAACTCAATTTCAAAGTACTTTGTTCAAATTAATTTGAGGGGTGTTTCACACTTTTCCAATAATGTATTCCTCCTTGGTGGAAATGGGGGTCAAATATTTGGCGGATGACGTTTCGCGCTCAAGTTCATTTTCAAGGATCTATATGAAAAATCATTTGTATCACATATTTCGTAAAATCTAAACTCCTTCGGTGGAAAGTGCATTTTAAAGATTTTTTTGGTGAATTTTAAGTTTTGTCCGATTTGCATCAAACTTATTTTCAAAGCTCTGCATAATAATATGATGAATACGTGTTTCAGCGATTTGGGAAATTCCACTTGCAACAGTGGTAAAAGGGCGGAAAACTTTTATATGAAAGTAGTTTGTTTACCGTCCGCTCAGTATCAAAATCATTTTCAAGGCTTTTGAGAACATTGATTTTATAACATACGTGCCATACGGGCAAGGCCGGGCTATACCCGCTATATATATATATATATTTAAAACAGAAAGTGACTAGCTTTATACACGGCAAAACAAATTTAGTTGATATAGACAAACGGCGAATGGGCCGCCCCACAAAACCAATAAACTTTATTTCAGTTTGCCATAAATTGACTATCGAAATAAATTATTATGTCTATCCCTCTATCTTTCTCAAGTGTACAAATTGTAAGGCTAAAGGAAATGCCAACAAATCACAAATCTTTGCTTTAAAAGAATTTTTTTATAGAATTAACCAAATAACAGGATCTGGATTGGACAGGGACATTCCGAATTTTTTTTTATATTTATGTTTCTGTTGTTCTATAATACAGTATGTTTACATACATACATACACTTATGGTACATGCCGTATATGTTCTGTAATCGAATGGGAATACTTCTGCGTTGAATTAAGTTTGGATGATCAAATTAACAGGGTGCATTTATATATATTTGTACATTAAAGATCAATTATGACACAAAGCACTACATACAAACATTCAAAACATATTTTTTAAATTGAAGAGGGAAATATGTAAGTAGATTTCATAGAGTGTAAATATATTACATACTGGGACATAGAACGGAAACATTCAATTATTTGAATGTGGTCAATAATACATTTTATATTTTACTAAATGTAATAATGAAAAATGTGTAACGCATTGAAATATGACTTCTCAGCTGGAATTGCTAAGTCTGTCTGATTTCTTACATCACTCTGTTTTGCTTGCATCTTGGTAAAGCAATATAAGTTTGTATAATGTTGAACATCGGATTTGCAAATATATCGCTTAATTTGACAATTGACGGGTGGTTCTTGTCACTAATCACGATTGTGTGGCAAATGTTTAAAAACGTATCGGAATTCTGCGCAGACACCTGTTCTTTCTTGTTATAAAGGTTGAAATCTTTTATGTTCGTACAATAACGTAATATGGAATTAGTATGTAATATATTGTACTTATATTATACAGATGATAATATAAATGACAAAACAAAGCACTACCCAGAAGAAATAAAAATACAGAAAAAAAAAATTAAAAAGTGTAAAATAAACAGGAATGGTAGGAATAGGAGTGGATACGGAAATCGGAATGTAAGCAGGAGACATGAAAAAACATCGTCTAGTTGCCAATAAATAAATGAATATACACTTTTCTTACCGGTACTGAAATCTGGAGGTGAGTTGAGATTTACGCGTTATATATAGATTGGGTTTTGCATTTTTAAATTGGTTAAATTTTTTTAATTTGTAATTTATAATATATAATTTTGTTTATGTCGTGGCGTTTTACGTCAATTTATTCATTCAATCAATCGTTCGGGATTGTTTTTAAGCATATTAAAAGGAGAGCGAAAAAATGAAATGAGTATTATAAATTTTATAATATATTTATAAAGTAGTAGCGTGTAAGGGATTAATCTGTAAATCTTACTTTGAACCATTTAGGATTCTACATTTCTTGATTTTATCATACTCTTTCACTTTTATTGTGTCCTGTAACAAATAGGGCCAAATAGTCTTTCAAAAAACAATGGTCTATTATTATAATTGTTAAGTTTAAAAGTCGCTACGGCTTAATAAATTAAGGAATACATACAATACACATTTGCGAATCAATACAATTAAATAGGCTCCCTAAAATGTTATTAACTTCACAATCGGAAAACTATCGCAGTTTACGCTTATAAGAACCCGAATAAAATTAAGCTAAGTGATGATTTTTCACGTTAACGAATAACCCTAAAAATTGACCAATAGACTGATTCTAAAAAAGATCCCCGAATAAGTTAAAACGAAACTACAAACATATTAAGGACAAAGTTTTCAAATCAATTACCAGGTTTTAATAGCTTTGAAAGAGCATGAAAAGCTTCGAAAGGCCGAAGATGGGTATGCCTAACCCAGGTAAAATTAATGGGAATGCTTTTGTGTAGGCTTATAAGTATGGTATGTACATATATGATATAGAGAGTTGGAAGGTAATAGCATACTATATATCATTGAAAAAACAGATTTAAAGCTTTGTATGGTTTACGATTTGCATGCGGTTTAGAGGAAAAATATGTATTTTATGAAAACTTAATACCCGTAGAAAAATATAAAAATATTGAATTATTTCTGATAAGAAAACTGAACAAATATGAATTGTGTTCTATGGCTTTAGAAAAAATATAAAACAATAAGACGGCATAAAACATAACTTTTCTAAAAAAAAGTTAGTTCCTCAAAAGGAAAACGCGATGTGGAGAAGGAGGAAGAGGAATCGTTGGGAGTTCTGGAAAAGTGAAGTTCACCATGCTGAGCAGTAAGCGACTTTACGAACGTGTGCGGGTGGAGCTATAACTCTGGTTTTGTTTGTGCCAGCGAGGGTATCTCAACCTGACTACAGAAACTTTAAATCTATAAAATAAAGTAAGTTCATATACTACTATTCATATTCGTCAATGTATGTTGTATGGATTCGCATATATCAATGCTTACTGCGATTGCTTCGAAGTTTTAAACAGCGAATAACGGACAACAGGCATACTGAATAATACGATAAATAAGGGGATTTGACATTTTCTTTCTTTTGTTATTTTCATTTATAACATACATCTTTCTTACTTTATCAATCCAGAATAGTGGTTTGTCGGTAGTTTCGATAACAAGCGTTTTGATTTTATTTAATTTACTGAGTTGAAGAAGTAGATGTTACAAAAGGTATAGGAAAATGATAGTTACACCTAGTTAAACACTCTCATGTGCATATGCACCATTCCACGATAACACACACTCGACGAACATCAAATATTACTTTTATTTTAATAGCATTCAGAAATCTAGACACAAATACGATTGATAGACTAGAATAAAAAAGTTTGACAGTGAAACAGAGAACAAGCCTCAGAAATGGACCGAAGATATATAAAAAACTATTATCAAAAGACAGACAGTGTATGAGAAATAGAGAGACAGATAAAGAGAGAGAGAAAGAAAGAGACGATAGAGAAACAAGAGAATAAACGGAGACGAAGTATGGTTTGCTACTTTAGCTAGAGCCTTTTGTGTCTAAATGTCAACTGTAAGCGACAAGTATTTTTAGTGTTTATATTTATTACGTAAAAACTCATATACTTGTCGCTTGCAGATCACACTTTATATATATATATATATATATATATATGCATATATATATATATATATATATATGCATATGTATACACATTCTATTCTGAACATAAACATATACATATTATATAAGTATTACATCCCAAAAACACTTAATCAATTTCCGTCTAAAAGAGGCACGCCTAAACTTATTTCGTTCCGTACTCAAGTAAGCCGTTTATTTCTAAAATTTATGGGAAATGGGGCCTACGAAGCCGATCAAAATGTATGTCACAGCTTGTCAGCACTGAGAGCAGTTTATTTAGTGAATCTATCAAATCATGGAACACGGAATGAGTTAAAATATATCAACGCAAACCAAGTGAACAAAAATTTGCACACATCTTAAATCAAATAATAAAAATAAAAATTTAACAATATGTATGGTCAACATAATGAATAAACACATTATTATATTAAATTTTGCAAATTAAAAAATATATGTGTATGTTCTTTCATTGGTGCATGCGAACGCACAACTAACCTCAAGGAGCCGTTAATACTCCAGTAGTAGTACTAGAGATGACAAAATGTTTATTATATAGGAACAATTTTTTATTTCTATGTATCAATGGCCACACTCACGTTGTAACTGATGATGTACCATGATACTAAATTTCTTGTATTATGATACAAAAGCATGTATCTATTATACAAATAAAATGCTAATGTACTGTGAATCTGCTATCAGATTAATTTTAATAATAATTGCAAATATTTGATTTAATTTATTACTTGGCTTGTCCATCATTGTTATTAAAGGTAAATGGATATTCAGCTTTTGAAGTTAACAAAATGAGAATACTTTTAGGCCGCCAATTAAACAATTGAGAGTTTCGTCATCAACGGAGTTGGCAACATATAGATATAGATAGATATTAGTGGTATTATGTATTTCTGATCAGGAAGAATATTTCATATTAATGTTTAATAATACGTTTTTAATACTATTGATAGTTTGACACCTCTAGTATGGTCTCATACGTGTTGGAAAATAGATCAAGCTTGAAATTCGGTCGTCATACCAATGTTCGCATGCGACCAGTTGACGAAAATGGTTAACATATCACGGATTAATGGCATATGTGTTATGCAAGTATATATATATTTATTTAACATATATATCGGTGTTGTTGATTAAAACTCAAATAAAATACTTAATTTTCTCTGTAACTTTTTCATGGATGAAGAACATGGGCATAACCATATACATATCTATAAGTATACGCCCATTATTAATGTTGTTTACGTAGAGGTTATGAAAAAATACAAATTTTGAGGTAAATGTATCAAATAAAATGACAACTAATGATAAAAACTAAACGAAAACTATTTGCATATATATGTATATATTCTGTACTCTATTTTTATGTAATATAGGAGGGATCAAGATACTTACTTGAGTTTGCAGACGAGTAAGGCCACGTATCCATAGAATTTGTCCAGCTCTTGGTTTCTTATCAGAGTCAATGGAGTCGAATCGCTCCTCACCTAAATTCATGGCATCTGTATACTCTTCAGGATGTCCGCGACCCCACCTAAAAAATAATAATAATATGTATGTATTTATTAACTGTGCGCAAAGAAAACCCCATATACAATTTGTTTCTATTACTTTGGTTATATATACGTAAAGTAAAGCTAAATATTAAACCCTTGAATGATGATTTCTTTAGCAAATGTATGTAGCACTAAAACAACAAAAAAGGGTATTCAACGTTGCATCAATATAGCTTAAATGCGGAACCAGTTTGCATAAAAACGTCGTAACAACTAATAGTGCTATAGTCTGGAGTGCCCAACTACGGGATATCCTCAACATAGGGCCAAGCTGTCGTTTCATACATTTCATCTGTACATTCATACATGTACACACAAGCTCGCACGTTGTTTTCTACGTGCCTTACTTTCTGCTGCGGCACTGCTTCCTTTTCCCTTAGATCCTATGACATAAATGCGTTCTTAAAATAGGTTTGGTGTTTATTCTCCGATCTTTATAAAAGCTAGACCCAAAATCTGGCATGTACTTAACCGTACATTATATACAGATCAAGTATATATTTATATTAAATATATATTTATATTGTTTTATAAATATATACCTCCGAAATTGAAAAAAACTTTTGCTCTATGGTGTGAGTTGTCCAAAAGTGCATTTCCCAATGTGGAGCTAAAGGAAAAATTATAACTGCCGCAGTATCAAATGTAAAGCTTGGGGCATGTGTACTTGAACGTATAATTAGATTCTTTTTTTTGAAGGCAAGCTTTTCGAGCTTCATAAATCTTAAATAAATCATATTAAATATTAATGATTCGTGGCAGAAGTATCTTATATATAATTGATAAGACACTATTTCTGACGGTTAAATGTAAGAGATTGTCTACATTCTCTACACTTGTTGGCCCACCCACAGTTCTCCCTGTATCGGATATCTCCATTTGTCATTTTGACAAGTTGTCCAAGTTGGGATCGGCACAGATAATGCAACTTCAACGAAAATTTCTTTTTCGTCGGCTTTTCTCTTACAGCTAAAAATATCATCTTAGATTTATTTAGTTCTTTTTTTTTGTAGCTGTTTAATTTATAATAATTTATAGGGATGCTTAGTATTCAAACCGTGAGGCGAATCACCACCAATTTTGTTTGCATTGCAACCATTATAGCTAATGAATTCAAATTCATTACCAATTTAACCCAGATTTCTCAAAAAACCATTTTATTCCTGTGCCAAAATTTGTGCCATGTAATATGTTCATCGATGAAACTAATTAATTACATAGTTAAACCTAATTAATTTTATTTTAATATACTTAAATACTTACGTGAACCGAACATACTTATTCTTATAAAATATAACATGCGTAACAAATATTTATTGTAATCAAAATAAAAATATTGTAAACAAGTACCTAATTATCTATGTAACACTAAAAATACTTTGGATATAATATGCATACATATAATATATATTATCTGCAGTTGTGTATATCTGTTGTGTGGATATGTGCGTGTGAGCTGCAAGCCAATACAAAGGAATCAAGCGTTATACTCAGGAGCGCTAGGGAGGAGGCATAAAGGACATGATAATTTTAACTATTGATTGCACAAAAAACAAATACAAAATTGTGGATTAAATATCGGGGTTTCTGTTAATTGAAGGAAGCTGAATAATACAGTGTTTCGTGTGATGAAAGTTAAGTGCTTAATATTAATATTACGTAATATTACGTTGATTGGCGATCGTAAACTAAAACACTAACAAACAAATTTACTCACGATAATATCTTAGGCAATTTTCTTGTAGGCACTGAAGTGATTAATTGCCCCCAGACTAGTGTTCCGATTCCAAAGAATACACACCATAACCATTGGTCGAGGGAGAGCGCTTTTGTTGAGAAAGCCATCTTTCCGTATTGGATAATTACAATCTAAAGTAAAATGCAATAAATAAAAAGCTTTGGTGGTAACTTAAGAAAATTAACAGACCTGAGAAATCATTGTGAATATCCAGATAGTGTAAAATATGGGATTGGTAAAGAGTCCCTCAATAACATTGCGTTGACCATGTATTTTCCTAGCATTAATTTCGTTAAAGAGTGTCATCATGACGAACGTGTTGAATATTATTGTGAAATGTTGGGTTGGTCCTGCGTTAAGATCCTGCCCGCGTCCAGATTCAATATCGAGTATTAAATCGCCTATTAAATAAAAAATACAACTTTATTTATCAATTCTGTATAACTTTATATGGTTAATGCCCATTTAGTGATGTGCTTTAACTTACCAACAAACAGCAGCCCAAATATGATGACCAACTGATATAGGGCTTGTCCCAATATGTTTTTCATCATTGTGCGTGATATAAGTGGCTTTGTGCGTCCATATGGCTTACGAAGCAAAAGATCAGGCGTCGGCACTTCCGTTGCTAAAGCAAGTGATGCAAGTGTGTCCATAATAAGGTTGACCCATAACATCTGAACGGCCTGCAATTGAAATTCATATTGGGTATTGGCATATTTTTATAAACCTACATTGTTTTGATCATTTTTAAACCAAGACTTACTTTCAGCGGCGAATCCTGTACCGCACAAGCGCCAATAAATGCAACAATGACAGCGACGACATTTACTGTTAATTGAAACTGCAAGAACTTTGCTATTGAATCATAAACATTGCGTCCCCACATAACAGCCTTGACAATGCTACTGAAGTTATCATCGGTGAGAATGATGTCCGACGCCTCCTTAGCAACATCAGTGCCGGCAATTCCCATTGCAAATCCAACATCGGCTTTCTTTAGAGCTGGACCGTCATTGGTTCCATCGCCTGTTACCGCAACTACTTCCCGATTATCAGTCACTGCACTGTCGATCATTCCTACAAAAAAGGGTTATTAAATAGATATGAATATGAAAGGAAACATTATGTAAAATTGTTCAAACCTTTAACCAGTGTGTACTTGTCGGTGGGAGATGAACGAGCAAGAACCCTCAGCTTTGGCCAAACCTTATCAAGGAGGTGCTGTTGGATCTGTGGAGCAAAACATAAAATAGCTCACAACACTAGGCCAGATCATTTCGACATAGGTAAGGACTTACATCACCATTGCTGTCTCGTATACGTCTATTAAACTCTTTACCCTCCAATATAAGGAAGTCATCGTTCGGTCGCAAAATGCCACATTTGCTGGCAATCGAACGTGCTGTGTTAATGTTGTCACCAGTGACCATGCGAACAGTGATACCGGCGCGTTGGCACTTGCGTATGGCGTCAGGTACTTCGGGACGCACTGGATCTTCAATGCCAACAACGCACAGGCAGGTTAGATTTGACATTATATTCTCTTCGTCGTCCCAATTGGGTTCGCCGTCAATGTGCACCTCATTGATTGCAGCCTTACCAGGCACAAAGTCGCGATAAGCCACAGAAATTGTACGCAGTCCATCGCAGGCCATTGGCTCAATTACTTCACGTATTAGACGCTCCTGCATGTCGCGTGTAAACTTTTCTAATGTGCCCTCATGACCATAGATAAAAGCACATCTAAAAATCATTTTTAGCCATGAGAAAATCTGAAATGCTAAAAACAGTGTTTTATGTCTAAGACTTACTTTTTCATTATGATCTCCGAAGCTCCCTTCGTGTACAATCGATATCCACCGTTAGGTCTAGGTATTACTGTTCCCATGCTTTTGCGTACAGAGTTAAAGGTGTAAACGCGAGTGAATCTATCCTCTGGAATTTCATCCCGTATTGATTGATACTTAACACCCAGCCCCTGCACAAATCCCAGAAGAGCACATTCTGTTTTGTTGCCCACTTGAATTGGTATGTCGCCCGGTTTTGGACCAGGCTACAAGCATTATAAAAAATCAATAGCAATAACAAAATTGATTTTGTTCTGTTCAAAAATAATTTATAAAAATTACCATTATATTGGAGGTATACGCCGAGTTAACTGATATTCCCATTGTGATTAAATTGCCCACATGCTGTGGTATGTCAGCAAGCGTTGGTAGCACCTTGCATAATTTCTCACAAATGTAGGATTGTACAACAGTCATACGATTTGTCGTAAGCGTACCAGTCTTGTCAGAGCAAATTGCAGTAGCATTACCCATAGTTTCACAAGCATCCAAATGACGAACTAAGTTATTATCCTTCATCATTTTCTGTAAATCGTTGAAGAGAAATTAAGAGATTATTTTTTGATAACGCCCATTTTCAATGTGTTCAGAGTAAATACAAAATATTGAAAACTATTCACTAACCTTCACCGAATATGCCAAAGATAGCGTTACGGCCAGTGGAAGGCCCTCAGGCACTGCCACGACTAATACTGTGACACCAATAATCAAATGCTTAACCAAATTATTAGCATATGTGTTCTTCCATGGCTTTTCATCAATCACGAACGTCTTGATACAGAATTGGATAATCAGAATAAAAACCGTGAGAACAGCTATGGTGGAACCAGCGTAGCCAATTTGTATAGCCAGCTTCGTAAGCTTTGCCTGCAGCACCGACTTTTCCTTTTTGTGTCCTGTTTCGGGGGCTGGCGTTGAGGACTGCTGCACGTGATTTCCGTCCGATTCCGACTTAACAGCCTCACTAGCATCTCGTGGCTGCGATACATGGGATGTTTCTTTTATTGGGATTCGGCCGTCATTCTCACCTGCATGATCCGCAAATTTGTATTATATTTATTATTAGCACACACTTATTATTTGTTGAGTACAAACTTATTTTTATACCCTTGCAGACAACATTGTGAAAGTAAACTCATTATAACTTAACGAACTCCCATATCATGGATATGTCAGGATAACTACTGCAATTGTATTTAAAATCATCTTAGTGATACTATTCTTGATAAATCTACAACATAGAACAATTATGCGAAAATTGGGGTTTCGTGTGATAAACTCATTCTAAAACAAACAAATATATATATATACTACGTTCATTTAAATATATTATTTGTGAAAACGTGTTGATATTAGAAGTTGCTTTTCAATAATTTACATTTAAGATAATAAATAAAGCTCTAGAATTAAATACTTTTATCTTTAATATGCTAAATAATATTTTTGTTTTAGGTCTGCAAGGGTATTTTATTTGCGGTATGTACTAAACTGCGTTCCTATATCACTTTACGAAAAACCCCTTTTAGCAATGACAAATACTTGATTGACATATTTATATTGTGCTGTATTTATGTATGTAAGTATTACATATAACATCTATTTCCATTTCCGTACGACAAACATTCACTTTGATTCTAATCGTATTCATAGTTTTTAGAAAACTAATTTTGACTCAAAAATGAAAATTTTCATAGTTCTGCCTGCGATGACAACTCAATAAGAAATAATAATAATAATGGTTTCTCATATTTTGTTCATGTTTACTTTGCAACCCATTTTTCAAGATATCTTACTACAATATTATCTTACTCTTTTATTAGTTGATTGTAAAATATCTATTGACTTATGTGTTTCCCTTTTTATGATAAAACGGTAATTTGAAACTAACTAGATACAAGTATTTTAACTGTATGTGATTCACCTGTCAGGCTCTTGCTCTTTTGCTTGCCCGCCTTTTTAGCTTCTGAATCATGGAAAATTTAATTCGTTGTTTTAATCCGTTTACGTTGATATATGATAAATTAGCCATAAGTTAAAACATTTAATTTGTTCATTCGATTTGTTATTTTTTATTGTTTTGGTGTTGGTAGTGGTGGTGGTTTTGGTTGGTTGGTTGGTTGGTTGGTTGGTTGGTTGGTTGGTTGGTTGGTTGTTTATTGATTGATTGATTGATTTTTTTTTATTGAGGTAGATGAAGGAGTTCAAAGATGGGTCAATCAATTCACGTCATGCAATTCACGTATGACAATTGGAATATGAAAAAATAAAAATAAAACATAAAAGATATAATTAAAGATTATCGGCAGTAGAATTCTTATTAAGTAGGTACGTATGATAATGTACATATTGTTGAGTGACAATTATAGTTCTAATCAGCGCAGAAATGTTCTAAATTCACTAGTCGGTCTTGGTATTGGTTTTCAAGACAATTGCAACAATCGTACATATAAACAAATCATTGGCATTTTCTTATTGTTTTCAGTTTTTTACAATACAGTTTGAAACAGGGTTTGATTTTTATCTGAATGTATGGATACAATTTTGATAAGTACTAATACATACCCTTTTTCATTTTTTTAATTTCTGCTTCCTGCTCGTCTACTGCGGCTCCAAGCAGAGTAAAAATAATACCGGCCTGGGAATTAACGCCAACAGCTGTTACTACCATTTTGCCACTGCCCTCCATAACGTGCGTGCCGGATAAAACCATTGGATCGACCTCAGTGCCCTTTTTAACATGATCTGATTCGCCAGTCAGGGAAGACTCATCCACCTACATAGGAAGTCCAATAAATTTGTGATAAATTCTGCGCTACAACAATCATCGACAAACAGAACAGAACATCGCAAAAAGAGAATACACAGTATTTTAGAAAACAAGTTCTGTTCGGTTCTTGTTCAAATTAGAGGAACAATAGCTAACTTTTTCCAGATGCAAAAAAAGCTCAGAAATGAGAGAGAGTTACAGCTTACCTTAAGATCATTGCTTTGTATAAGGCAGCCATCGGCAGGTAAAAGGTCGCCATACTTGATTTGAGCAATATCGCCGACAAGGATGTCTCCAACCGAAATTTGGCATACCTCACCACCACGAATTACGGAGAATTTGTGCTCGCCTTCTATACGGTTCTGCAGCCCGCGAAATTGCCGCTCCTTTGAGTAATCATTAAAAGCTGTCACTATGACGACTACAATCACCGAAATAAGTATAGCCAGACCCTCAATCCATCCGTGATGTTCATCTTCTTCTTGGAGTAAAGCTACAATTAAATATAAAGAAAAGGTAAGTATATGGAATCTTTGTTACGTAAATAAGAATAGAAGGCTACTTACGCGCATCCTCGTCAGCAGGCTTATAAAATGATAGACCAAGAGATACTAACGCAGCCACCTCTAAAATAATAAGTGTAACATCTTGAAGCGCCTCCCAGACTAGTGTTAAAAATGTTTTTGGGGGTTTCGGTGGTATTACATTAGAGCCAAACGTTTCACGTCTGTGCTCCTCATCAGCTTTTGACCCGCTAAGGCCTGAATCAAGAACCATAAGAATGTTTAAAAGTTATTCCGATTTTTAAGTTAATTTATTCTGAGATTCCATTTACCTTCATTTGGGGATGTATATAACTTTTTGCATAACTCATGAATTCCACCGAAATCACTTATTTTTGCCACACCCTCCCTGCCGCGATGCTCCATGAGCTCGCGTAATTGTTTAAGTGATATCCCATATTGTGCCGGTCTTCCATCGATTGTGGCCATTGGTTATAATATCTATAATAGAAAACGTTTCCAACGTAAGATATTTGGAGTGCAAAACTTAAAAACCTCCTAGTGTGCGTATAATCAATAGCTTGCCGTTCCCAGGCAATAGATAAAAATCAATATCAAAATCCTTTTTTGGAGCAAATCTCTTAGGTTTTAGGATCCAGACTCTTTTAATCAAGTTTCTTGCTCTCTATTTTCTTAATTTCTATGTACGTATGCATGTATTATAATGGCATCTACGCAAACACATATACATGCGTTTCGTGTCTATAAAAGATTCGGTCTACGTTTCTGTTTAGTTTCAGTATTTACACATATTTGTACGTACACATTAATAGCATCTGCTTTTCGAAAATAAAACATTGTGTCTGTGCAAAATGTTGAAATCCAACAACAACGTGGGGTTCGATCCGAGAGCATGCATCAATATTGCGCGAATTGTTGTCGGCCTTAGAAAGAACAGCATTGAGAATCAAAGCGAAAACTCGTTCGCCATTCGGCGTATCGAACATTTAGCAACTATCTTTTTAATACAGTCCAATATATCTTCCGTTTGCCCCACATTTAGTATGGGAAATTTGACAATGTATGTATGTATACACATATGTAGTTAGTACACACATATGTATGTATATGCATGCACACAAAACAAATGCAGAACGACTTCACTTCTTCTCAGACATATACATATATTGAAGCTGTTTAATATGTTTGAATAGTAAGATAGCCTGTATATTTGTAAGGGTGGCCATGAGGTTTTCTGCCAGTCAAGATAAGTAGTATGCTTTGGACGAGGCAAGCAATGACGTCTTTCCGTAAGGTGATGACGTAAAACTATTCCATCACAAAGTGGATTCAACCGGTGGATTCCTGACCACATTGGTGCTGCTATTAGTATTTGAGAATATCTCAATTGTCACTGATAAGGATATCAAAACATTGTAAATATATCTTTCCCAAGTATTAATCAGTGAATTAATTGATTTTGTTATGATTCAGTGTAGTACAAGGTTTTGAAAAACGGGAAAGTTAACAACAAAGTAAAAAAAAAACATGATCTCAGAGCGGAATGTACAACATTGATAATTCAAGTATCGTCTAACTCCAATTCTTTCTTTAATACGAGTGCGTATATGTATATACTTATATGCACATTACGTTTACATACATGCATACGTATGTAAATATATGTACAAGGGCATAAGAAAAATAAATGCAATTAGCTATTCGCAATGGCCATAGCATAGAGGTCAGTCGAATTTATTGTATTTTTAAGGCTTTTTGCAGTTATAGATGTAACTGTTTTTGTAATTTGGGTTAACTGTCATTCAGTTAAGGTTTGGCAGTTGGCTAAAACAAACATACACACAAACTAAACTAGGAGGAGCAAGAGAGAGAGACCCAACATTAACGCACACGCGGACATGCGCGTATATAGTAGATCCTAGGCATAAAAAATTCCCTCTTTGCTGTGTCAAAATTTAGAACACCCGAAACGTAAGCGCGTCTATTCGGCTGTGCTAATGCTCAGATCAAGTTTGCATACAAATTAACATATACACACACACATGTCTACCACACCGTCTCCCCTTCGCTAAAAGCAATTTTAGACTTCGAGCACAAATTACGTCATTCACACACATCACAGATTTAATGTATGTACACAGGTTTGTCTGAATACTAATAGTAGCTGTATTTGCTTCACAAAATTCACATTGGTAGCGACTATATGGCTTTCCAAATCAAATGCATGACAGTTAACGGCACCATTCTTGTATAAATTAATACAATATTTAATGCGTAACATACACATCAATTTAAATATTGATTTTGTTGCTTTTCCTTACAAAATTTCTATCACCCGACCAAGATGGCAACTGAACCAGCTGGTAGATGTCTGCAGTCTCAGGCCGCGGGATGATATCACTTTCCCTATATACATACATTCACACATATATTGGCACCTTCCCTACATGTACATTCATTTGTATGTATCCATATACGTTTGCACGCTCACACACTTTCGTAGAAAAGCATGATTACATGTTTTTTTAAGAAACTGAAATATATTTGTATTCACCAGACACGGGGATCGTTATATTTGCTTAATTATTATTTTTTATTTACCGAACTTTAATTAAGTTTGGATACTATGTTAGATGGGTGTTGCCACGCGATTTAACCACAACTAGTCAACTGCTGCAGGTAGTCAGCAAGAATTACTGTGCTAACGCGAACACAACGCGATTAAATTATAATTATTTTAAGTACACTAAATATAAGTAAACTTAAACATTTAAACTTATAGTGTATGCATATGTCCTTTCGCAACAAACTTTGTAATACACTCGTTACCAGAAATGGTAGTATTTTTATTTTTGCCAACACAACGGGTAACTGGTTTAGTATACACAAATCAACAGTGTGACCAACATTTTCAAGCTACAATAACACCATAAAACTAAAGATACGATATTTTTCAGTAACGATAATTTTCAGTATACTATCAAAATATTATTGTTAGTGATGTGATCATGTGCTATTCAAATTTATACTCATATGCCTAATTCAGAAACTTATATCTTTATGCACATATAAAATTGTTTTAAAATGAACCGACTAATTTTACTTTAGCTACGTTATGAAAGCAACATAAAAGAGATATCAATTTAAAAAAGAAAGAGATTATATTTTCTTTGGTTGCTTGTATTTATGATGAGAAAGTTTGCCTTATGATACTTTTGATTTTTGTTATGCATCTACGTAACATTCAAATTTTAACATGATATTAAAGCTCTTGATATTTATAATATACACATATTACAACAAAGAAAAGTTTGGTCGAAATCGGTTAGCAACAAATTTTATTCTTCTAACCCTGGTGCTGTGTCCCAAACTGTCAACATTTTACTTACTAACTGAGAAGGTATTCATTTGAATTACTGCAATTACAGTTTAAACGTACTTCATTGATATTTATTTTTATTTCATTATGATGCTGCGATTTATAAAGTAAACCTCCAATCACACACTTTTAAAATCACTGCTTTTGTTTTTACCTTACGATCAAAGCAGACTAGAAACTAAGAAGGAGAATATACCATTCACTAAGTAATTCGGTGTACTGTGCTTTGATTTGCAAGCCACCCTCCTATTTATAGCCTTTTCAAATTGTTATGTGTATGTACACGCATCTATACATACATATCCGAAGTGAAAGAACAGGTAGTCGAGATATTTGTCCTACTTATCGCAGTGCTGAAGTTATCAGTCGTGTGTTTGACTTGATTACGTTAGCACTGCGGCGTTACCTGAGTGATAAGCTCATTAGGAACAATATCGTTAACAATGCGTATAATCTGCCGAGATGTGTTTGCATCCATTGATGAGTTTTATTTGATATTGAGTCTATCAGGAAATTCCTTCAGTACCATTCATTCAGTGCATTCAACTACCAGATGCAGAAAATTTCTCACCTAGTGAAAGCCCGTAGAATCTAGTCTGCATACGCGACAGAACGCGTCGACACTTCTCGATGTAAAAACAGTCTTAGTGTTTAGCTTTTAGCGATATTTAAGTAGGTTTTATTTGTTTTTAAATTATAACAGTGAGTAACACTCTCAGGTCTTTGATTAAAAAACATTTTTGTCTAGCTAGCATACTTTGAGGCGTAAATAAATCGATTTCGATTAATAGTTTTTTCTTCTATATTATTTATCCTCACTGGCAAACTTATCGATGAAAATGCAAGCTATCGATAAGTGTCGTGATGCCTTACCTTATCTGGCACCAAAACTTCCATAAAGACCAAGGTGGCATGGCGATAAGCGCAGGTGGTATACTAGAGCCGAAGGGAAACGCAGCTACTGAAAAACCATTGTTTCATGGTGAGCCTTACCAAAGCGCAACCTAAACTGCGACTACATGCTCTGCCGAAAAAGTTGCTAAGACGTTTATTCTTTTATACAGAGCACTTACAATCAAAATCCTGAGTTTTAGTTTATGCGAATAACAAGAAATAAATAATGATTTATGTATTTAACTCTTTTGCTGCTTCCAATTTATATAAATTACAATTGTTCTTAGTATATTAGTATTTCGCTAGTCCTGTATCTATATATCGATATTTTTATAATATCTGTAATAATAGCATCCCTGATTGTGTATGTTGAACTAGTTCGGTTCGCTGCTTGCTACAGTTTCTTGTATGTGTCGCTGTCGTTTTCTTCGGCTTTTTTTTGCACATTGTGTATTGATTTTGTTGCATATAATTCATTGATTTTACTAAAATTTACAACACATTAGAGTTAATAAATTGGTAAGAGTGCATAAAGCGAAAAAAGTAAAGTTCGTTTTAATTGATTATTTAATATTTGTGATAAAATGGTACTAAAATTTGATATATTTGTGGAGCGTCCATTGACAGCATTGCCAGGTCAACCTAAATTTGCGAGCATACATGTACATATACAGTGCGCATTAAAAGTTATTTTAGTTTGCCTTCGTTGCATCCCACATTACTTTTGTAATTCATAAAATTAATTTTTTATTTTCAGATTCTACAAAAAAAAAAATGCATTGATGTATTGATTGACCCGGCTATATTGCTTAATGTCACCAAATATAGTGAAGCAAACTTCGCAGATTCAGTCGATATTCACATATAAGTGGTATAAAATATAGTTCTGTGATATGGAAAGTATAGAGTTTACTGGATCGAATAATTCATTGGGAGTTGCAGTGGCCGATGAGCTCAACTCTGAACAGATTGTACGCTCTAACAACCAAAATTCTGGAGTCAACTGTTTGGCACGCATCGATATGGACTTGGACGCATATCAAACGGAAAGCATACATCATAACTTGACCAACAATCAGTCAGGGTTTCGTTGGAAGCGCGTCCTTAATCCAACCGGCCCCCAACCGCGGCCGCGACATGGCCACCGTGCAATAAATATAAAGGAACTTATGGTAGTTTTTGGTGGTGGTAATGAAGGAATTGTGGACGAGCTGCACGTTTATAATACAGGTATTCCATATTAGATCTTGAGGGTTATTTAAAATATCGTTTAGCAATTAATAGTTACTTTTATCACGCATCTAAAATATGTAAGGATTCGAGATTAATCATATTGTTTTCCTTTTTACCTTTTTCTTTTAGTTACGAATCAATGGTATGTGCCGGTGCTGAAAGGTGATGTCCCGAACGGATGTGCTGCTTATGGGTTTGTCGTGGAGGGAACACGCATGTTTGTTTTTGGCGGCATGATTGAATATGGCAAATATTCAAATGAGCTCTACGAACTTCAGGCAACCAAGTGGGAGTGGAGAAAAATGTATCCGGAGTCACCAGATAATGGCTTGTCGCCATGTCCTCGCTTAGGTCACAGCTTTACGATGGTGGGCGACAAAATATTTCTCTTTGGCGGATTGGCAAATGAATCGGATGACCCAAAAAATAATATTCCAAAGTATGTAACAAATAAAATTTAATATATGTATATTTAAATGTGTGCTGATGGTAAAATAATTTAGTCAGGGATTCAGTATAATATATTGTGTTGTGTTTAATTACTAAAATTGAATTATAAATTAAACAAATTTCTTAAACACACCATTTATTTTATATAGATATCTAAATGATTTGTATATATTGGATACTCGTGGGGTACACAGTCACAACGGAAAATGGATAATTCCTAAGACATTTGGAGATAGCCCTCCACCGCGCGAGTCTCACACTGGAATATCCTTTACAAGCAAAGATACTGGCAAGCTCAATTTGCTGGTATATGGAGGAATGAGTGGCTGCCGTTTGGGCGACTTATGGTTACTTGACACTGGTATTCTAATTAAAACCGAATCTTCTCTAAGACTTCTAGCTTACCCGTCCGTTCGAATTGCAGATTCCATGACATGGGAAAAACCACGTACTAGAGGCCAAGCTCCACTTCCGCGTTCATTACATAGCTCGACAATGATTGCAAACAAGATGTATGTTTTTGGCGGATGGGTGCCATTGGTGATTAATGACTCAAAAGCGACCACTGAGCGGGAGTGGAAATGCACAAACACACTGGCCGTTCTCGATTTAGGTTCCTGTTTTGCAATTAAGATACAATAGCTAAAGTTTTCAACTAGTTTTATTACATACCTATTAATATTTATATTTGCAGATACAATGATTTGGGAGAATGTCACGCTGGACACCGTTGAGGAAAATGTACCAAGGGCAAGAGCCGGACACTGCGCCGTTGGCATTCAAAGTCGTCTGTACGTATGGTCCGGCCGAGATGGTTACCGCAAAGCTTGGAACAACCAGGTTAGGGTGAGATGATCTGCTATCATAGACTGTAAACTTTGTGTAGTGTACAAATATACTTAGTAGTTGGTATACCTTTGCCTTTTGTACCCCGTTTCCGCCCGTGAAAAATTTAAACCGAAGTCTTAAAAATTAATCTTCTTTTGTATAGGTCTGTTGTAAGGATTTATGGTATCTGGAGGTGACGAAACCACTCTATGCAGTTAAAGTAGCACTAGTGCGTGCATCCACGCATGCCCTGGAGCTATCTTGGACGGCTACAACCTTTGCCGCTGCCTATGTGCTTCAAATTCAGAAGATCGATCAAGCACCAGCAATAGGCAACACAAAGCAGAGCCATAGTCAGAGTCAGACTCTAATTCAACAACCCACGACCACTGCCAATGGATCCGAAAGTACGCCTTTAGTAGCGTCTGCTGCATTAAAGTTCGAAAAGAACCCAATTTCAGTGTTGCATCTGACTGGAGCCAAGAGTCCGTCAGTGGGTACTGGGCAGCCTATTACGGCTTTGGGCAAGTCATCGGTTGGACAACCTCAGGCTTTGGGCAGTGCTGTTTTCGTAGCCCAGACGCAGGCACAAACGCAAAGTAGCCCCGTTCAAGTCAAGGCTGCTGGCTCATCAACAGTGTCTGTTTCCTCGGAAAAAACCCCCACAATGTCAACGACAGTAAACGTGCAGCCACAACTGTCGATTATTAGCAGCACTGCATCAGGCATCAACCCGGTTAACAGCGGCGGAGGCAGCACCATTATGCAAAAGTTTCGACCCAGCTCGTCCATTTCTAAGACGTCGTTGGCTGCAACCTTATCCTCTGCAACGACTTCGGCCACAGCCTCTCCAATAAACGAGGGTAGCATTGGTGGTCAAAATGTTGCCGTTCGTGTAGCAAACACTGCAGCGAACAGTGGAATAGTTCTCACCTCCCAGACATCGACAGGAGCGTTGCGTATTCTTCCTGGTGTATCGACCAGTACTGGCGTGCCCGCTGGCCAAACATTACGCCTAGCCACAACATTTAGCAATAGCGGAAGTGGCTCAGCCACCACAACAATACTAAAAGCGTCTCAGCCCAGCGCCACCGTGCAGCTATCAAGCGGCGGATCGCAGACAAGCTCCCCGGCAGCAACTGTTACTACGTCCCTTGGCGGCAAACAGTATTTCATACAAAAACCACTTAACCTGGCCTCAAATGTACAGCTGCAGTTTGTTAAAACCAGCAGTGGTGGTATGACGGTGCAGACATTACCTAAGGTCAACTTTAATATTGCGAAGAGTGCTAACCAGGGCCAGGCCATCTCCATTTGTAACCAACAGCTGACGCCCGGCTCTGCACAAATTCAGGTAAGAGAATTTAAGCCAGTACGATTTCACATGTGCTTTATTTATTTTTATTTTTCATACAAGATAACGTCTGGTAGTAGTGTGCAGTCAAAGACAGTAATGGCTACTGGTCAAAATTTAATGTCGACATCTTCTGGAGCAACTGTCTCACACCAGCATTCGCCGCTCCAGCAGCACCAGCAAAAACCAATAGTTTCTGGCAATGTTTTAAAGCTGGTATCACCTCATACAGTATCCGGCGGCAAGTTGATCATGAAGAATTCGAACATTCTGCAGATGGGAAAAGTTACGCCCAATGTGATGGGGGGAAAGCCAGCTTTTGTCATCACCAACAAGCACGGCACTCAGATAGGCAACCAGCAAATCATTATTGTTACCACTGGTGCCAGTTTGAGAACAGTGCCCGCTAATTCTGTGGTGAGCAGTGCTGGTAGTTCGACAGGCGGAACGAGCATAGTGAGCATTGTTGGTTCGACAGGGACAACGGCTACGCCTATTGCCGTTGGCGGACAGCGTGCTGTAATATCAAATCAAAGTAACGTTAAGATGGTCCGCAACATAGCGGGTGCCCCTGGTGCTGCTGGGCGACCCATCACTCTGACCTTGCCACAAACATCGTCGTCCGCACATACTATGTCCGGAAGCTCAAGTCATCTAACGTCCCAGAAACTCACCGGCACGTCACTTTCGCAGAAAACTGCTGTGTATATTGGTGGCAAGCCAGTTACAGTAATGAGTGCAAGTTCCGGCATTGGCTCACCAGGTTCCAGTTCCACAAATAAGTTGGTAATGTTGCCAGGCGCAACGGCTGCGAGAAAGGGCTTTGTTAACATTTTTAACACTGGTGGCGGTGCAAGTGGTCCTGGAGGCGGCCAACGCACATTGACATTGGCTGCCAGAAGTGCGCCAGTAAAGACAGCGGCCGTGCAGCTAAAGGAGAAGGACAACAGTGCTGCTGAGCCAGCGGTTACAATTGCCACGATAGCTGATTCAGCTTGCGCCGACACCGATCCTATCGATGATATTATTGAGCAACTAGACGGTGCGGACGACTTACTAAAGCCGCTTACAAATGAGGCCCGAGAACCTGAAGACATTGAAGATGATAATGCCGCCGCCGCAACTTCAACATCAACACCGACATTAGTTCAGTCGGCAACGCCTACCACTGGACCGTTAACCACAATGTCTGATGTACAGGATACAGTGACAGAAATTAAAATTCCAGAGACTGTTGACGATATTTCCGGTGTTAGTAGTACTACGGATGTGCAGAAAACATCAATTGCAACCAGAGATAGAAATGCCGTAATTGGAGCACGCTCAGCCGACAATATCGACTCAAATGTAAGAACATAAATATGCCATTATAGTTTTAAAATTGGTTAAAAACAATAAATTTTTGTTAGCAGTCGGGTTTCCCTGCAGCCGTTACAACCACTGCAACGGACTGCAATCAGCCAACGGCATCTGAGACTGAGGCTGCAAATATATTAACTACAATTAAATCAGGTGAGGCTCTGGGCAGTAGCGGTAGTATTTTCAAAGACACTGCGATATCAACTACAAGCGAATCCGACTTAGACCAAAACCCATTATCGATTCCCGTTCTCCGGCAGCATCATCACCAAAACGGTTAGTGTAGCTCCACTTCCATACGAGATTTTTTCTATTTTGTTCTTTTATTCAATACTATAGTAGACGGCTCTCATTTGGAGGCCCTTGCTTCTGCAGCTGTAATGCAAGCGGCCACCGCTTCCGCAGATTCAAGTCAGGCAGCCAGGAGCCTACTTGATAGTTCGTCAGCCACTCATCTTAGCAGTATAAGCTACAAATCATCTGAACAACAAAAAAGCTACAACGACAACAATGTAAGTAATTCCAATATGACTGTCTAGTTGTGAATTTTAGGAGTCCCACATTTACGCTTGTCTTTTCGTACCTTAGGTCCCTGTCACCGTTGCTAATACAATTGACGACAATGATAGGTGGCATACGGTGGGCATATTCAAGGAACTGTCACATACTGTAACTAGCTATATCGATTATAAGTACTTTAACGAGGCTCAGCTTGAAAACTTTGATGCCGATAATCTGCCAGACTTAACTCAATATCCGCGCATCAGTTTGGATCCAGGAACCGCCTATCGTTTTCGTCTAGCTGCCCTTAATACATGTGGTCGTGGCGAATGGGGGGAGGTTTGTTCTGGTTTTTTTTTTCTACGATCACAAATATTTTTGAATTATTTTTATTTTGTTTTTAATACTTTGTAAAGTTTTTGAGCTTTCTTTTCAAAAGATATTGTTTGAATTCGTTTGTTAGATATCGAGCTTTAAGACCTGCCTACCTGGTTTCCCTGGCGCCCCGTCGGCCATCAAGATATCCAAGGATGTTAAGGAGGGTGCACACTTAACTTGGGAACCTCCTCCAGCGCAAAAGACAAAGGAAATCGTTGAGTACTCGGTTTACCTTGCCGTAAAGCCCACTACGAAAGACAAGGTGGCATCACCACAGTTGGCTTTTGTTCGCGTTTATGTTGGGGCGGCAAACCAATGTACAGTACCCAATGCATCGCTTTCTAACGCACATGTTGACTGCTCCAATAAACCGGCTATTATCTTCCGAATCGCTGCGCGCAATCAGAAGGGATATGGCCCTGCGACGCAAGTCAGATGGCTACAAGGTAAAATATAGCGATTTCTAAACTTTCTCTCCTTTAAGCCAAAATAAATCTATATATAATTCTTAGATCCGACTACAACCAAACTGCAAGGTGCAGCAAATACGACTAGCTTAAAGCGTACCCAGGAGAAGACTGCCGCGTCTCCTGCAAGCAGCTTCAGCTCACCGCAAAAACGTGCCCGAAGCAATGGTTTGCAGGGCATGGAATGATTATTATATACATTTCAAAGCTAATGTGAAGATAAATTGTACAGTGTCCTCAGTAGTAACAGGATCCAGTTGGAAATGCTGTTGCCAAAAAGCGCTTCCATTAGAAAAGGATCCTCACCACCGTCAATAATAGACAAGGAAGGGCGTGGTAAGATGTATTAGTTTAAAATAAGTATATCTTTGCATGCTAAATACACAAATTGTTTTAAGTCCGAAAGTCGAAAGTAACACACCAATTGATCCAATTTGTGAATAAAAATGAATTCTAAACAATTATATATAATGCCCAAATTACTACTATATTATATATATATTACTATAATAAAATAACATAAAAAATTACAATAGTAAAAAGTGCTGTTTGGTTCTTTTTTATAGTTAAAATGTTCTCAGTAATTACAGAACTTGGTACAACTCTGTTATGTTTTCAACTGTATTTAATTTTCGGCATCAGATGTAAAGTAATGAAACAACGAGTGATTTTTTGGCGATTTAATTACATGTTATACTTATAAGTATATACATATTTTAATCTTATTGCATACCTTCTTTATACACGTTCAAAATGTAGATTTATACGCTGTGAATGTTTCTAGTTATGTTGAAGCACAGTCAAGACTTAAATTCTATTGCACATGGATTGTGAACATAACTCGGGCAATCTGTGATGCAATTTAATTTCAATTACTTAGTTAAAGACTCAAATTCCAACTGGATTTCAGATCATATCGTATTTCAATAATCTTAGTTCACAGAGAATTATTTTAATCTTTTGCAATATACAGACGTACGATTTTATTACATTTACATGCTTTATAGAGAGCTTCACAGGAAAATAATTACGCAAATTTTATTTCATTGTAACGTCCGTACTACTCAGAAATATTTGCTTTCCTTTTTATATTTAAAATCAGTCGTGCAGCTCTCTTATATATATACTAAAAGAAATGTCCCGACGTCGCTAGGGTCAAATAAATAATGTGTAATAAAATCGAAAATATTTAATGAAATTTGCTAGAACCATTGAATACTCTCATATTTTGTAGATTAATGACTAAATAAATGCATAGATTTTCTGAAATTATTGAAAATTATAAATGCTTTTGGAAACAACAATTTTGAAAGCTTCGTAGTGTAAATATAACTCTTTCTGAATACATATACACTTCTTACCTAAACTATACGATTATATATATATAGTTTAGGTATGGAGTGTATATGTATTCAAAAAGAGTTATAAATATATATATATACCCTAACTGTAAAAAGGTTCTGAAACATACAGACAGACAGGCATTCCCTATCCTTTCAGTTCAGAATACCAGAAAAATCCGTTCTCAGAGACAATTTAAATTTATATTATGCGCAGATCAATCTTGTTTCAAGTAATCGATAAATAACAATTAACCCAGAAGTTATTTAAAAATTCACTTTCCCTATGGAAAGTACTATATGGGTCCGGTTTGGGAAACCTAGTCCCCGGTACCCAGTGTAAACTTCCAGAATTAGAACTCATTAAAATATAATTGTTCGGTCTTCTAAATGTGTGTATTGAACACCGACATTTAGCTCTTGAGTATTTTGTGAACTTTAGTTTAGATACATGCATACAATAACATATTGTACATGGAGTTTTTGTTGGTATGTAGACTAAAGTATGGTATATGTATATACAAAACATGTGCATTTTTACTGACTTGCAGATGAAGCACATAAGTACATATTTGCCCATAGATCAGTAAATTTATATTTTTACTATTTTTAGTCTCTTCCTGATGTACTCATCTCCCAGAGAGTCATTAGAGTGGACTCTGTTCGAAAATGACAGCAACGACACAGATCCAGATTCAGTTCGTTGTACTCGGTGCTGATAATACAGGGAGAAATACATGACACAAAAATCAATGCTGTTGTTCCCGTTGAGGATAGCGATGTGTCTTCGAGTACTGTGTAAATTCGCTTAGACTTCATGAGTTGTGTGGATTCGGTTGTTGCTCCTGTAGTGATTGCGGATGCGGTTGCGGGTGGGGGTGCGGTTGGTTCGCGTTCGATTGAAAACGATGCGGCGATGAATGCAGTTCACTACCATTGATCTGCCGCTGTTGACGTGCCGAGGATTCGCTTTTTATTGTGCCAGTGCTGGTAGACGTCGAGTTAGCGTTGCTTCCATTCGTGGCGGCCACTGAGGCAGCCAGACGAAAGGCGGCCTCAGTATGCGAGCGTAATATGGCCTCGGCTTGTTGGTGCATTCGCAGTGCCGTCTCAGGATGGTGGGTATGTTGAGGATGTGAGGACGCCTGTTGCGAACTAGGTGTCACTGCGTGCTGTGAGTAATTGGACGCTTGGTGGTGTTGATGATGAAGCGCTTCCATTTGATGCATGCCACCCAAACCAGAATCCAAAGAGCCGCGCATCATGCTCATCATGACGGACGATGTGTCTGGCTGCATTTGAAGGCTTGGAACGTTTATAGTCGGAGATCGCCGAGTGTTATTATTGCTAGGATGCGACTGCTGGCTACCGAGGGGAGACAATAATGGCAAATGAGGCAGCTGTTGTTGATGGTGAGGGTGTTGGTGCTGATGCTGCGCCTGTTGCTGATGGTTTTGCTGGTGCAGTTGGTGTTCGCCAGGCTAAAATTAGCAAAAGATAAATTCATTAAAGTAGTTGTGACATTCAAAAAAAAAACCAAAAGGTTCTAGTCGGGAGCTCCCGACTAGGGAGTACCCTGAACCTTCTTTGAGGTGGTAGCGGGGAGATGGCGATTGGCATAAAATAAAAGATACTTGACATATATATAATATTTCAGAAGCAACATATCATGTTTGGTGACTCTAGCTCTTATTATTTACCAAAATTGCTTAAAAAACAGGATTTCGATATACACTTTTATCGATTACTTGAAAACGGAGTAAGTTATCGTTTATCGGTAACAAACTCGATTTGCGCAGGCACTAGGAGCACCTACATCTATACAACTAGTATAGTTGCGGGTATTTTTTATCGCTTACCTTTTTATACCCTGAACCCATTGAAAATGGGTAAAAAGGGTATATTGTATTTGTGCAAAATGCAAATGTATGTAACAGGCAGAAGGAAGCATCTCCGATCCCATAAAGTATATATATTCTTGATCAGCATCAATAGCCGAGTCGATCTAGCCATGTCCGTCTGTCTGTCCGTCCATCCGTCCGTCCGTCCGTATGTATGAACGCAAGGATCTCAGAACCTATAAGAGCTAGTGACTTGAAATTTAGATGAATTAGATGTAGGTGCTCCTAGAGCCTGCGCAGATCGAGTTTGTTTCCGATAATCGATAACTTACTCCGTTTAAAAGTAATCGATAAAAATGTATATCGAAATCCTGTTTTTTAAGCAATTTTTGTAAATAAAAAGAGCTAGAGTCACCAAACTTGACATGTAGCTTCTAGAAAAGTATATATACATATATCAAGTATCTGTCATTTTATACCTATCGCCACCTCCCCGCTACTCTCTATCTATTAGCGCGAGCTGCATTTGGTGTTGGAATATGAGGGTTCAGGGTATCCCCTAGTCGGGAGCTCCCGACTAGAACCTCTTACTTGTTCAAATTTAAGTTGGTAAAAATTCAGGTAAAGGTTCAGTTTGTGTTGTAGCCGATCCGGTTCAAAGTCTTACCTGTTGTTGGTGATTTGCCGGATTGTTCATGCGCATGGCGGCAGCCAGGTTGACAACGGCCGCCTGGACTACCGCGCTTCCCGGTCCGGTAGTAGCTGCGTCTATGGTGCCATCGTGGGACCTTGAGCCAGCTGAGGCCGCCACTGCCGCAGCGGCGGCTGATGCAGCTGCCATTAGGGACATTCTGTTAGCATGCAGCTCGGCATCCATACTGTACTGGCTGGAACTGGGCAGTCTCAACTCGTTCAAATTGATTTTGCTTGAACTACAGTTGTTATTATTATTGTTAATGATATTATTATTGTTGTTAGCGCTGCTATTATTATTGTTGTGGCTGCTATTCTCATTTTCACTCAATCCCTGATCCTGTTCTTGATCCGATGCGGATGACGAGGACAGGCGTCCATTCGACGAACACTCTGAGTTCGCTGACGGAGAGGGACACAATGAGTTAGAGCCGCCAGGGGTTACTCCCAACGGTAGCATACTTGCAGTCTCTCTGACCCCGCTACTCGTTGAAGAAGCAGCTAAAGTCGCTGCTAATAGTGATTCGCGTTCGCGTTGCTCTGCCGCCGCTCGAGACTGAAACAAATAATTCAAAATGCGTTCTAATTCAAAATAATTGTATATTTTAAACATTATTTCAGTGTACTGAAATCTTACTAATAAACTTCATTTAGCTCAATTTGCCAAGTGTTAGTTGGCAAAAATATTTACATTCATATGGACAGACGGACCGAGGGCAAGACAGGGATTGCATAAAATCAATGTACTCTTATCACTTCGTGGAAGGGTATAAACCGTTTGTGTTAGAATTGTGGGCTTTTATTTCCTGCTCAACAACGAGAATTATTGGTGACAATGGACGAGTTATGTGTCATACATGTATGTATGCATAAAAGGGATTGAAAACGATCCAAAAAAATCATATATTTGTAAATTTCTTTTAATTAGGTCGTATGAAAAAGAATAATAGAATAGTTCAGCTACCTAACGGCTTGGTTAAAGATTAATATCATATATACGGAAATTGGCCAGCGCGAGGTCACATACCAGAACGTATTGCGCCGCAAACTGATGTTTGGGATCCATGCGCATATGGTCCATATGGGTAAGAAGACCTGAAACACAATAAATAATAAGATGGGTGAGTTTTTCTAATTTAATGCTTTTAAATTATTTTAAAAACTAATCTAAGTAATTTAAGTTCTGGTCATAACTATAAAAGCTTTTTGCAGTTCATTTAGTTTCTATGTTAAGCTTTGAAAATTAAGCTAAGTTTTCGTTTTGAGCTGTATATAAGTTAGTCGGTCAGTCAGTCTGCGTAGACCAGCCGCTAACTTACCGTTTTCGTGCGTGAAGACTGCCTGACAGACGGAACATGGCCACATGCGCAGACTGCTTGTCAGCTGGGAGGTTTCGGCATGACAAGCCAAATGCTTGCGTAAGGATCCCTCGTTGACGTAGTGCTTGCCGCATACGGGGCAAGGGTGGTTCGCAGTTCTTCGTTTGCCGAGGTAGCTGTCATTCAGGCTGGATCCGCTGGTTGTCGATGGTTGGGCGCAGCTTAATTCGGACGCGCACTGCGCCGCTAACGAACCCGGCCCAGCACCACCGTTGCCGCTGCCACTATGGATACTATCACCGAATTGAGCAGCTGTGAAGAGAAACAATGATTGAATGTGAATGCCTGATGATGAAATGAAAATCCTTTTATATGCGGTTGCTTACGTGGTTCGCTTGGTGTCGGCGACTTTTCTTTGTGCACATGCTTCATGTGGTCCAATAGCGCCTCGGTGCCAAGAAAGAGCTTGTGGCATACCGGACAAGACGTGGCATTGGGCCCACCAATAAGTGCCGCATGCTGCTGCAAGACACCAAGATGCAGCTGTAGCTCCTGAGGTGAGGCGATATTGGTTGTCATGAGATGCCAGTTTGCATTTGGTGCGTGCATTAAAAGAATTGATGGCAATGGAAGTGCGATTTGAGTTTCTGGAGGTTCTGTTATTTTGTGCTTTTTGTGTTTGTATTAGGCATGAAACAGGCATAAACAACGGCGCGGGTGCTGGTCGATGCTTAACACGATAGAAATCGCTTTAAACTTCCAAACGCTACTCACCTTGGATGTGTGCGTGCGCAGGCTGGACTCTGTTGCGAAACCCTTGCCGCAAATATTACAATGAAAGGGCCGATTCTTGGCTCGCTCCACCTGGGCATCGTGGTTTCGCAAGTGCTGCTGCAGGTTGGAGAGCTGTATGAAAGCTCGACCGCAGTCCGGTAAGTGACATTTGTATGGTCGTTCTCCTGCAAATATTCAATATTTAGTATAAACTAAAGATAGTCATTTAGTTTGAAAATAGTCGAAAGCTCCAGTTATGAAAACAATTTAGGATATACATACGTTCATTTTTGAAGCTTTTAAGGTTTGCGTGTGCACACCATTAAAGGTGTTTTTTTGAAAACAGAGACTATTACTAATAACGCCCATAGACTTTTCCGCCGTAAACATAATGAAAACCGACATGGAAAACTCGGCGAAACATACGAAAGGATAATTCCATTGTGCTGCTGGTTGAAGCTGGCGACCGGCTGGCGGTTCACATGCTACAATCTGGCTAGCTAGCGAGTCAGCGCAACTCACGCAATGGATTCCATCTGCTAATTATGCTCCTTAGGAGTAGGAGAAGATGCTGGTATCTACATTGTTAACGTGTTTATCTGAAGAGCGTTTCCATAATAGAGAATAATATACAATATCAATTTGAAAAGGGTTGTACAAATAAAATTATGATGACATCCAACTGAAACTGAAAGCAATAATGGTCAGCCGAATGTGACAGACTAAAAGGTCCTAAGTGTCCAAATATCATCAAAAATTTAACATCTAGGCACTGCCCTAAAACAAGGTACAAGATCTTAAATGTTTCCATAATTAAACTCTTTGACTCGGGGAAGCGGGTGTTGTAAACACTCTCAGACACTTGAATACTTTAACGTCTTAAACGTGCAGCATACGGCAAAGAGCTGTAATTGACTGATTGACTTCACTTTAACAAGATTAAAAGAGAGCGCTGGAAAATGATGTCGCAGACAGCGACAGTCAGTGGGAATACTTTCAGGGTCGCAACGCATCGCATCGCGTCGCGTCGCTGCATCTTATCGTCGGGCAAGTCTCTTAAATGGTAAGCCGTTCGAAAGTTGGAGCTATGCAGCAATTACGTGTTTCAGATTTGCAAGAAAATTAATTTCATTTGAACGCGCAATTAAAAGAAAAAGTGAAAGGTCAGTACCGCGGAACGGTCAAAAACGGTGAAGTATGGATAGTTGGCAACACCAAAAGGACTAAACCATTTAAGCTACTTAGAGTCACTTTGCTTGCAAGCGACACCTACTAGTAAATGCAAATAAACAGCAACAAAGTGCAGTCTTTTGGATGAAACTGCGGTCGCGAGCACAGTCAAAATGCCTTGGAATGCCGCCCAACTCCCAATACCTACTACGACAATAACCCGTTCGGGTTGCCACAAGTGCTGCCTATATAGCTATTTTCTAGCTAAATTTGACTGTTGAGTGGTCGTTAGCCATAATAATTTTTATATTATCGAGTTCTGTATAGAGTTGTGTCACTAACCAAACAGCATACATACACACACAGACATTAAAATGGTAAATGGATAGATTGAAAGAGCATTGAGAGTAAGCTAAAGCAGTTTCCTGTAGTGTGAGCGAATAAAGCGAATAAAAATGAGGAGCGATGCCGTTCTAACACACAAGTCATATGCATTTCTTACTCACACTCTCTGTCTGAACGTGCGGCCGCTCTCGAACCCGAAAAAAAACGAAGGCGACTTTGGATCTATATGCTGTTTGGTTAGTGGTTGTGTCGTTTAGTTTAGACCAAGTTCGATTAAACGGATCATTAAAATGAACTACTGAACTTATTCAGTCGGTCATGAACGATACACTCTTGATGCTCGTTCAGTCGTAAATGAACGATGTATTCCGTACTCGTTCAGTTGTTCATGAACGATGTATTCTTTTGACATGTTCAGTTTTTAATAAACGAAAAAGATAGCGGGATTTTGAGATCACTTTTAATTTGTTCAGTTGTAACTTACATATTTTTAAACCCTGAACCCATTAAAAATGGGTAAAAGGGGTATAATGTTTTTGTGCAAAATGTAAATGTATGCAACACGCCAGGAAGCATCTCCGACCCCATAAAGTGTATATATTCTTGATTAATTGAATCTGTCAAATAGTTGTGCCAAATACTACAGATGATTCGGCTGTTTTTGGCTGTTTTCAAATTGGCGTGAGCTAATTTTCTGCGGCGAGCGTTGGCAGCACTGGCAGCCAGAGCAGCAGCAAGTCTTTACACCTAGCAGCAAGAGATGTCGCCCTTTCTTTTTGAACAACCATTTAAAGAGCCTTAAAGTATGCAAAGGGCAGCGTGAATACGTGCTTGCAATGGAATTTCGTGACTGCCGCCTAGAAGCTTGCCTTCTGCGGCTTTCGCTATATATATAAATAGTGGAACGGAGTGGGCCAGTGAGGGGGGCCGTGGCCGGCCGCCTAATAGCCTTTTCATTATCAGAGTTGTTGGTGTTGACGCTGGTCCAGATGCTTATGCTGTTTAGCCTCTTAGATCGGCGCGCGACAACGGGCCGTAAGCATTGCATTGTCTAATTACCAAGGCCCAAGCCGAGACCGAAGCCAAATCTAAGACCAACACCAGGCCCAAACCAACTCATACATATATCTAGCTGAAGGTCGTCGGTTTGCTTTCATTGCCGATGCCGCTTTCGGTTGCAGGGTGCAAACTGGTTTTTAATTAAAGCGTATTTGGTTTTTTTTTTGTTTTTTAGCATTTGGGCATTTTGAAAAGAAGGGAAATGAATGCAAAAAGAAATAAGAAACTAAGCATAAAAACTGAAAAAAAAAAACAACAAAAAATTGTAATTGTAATATTTCAATCAGGTGTGAATATAATTTGCTTCAACTAAACGGAAGACGCTGGAGAACAATATGAGATCTTATGAGAAAGAAAAAAAAAATTGCTTTCAATGCGGCTAATGACGTTGAATAATTTCCGACGGCTAGTCCATCCCTATTCCCATTCCGATTCTGAAATATATTGCTATTACTGTTCCCGTAGGTACTTTTATTTCACAGTAGTCGCAGCTGGCGTCGACCGAAAAAGTCGCGACGAAAAGCACTCAAAGTTTATTTAATTATCATTGTCATTTTGTCATTTTATCATTTTGTCATTGGAACTCCTAGATTTGACGAGTTTTCTGTATTTGAAAAAGAAAATATTTGCCGTACGGTGGACATGGTCGCTGAAAATGCAATGCAGAGAAGCTTGCGAGCTGACAATGTCGAGTGAGTGAGTGAAAGAGAGGGAGAGAGAGAGAAAAAGAGATAGAAAATGTGAGGCGATAACAGTGGCTGTGAAAGTGTCCTGCGGGCGTTGTGTGGCATTCTAGAGCCGATATAGTTGCAGTGTAGAGAAAATATTCAGATTAAGTTAAATCATCATAAATTATTCAGTATTGTTCGTACAATGTGTAAAAACAAGTAGATGTGCTTTATTTGACAGTAAACGACAAAAGGACCCAGTTTCAAGTTAAACAAAACACAGACACAATTAAATTACATTGTTAAATAGTCTAAATCTGTGTAGTATAAGATTCCGTACTATTTGAAATTATCGAAAATGTGACAATGGAAAATTATTAATTGGCAGTCCGACTTTTTAGCCTAGATTGGATATACATATATTAGGAGGTTAAGAAGCCAAGCCAAGGCCAAGAAGTATTTTTTTGGCTTAGTAATTGTAATTTTAAACAAGAATTTGTCCCACATTGCAACTGTTTTAGGGGCTGACGGTCGTTTCAATTTGTCCAAGTACTGAACAATTTCATCAGCTTTGTAATGACGAGGACTAGCAGTAAAGAAAAAATATAAGTAATAAGCACATAATATGAAATCAAGCTCGTGCCAGAGAACTTGTAGAAATTGTAAATGGAAAAATGTTGAAATTGGGTAGGAATTGTGTATGAGGTGACTAAGTACTTAAGATATGAACACAGACCTTTAATGTCTCAGCTGTGGATGTTCCATTTAATTTATGAATGCTTTTGAGATAGTTGAAAGTATCCAAAGCCAAAAATGCGTAAATTTCTGTTTGATTGCTTAACCAGGAGATGAAGGACCAGCTACAATATTATTCTATGGTTACTTTTGTTAAACTTTTGCTATCCGAGCTCAAGCTTTGCTGTTAACAAGCGATTTTAGAATAAAATAAATCCCTTAACATCTAAAATTATACAGGTAGAGTACAATGTCCGTCAGCCCACCTGTCCGTCCGTCCGTCCGTCCGTCTTTTGTTCGTCTGAGTAAACGTGTAGATCTCGGAATCTACAAAAGATAAAGGCTTCAAATTCACAATATACATTCTTCTATATGGTTCAATTTGTTCTATAATATCGACACAAGCAGAGTTTAAGAGTTGGTGGTTGTTAAGGAATAACTTCAAGGAACACTTCACTTTTAGATACTTCATCCGGTTCCGGTTTAAAAAACGTTCTATATTAGTAACAGTTTGAGCATTGTATTCCGATTGTAGACAATTTTCCATTTGCCCCCGAAACCCGCGAAGATAATTTTTATTAGTTGTTGGTACTAACTACTAGTACTAGTACTTACCGGTGTGCAGTCGCGTGTGCTGCTGTACGTGGGATAGCTGCTTAAATCTACGATCACAGTAGGAGCATTTATAGGGCTTCTCTCCAGTGTGGACGCGTATGTGCTGGACAAGCTGATGGTTGCTGGAGAAGCTCTTCATGCACTGCTGGCACTGGTGTGGCTTGGTTTCTGCGCCGGGCGTCGTACCGCCGCCCATGCTAGCCGTGCTGCCCACGCCGTGCGCCCCCAGTCCGACACGAGGAATCTGTTGTTGGATTTGCTGCATGGCGCTCTTGTGCATGAAAAGCTGGAAAATGAAATTGGACGAACATATCGGTTACAAGCGATCAATCCTGTTTTATATCCAGAGACCATACGCATTGGTATGAAATCGTTTTGTATGTAAGACCTATATGTATATCAAAAATATGTATGTAAAGAGAATGTACATATTCATGCGTCTGTTTTTTTTTACTCCGGCCACGTGCGATTGTCACTTATTTTAAAATTTTGATGCATATTTTGCAAAATCTTGGGTCTTGGGTGTCTACCTAATTATGTATGTAACTATTGTCAAGGTTAAGCGCTGATTTGTGAGTGTGTATTTGATGTATGTGCACATAATATTTAATTGTGAGCTGGGAAGAATATATCGACTTATAGCTACTACCTTCACGCACAAACTGCTGTCGCGTCTTTCTTTCTGGGGTCATTTATAGATTGTTAAGAAGCTTTTCCACAACTATTGGCATTCTTTTTTTGCTACTTATTATTTTTTTAAACAATTTTTTTTTGTTGATTCTTATAAAAATGTGTATAGTTGCATGTCGTACAAGACGAAAACAAGTCAGCAAAACACTTCTCGATGTTTGTTTTTTTTATTTTAATTTTTTTTTTATAATCAGACACAAACAGATAAAAGCCAGAACGAGACATATCTATTATATGGATATTAATTGGACTGCCGAAGATTAAATGCTCTTATAGACATATATAAGATGATCTATTTTTTTTTGTCCTACTGCTCCAATGTGAGCATTGGGGGGGCTTTCTCAGAGAAAGATAATAATAATTTGGTCCCTGATTGGTGAATTTCATTAGGTAATCTCGATAACATAATGGAGAAACTCTTTCGGATATGCACAGGCAGATCGGCTATTGATCGGCTACTGATCATGAATATACTTCATAACCTCATTCGACAATATCTGCTGCGTATCGGTCTTGGCGTTAAAATAACAATACCCTCTGCAAGCGAATAAATAATTGTGTGTAAGTAAATGGGCATTTTGGATCAAGCCAAAAAAACTTTCTGCTGATTTTTATAAAATTTATTGTGACCGCTTAGTGCTCACAAGCAACAATAAACAACAAAAAAAAAATGCAATACTCAGAAAGTAACAGAAGACCTTCGCTTTCCTCGGGCGATACCTCTATAGGCTTCAGATGGAAACTTTCTGATAACACGCGTAAAACAAGAAAATAGATTTTATTTTCTAAAAATGTATGCTATTTATGATTCAATACAATAAACATTAATAAAAAAAAAAAATTATTTTCTATCAGTTATCAGTTTATTTGTTATTATTTGTTTATACCCTGAACCCATTAAAAATGGGTATATTGTATTTGTGCAAATGTATGTAACCCCATAAGGTATATATATTCTTGATCAACATCAATAGCCGAGTCGATCTAGCTATTTCATTCTGACTGTCCGTTCGTCTGTCCGTATGTATGAAAGCAAAGATCTCAGAACCTATAAGAGCTAAAGACTGGAATTTTATCTGTAGGTCCTCCCAGTGCTAACTTGCCCCGTTTCCAAGTAATCGCTTAAAATCTATATCAAAACCCTTTTTTTTTGAGCAATTTTGGTAAATAATAAGAGCAAGAGTCACCAAACTTGACATGTAACTTCTAGAATAGTGTATATATTTGCATTTGGTCTTGGAAGATGAGGGTTCAGGGTATCCCCTAGTCGGCAGCTCCCGGCTAGAACCTGTTACTTGTTTTAACTTAGACCCTTGATTGCAAGTTTTTATGAAGATTTCAAAACCAAAACTTATTATAATAGCAGTCTCTATATATAAACTATTTGTCCTGTAACTGTAACAATATGAATGAAGAACTTCGATGTTTATTGTTCGATCTTCGAGAAGCTTTAAGGACATAAATATTTAATTAATATTGAGGATTTATCAATGTTTGGGGGAATAGGGGAGGTATCCAACAAGGTAAATTTTCATATTCCAAGTTTTAGATATTAACAAAAAATTATAAACTAAACTATATGTATATATCAAATTTCAAGCCGAACAGAGCTGAATCAATTCAGCTCGAACATGCATTTAAATATGGTTACGCTTATAAAATTGAAGAGAGTACCAATGTTTATATAGTTAGGTGTGAGCAACCAAAAAATACTCGTACTCCAATACCGATAATACACCTTAAAAATCCACAAGAAATATGGTAGTAGGTGCGACCGGAGTATAAGAAAGAGCATACACAGGCAACCGGGCAACCAGGCAGGCAGCCAGGCAGGCAGGCGGGCAGCCGGGCAGGCAGGCAGTCAGACAACCCGCGTGCGGTGTTCTCTGGTTGGTTGGTCGCCAACAGTTTGTTTGCACTCCCGCCGATTCGCTGCTGCCGCTCGTCATTTGGCCGAGACTCTTTGCCACTGCAGTTTTTATTCATTTGGCGAGCGCAGCCATAACACAGGTCCCAGTCCGGCTCCTTCGCTCCTTCGTCCTTTGCATCGCATAAAAATGGCGAGCACTACGGACAGCGCTGTCCAGCCACTAGCCAGCCAACGGCAGTTCTGCGAATCGTCGGCAAATGAGAGTGCGATAATAGGAAGGCCGTGTACAAGTTTGTATGAGTGCGTAGAGGGGTTAAGAGGAATGCGAATATGGAATGTGAAGTGGACGAGGGTCAGTAGATTGTCGTTGTACAGGGGAAGTACGACTAGCCGAACGAAGAATCCTTAAAAGTGTACATATATTAAATACATATGTACAAATTATTTAGCATATAAGAATATATTATGTACATAAATATATTATACATATCAAAACATTTTTTTTAAAACATCAACTTCTACGATTTTTCACGGAACCGAATATCTAATCTATCTAGAAATAGGACCTCATATCAGGTTTTTTATACTTTTGTAATTCCAATTTGCGCAAGTTGCTTTGGTTAATAGTATACCGCTCTAAGTAATTCAATACCGAGGGGGATATATTTTCTTTTTTTTTATTATGGAAGATGTTTTTTAATAAAAATGCTGTGAGTATCAATTATATTTTTAGATGGCTATGTTCTTCAAATTATGGAGTCTAATATTTGTACATCGCCCAAGAGAATGGCTGTGGATCAACTAAAACAATTGAAATACTTTGTTATCTACCACCGATTTTAGTTAAATATGTGCATTATATTACTGTGTACTGTGTATGTGCACGTGCACAAGCATAGACTACATATGTACAAACTACATGTATGTATGTACTTTTTAAATTTCTTTTGAACATTTTTAACCGTCTCTTTCTCTGTTCTGTTTTGCCGTATCGTTTTTTCTAATTCTTCAACACACGCATGAGGGGTGGATAGCAGAGGGGTCTCTGCGCCAATGAGTATCTACTGTTGGCATCGTCCTCCTTCTACGGTGTCTGTGTGTGTGTGCTGCCTACCAGTGAGCTGTGTGAGTGTGTGAGTCGTTTGAGGGTAAGATATGGTACACTCCGTAGGGGAAGAACGACGGCAGGGGGTAACGGTAACCGTATGCCGCTGCTAATAGAAAAAGAACGAAAAAAAAAACCACAGTGGTCGAAGGCGAGCAAAATGAAAATGGTCGCAAAAAATGTAGCTTGGCTGAGGGGGTGAACGAAACAAAATGTGTGTGCATCTACTCTTGTTTTTCTTCGAATTTGTATGAACCGCGAGGGTGGAACAATCCCAGACATACCACACACTTACACACAGACGCACACAGGTTATTCGTTCCTTTAAAATGTCTGTGCGTCCTTCGACATCTTCATGAGCTTTACTAAATACGCATATAAATACACTGTGTATGTCTGTATGTATGAGTGTGTACATATGTATGTACATATATGTCTGTTTGTCTGTATCTGCATAAATGTCTGCATGCGTTTCTGTTGGTGTGGCAAAACGGATTTTGTATTTGCTAAGAATTTTAAATTGTCTTGGGATGTCGCCTTAACACCCTTCCCATAACACTTGTGACGTGGGAGGGTCCATTTTAGTAAAAAAACAATGTGTGTGTAACTTGTATTTGATGCAAATCCTGAACGCATCAAAGGCCAAAATAAATTCAAATTCAAATTCATATAACAAGGAGTTAGGGACAAGTTCGATTCTTTTAAGTAAATACATGTCTACATATATATATATATATATATATATATATATATATATAGAATATAATTAATATATTTATATATATTAATATATATAATATAATATATATATATATTAGCGGTTATAACACGGCCTTGCCCGTGGCATGTATAAAAAAAATGCTCTCACTTGCGGGTGGAATTTCACGAAGCTCCATCTTAACGTGCAATTTCATCACATAAGGTAACTACAATGAAAATTTCAGCTTCCTAGTCAGTCAGTCAGGACAAACAGTTTCATATGTATATATAAATATAAAGTCGTGCCCAGCATCAAATGCTGGAATACCCAAACAGCTTGCATTAATGTATAGCTCTTAAAGGTCTTTAAAGTGTAGGGCGCTTCATATACATACAAACATATAGCTGACTCACCTACTGATGTATGTGCACATACATATGTGCATATGTGTATAAGAAATAACAAATGTATCTTTGTTGTGAGTGTTTAGAGAAACCTCGTCTGGCTTGTCTTTGATTTAAAATACAATCAAAGATAAAGAAAAGCAATAAAAACCAAACAAATCAAACAAAACCAAAAAAATTAAATGCATTTACAAAAATTATATTTATTGATCAATAAGTACATAAGGCTTTAAGAATTTGTCTAGGTCCATAATACAGTGGCTGATACCAAATAATAACGGATCAAAGCGTTCGATTAATTCTATGTTAATCGATCACTTAGTATAATGGCATTATCGCTTGATTTAAGAATTGCAACTTAAAATTATTCATAAATAACGTGTTTGTGTATGTGTGTGGTGTCTGTATGTAAAAATATTTTTTTTTTTAATCATCCCGTCTAGGTGCGTTTATGTATTCACATCTTCTTTACGAAGTTGCGATGGTTTCTAATTTATAGAAATTATACTTTAATGAAAGAGAAAACCAACAATTGTGTGCATTCCAAAGCTAGAATCCCCAAAATTGTAATATTTATATAGTTGTGCAGATTTGTTGCGGGCAAAGTTCATCGGTTCAGTTACGGGTTGGAATTCAACTCAATCAAGATGACTACTTTCGACTTATTCTATGAATTAATTTTAGCTTTACGAACAAAATAATAACATAACAAGTACACTCAGCAAAAAGTCGAAAATCTTTCGAAATCATGCTCTCGGAGTGTTACGTTTTTTTTTTTTCAATTTTATCTCATGTGCTTAAAGTAATTAGATATGTAAGTATGTATGTATGAAAGGATGTGCATGTACATGTGGTATTTTGTGTCTTCAACGTGGAAGAGTACTATACACAACGGAAGAGATGCCAACTCACTCGTTGCAGGGTTGACCAACATTCTTCAAGGGTACGTTCACTGATCGCTGCTGCGCTACTGGACCTAGAGAGCTGAAGCTGCAATGGTAAAATCAGAACGGAAATTCAATGAGCAAATATTTGTTTAGATTATTTTTATTTCAAACAGCTACATATTAAAAAAAAGAATGCATTTTCATCAGCATATGGCATACATAAGTATCATAAAATATATATATATGAATATATATATATATATATATATATATATTATTATTATTGATGATTGAAACAGGCCTGCTACTTTTTATCTTTCAAGAGTATTCCATATATCTACATTCATATATCTATAAACTGCGCCAAGAGTAGATATTAGAAATAATTCTCTTCAGATTTGTTGAAATTATAGCTACTAAATAACGAAGCATAACGACAATAGCAAATCTAAATAAACAACAAAATCGATGGAGATACGTTTTAAAATTAATTACTTTTTATATAATTTGTTTAAAACAAAAAACATTACGTGCGTCTCTACATTTGCCAGGCGGCAAACGTTCGGTTAGTCGGCATACAAAAATTAGATATGGTACTTTATAATAATTTGTAATATGTGTATATTTTTTTTGTAATTATTTATTACACTTTGCTCACACAAAACTAAATCTGAAAAATAAAAAGGGGAAATAAAAATTCAGTAAAATAAGAAAATCCCGAAAAGTGTTTTAAATCCATTTTCGAATTTATCAATAATTGTTCGTTGAAGGGACTGAGAAACTCTCTGGGATTAGAAGGGTTTCACCTGGCATGGAAACTGATAAAGCACATTATGGGGAAGAGTAAAAATTCTAGTTCTTGAGTTCCAATTTAAATATCACATTTTAAGCTTATAAAATTTCGATTTAAAAGTGTTTTTATGAAGCTATTTAAGCTTTTAAGTATTCAAATTAGAACCATTTTTGCCAATTATTTGCGATTCTATATATAAAGGTAAACACTGAAAAAAGTAAGGATATATTTATAAGTATATAGTGTGAGAGGATGATAGAGTTTATTTATATCGTGTTTTATTAAATCCAATATATACATGTCTGTTATATTATTGCTGTAGTTTCACAGGCTTATCGTATCCAAAGCTAGTCACAGACTGCTCTTAACACTCATGCTTAACATACTCTGTTATCTATGTATATGGGACTTGCTGCCAGAATGACCGTGTGTTCTTCTGATAATACATGCTATTGATAATGTGACGTCACTATCCTACTACAATAAGTACAATTTTATCTAGAAAGTTAAATCTGATATATAAATCAATTAATTTATATTCATTCCATGAGGTATTTTGAAATTCTTTTTTAATGTAAACTACATTTTCAAAGTGTAACACAAAATATCCAAATGTATATATACTGCTAGCCTAACCAGATACTAACTGCGCTTTAACTATCTAAATATGCGAGACATCTTAATCATTAAATATGCAAATTTTGTCGATTTTAAGGCAATTTTCATTTGTTGAATGTAGGTTGTACGTGTTTCCCCCCTAAGCCAATGCGAAAGCTAGGTCAATGGGTTGGCAAAAACGAAATGAAAGTAAGTAAGTGCAACTTAAAAGAAATGCAAAATAAAAAAAGTCAAGATCAAGAAAAGAAAAATAATTCGTAGGGTTATTGAATTTTGACAGATTTTCAATTGAAAATAAAATTACATCGTGCTCCTTTTCACAGTCAAGAGTCATTTTAAAAAGGAGATCGAGTCGGTTGAAAATCAAAGAAAACGGAACGAAGAACAGTTTTTTTTTAAATTTATTTATTAGTTGATCCGCGCGTTTATTTTAGTTATATAATTTCTGTTGTTTGTACTTATACATATATATATATATAGGTATATAAATGTATATATATTTATTTATATATATATATTTGTGAATACATTTATTAAAACACATGTATGTATATATTTGCTATAGCCAGACAGTGAGACATTAAGATACGAATCGGCCCAAATTGGGTTATTCCATAAGCATTAGTGTGTCGTATGTAAGTGGAAGTAAAAAAACCGAATCCTTCAATGAACCAGCACCAACAGCTCTTGCGGTGTCCTTGTCAAATTATTTGTTTGTTTACCGTTTCTACCGAGCTAATGTATGTATCTACACATATGTGGGTGTTTAGGCATATGTGCATGAGATGAGATGTTTTTTCATGAATTTATATCTCTGTTTATAAACATGCCTGCCCATATGTTTGTGTATGCATGTACGAGAATATATGAATGTATATGTGTATTTGTATCGAATGCACCAAGGCCTAGACCCGGCTAAGGCTGCTGTTCTCGGACGAGTTGCACAATTGACGGCAGTGATTTGTGGCAGTGATTTGTGGAGCACTAAACTTTCCGATTATGGCAATCTACGCGACTTTTTTGTTTGTTTGTTTTTCAAGATGTGAAGCGTTCGATAGCATTTGGGTCGCGTGTGCCTTTTTTTTTACTGTTAAGTTTCTACATATTACGTTAAGCGTAAATTTAGTATTTCACTGTAGCACGCGGAGTCACACACAACCGGACGGCCCGATGTCCTTTGAACTTCTGCCGGCAGACGCTTCGCCTTATCTGTAAACGGGATACCAGCCCAACGTCTTATTCTGTCGTCGTCGTCGTGGTCGACGCCAGCGGCTCTGCTCTGGCTCTGTTTCTACCGTCAAATTGTGCTTCTCCTTCTAACTCGTTGGCATCGGTATATGTGTCTGTAGGAGTGTGGCCATACTATTATTGTTTTCTTCAAGAAATTATGCGCGAGTTACATTCATGAAAAAAAAGAACGATAAAGAACGAGAAGAAAACAAAACGCTCTCTCTTTTTCTCACTGAATGCGGCGTGGAAAAGCAACGCAAAAATAGAAGTGGCAGCGGACAGCGTAAACGTCCGAAGCAAGAACAGGAATTATGTTTGTGCTAGTGTGTGCGTTGTATATGTATATTGTGTAGTGGTATAAAACTAAACTAGCACTCACTCACCCACCAAAAACAACCCACAGATTAAATTCCACCCCATCCACAAACACAAACACACACACACACACACACACATACACACGCATTATATATACATATATTTATTATATATATACATAAATACGGAAACAAAGAAGGGGAAATAGCTAACGCTAACGGGAGTCGAACGCTTACGTTTATGGATTGGGGTGACTTGAGGAAAAAGGCACCTAAAAACCTAGCAAGCGATAAGAATTTTGTCCCTTTCATTTCTTCTCCCTCTTTTAATATCTCTCTCTCTCTCTCTCTCTCTCTCTCTCTCTCTCTCTCTCTCTCTCTCTTCTCAACTCTCTCTTTTGCTCTCTCACCCCTCGTCCACCATGCATATGTGTTTGTGTATGTGTAAGATTATTTTAAAATTTGTTTAGAAAGGGGAAGTCACCATCAGAATATATCCACCTTGGTTGATCCGTTAAAGAAAAAGAAAAATTGAAGACCAATTTCAACTCTCCTCAAGCCAACATGACTGAGCCTTACCAATGCCCGCTCTACTCATAACTAAATGTCTGGAAGTTTTTTAACGGAGGGCGAAAATTAACACACAGCAAAAAAGCTTTATTCCATTCACTGTGAAGTCCACTTTATATTTTAAGACTACCCCTTTCGCGTTTTCGTTTCATGCGGGGACCAGTTTGTTGAGCTTTTCAGTTCTAAACACAAGCGAAAGGGGTAGAATATTTATGTGGATGCATATATTTGTATATATGTATATGAGTGGGAAATTTATGAGACTTACTCTCTTTGAAGCTAGCTTCTAACTGTCTCTTTTTCAGTGTGGTATTACCTAAGAGAAATTATACTCTTAACCAACAAAATGCATCGGGGCTCAATTGTAAGTCGGTCGTGTATTAAAATAGTCAAAAAACTCTTAATCACACTAGCGCACTAAATTGATTAGCTCGTGCTTGTTTCTTATGAAGTACCAGGGTTTCTTATTAAGAGAGGCTCCCTCTTTTTTATTACTATGTAAATACAACTGCTTCCATTTACTGAAATACGAAAGACACTATTATAAGTATGATCTTTTATGCTACTAGCATAACTTTGACACTGGCTAAAGATCTTTCTCCGAGAATTGTGTATTCCGGGCAGTGAATGAATCACCGCCTCACTAAAGGACCCCCATCTGAAAACCTAGCTATCTCGCTAGATAGTATTTTGTAGTTGTTACATAGCTGGACTCAATCATAACTTATTTGGGCAATTAAAGTAAACGATATGCGTAGAATATGTTCCACGCGTATATTTTTATACTGTACCTAGGATGCATATAAAGAAGCGATGAAGAAATACTAAAATAAATACATATATACTTTAAGAACCTGGGTGGGAACACAAAATAAGTATATTCTACTTGTTGTGAACACAGAATCAAAACGAAGAGGAATTCTGAATCTCCTGTTTATATGTAAGATGTTGCTTATTAAATTAACATGCTATACATTTACTGATTCCATATAATGATAAGAAAATTTGCACAACAATTAACTATTTAATTTTTTTCGACATACCTGGATTTCGGTGGCCAACTTTTCGTTGTTGAACTTTATATCGGGTGTTGAACTACCGGCAGACGGAGTTATCGAGTGTTGCGGCGATTGTTGACCTTGAGATATCGTTTTAAGCAGTGGACTGCGCGGCTGGTGTGGCTGCTGCTGCTGCTGATGCTGCTGCTGCTGCTGCTGCTGCTGCTGCTGCTGCTGCTGCTGCTGCTGCTGATGCTGCTGGTGAAGTTGTGAACGATGCTCAGAAGGGCCGGCGAAAAAGCTAGCACTGTATGTCTGCTCGGATGGCTGCGGGCGGGGATCCTCGGACTGCTGCGGCTGCTGCTGCTGCTGTTGGTCATGCTCTTGCTTGGTTTTAACATCAAGATTGCCACTGCTGTTAAGATTGTGTGGCAGTGGATTGTCCAACTGATCTGTCGAATTGGCATTGCCGCTGGTGCTATTATTCTGAGCATGGTTATTTAATGCCGTTGATTTGAGGTGCGCTGCCGCGGCCGCCGCGGCGGCAGCGTTAAATAACAAATGATGGTTGCTCAGCTGCGTCGACGTTGCTGCCGTCGCCACCGACTGCTGCCCTCCAAATGATTCGTGGCTATAGCACTGTTCGACATGTTGCTGCAGGAGCTGTGTTTCAATGTTCTGCTGTGGCTGTTGCTGCTGCTGCTGCTGCTGATGTGTCTGTTGCTGTTGCTGCGGATGCTCTTGCTGCTGCACCTGGTTCGGCTCCAATTTGCTATTTAATGGCAGGTGGTTATTGTTATTTGTAGGGTTGGCATGCTGCTCCTGCTGGCTGGACAAAGGGTGCGGGTGCTGTTGCGTATGCTGGTGCTGGTGCTGGTGCAATGCCGTCGCAGCAGTGTGCAGTGCAAAGGGCGCTCTGGCCTGCTGCCAAAAGTCAGCCGCATCCATTTTCAAAATATGTAACGGAATCTTGTTTTGTGGGATCAGCTGAAGCTCTGAAGCTTTCAGCTTCGCATCCGGTTGCTCTTACGTTTGTGGTCGGTCTTGCGGCTCTTGAACCTGGTTGGCTTTGCCTATGTACTGCTGGTCGCTGGTGAACTGCAACAGCAGCCACTCGTGGACCTTTGCTTCCGATCGCAGTAGCAATTCTTTCGGACCCAGGGTGATGGATCTGTTCCAAACAACTGGAAAAGTAGGATGTTTTCAAAAAATAGCTTGTAAGCTCAAAAATTAAACTACTTAAGTCATCGGACTTTACATTCGTATTTTCTCCAATACGTATTCAAATAACCTTTTTTAGTGTTTATGACATTTAAGTCGAAATTTGGTCATCCATGGTCATATATTTATTTTTACACACAACCGACAGATATTCAAAAACAGGCTACACGAAACATGTGTGTTGATATCTGATTTCCAGTGGATTAATACTTTATATATATATATATGTTTTAGAGTATATACATTTTAGAAGATTTTTACGATAGATTTGATTAATTAAATATAACAATAATTACTCAAAAATTATTGTACATTGCATTCTATTTAATTTATCTCCATAAAATAGAGCCTAACTAAATTGTTTATCTTTCAGCTAAATTCTGAGAAATTTACATTTGTTGGTCTGAATATTGTATAGATTTTATTCAAATAATTTGTCTTTTTACTAAGTAAGTTATAACTTGCATTAACCGTTTTTCTTGAAACAACATCTGATAGATAAATTACAAAGAGTTTTTTAGATCCAACAAATCCAACAATTAATTCCATACGGCATTTTAATTACAAGGCATATAGTACGTTACAGTTGATCTTTGAAAGTTGGTTAGTTGGTCGATTTTGTGAGATTTAATATTTCCACTTGACCTAAAGATCTTCTATTGATCTTTGTGACCAACAACTAACACAATGTAACATGTCGACACTAAAGTTAAAATTTTTGAAACCGCGCACTTGCTCCTTCTGACGTATAGACGCGTCGAACTCGTCGTCGCTAGCGGCACCCTAGTCGAGATAAGGATAACCTGGCGGCACGCGAGTCATTGAAAAACTAATTTTGTCGCTGCCTCGAACAAGTATAAATATGAATGTCGCTGAGGGTTCAGGACACATCTCGCGTGCTTAGAAATAGAACTTGGGTAAAAGCAAAAGCAGAAAGCCAGCCGCGTATTCGGCGTTGGCAGCGGCAGAGCAAAGTAAGTCAAACATCTTCGTTGCGAGCTCTGGACATCTTCGGGCAACAGCGAAGCGTCTTCGTGTCAAACGGCAACGCTTACGCCAAACCTTGTCCTGGACTCACGTGCGCCCTCTCTTAAGTTTTGCTCTTGCAACGCTATTTTTGAGGCAGGTTTCTCATGCTGTCAGGCTGGCTCTTGTGGCTCGCCAGTTAGGAGAAAACAGTAACAGTAACGGTAACAGAAATTTTAGACGTAGCAGCCACCAAGTGCAATGTGATACACAAATCTGTAAATGTTTATCTAGTATTTCCTCAGGGTATGAGTCCATGGTCAAAAGACGATTAATACAATTTACTCTTTAACAATTGATCCATATTATGTGGATAAATACTTCCAATGTTTAGTTTGTTTGGTTTTTTGGTAGCTATCTGGATTTACCCAGCGATTCCCAGTCTTGCATTTTATTATACAAGCTGCACTTAACGATTTGATAGTCTAGATTTCGGGGAAATAGTGGAATACATATTAATAAAAATTACAATCGTCAACTTGTCGGTTTCATTGGAAATATGAATTAATGAGAACCCTAACCTTAAAAATGATATAAGTTTTCTGCATTGCAGTTATTCTTGCTTAAATCTTAAGATATACATAATATAATAGTATTGGAAAACTCACCATACAATTGTAAGCATTCCTACTCCTTGTTAAGATTCATTGCATTGGGCATCTGTCATTTGGAATGCACAGAAATGTTGATTGATAACGGAATTGGTTCCATTAACATCCGTTGATCTTATGTTACCACTTTTATTTATAATATCCTATTTTTTTATGTTTACCGTTTATATAATATTATTATGCATTATTGAAACTAATTTGAACTTAAGGCCAGAATAAGGCACACGTTGCGGTTTCGAGATATCATAATTCGATAATTTTTTTTTTTTTTTTATTGTGTCAACTACTATTATTAAGATTTTTTAAACTTGTGAAACTATTATTTTAAGTTTATTTTCGTTTTCTGTTATTAGCATTATTTTTGTTTTTTCGTGTTTACTTTTGCTTCTTCTTATTTTTTCTTGGTAGTTTTAGTAAGTTTATCATCACAATTTGTTTATTCTTTTGGTTAGGGTTTAGGCCAAGAATATCACCCAAATATTTTTTTTCGTCTTTGTCTCTTGCTCGGTCCCTTCTGATAAATTTTATAAAAAGTACTATATGACTATAGAAAGTATTACACTCTTAGTCCACTTTTAGTTGAGGTTGGGGACTTTTACTAATTTACTAATTAATTGAGAGTGGTTTTTGCATTTATTGTTTATAATTGCATATGTATTTAAGTAACCGAAATAAATAGTTTGAAATGAATATCATAAAATAGGATTCGATAAAATTATAAAATGAATTCTTTCTTATTCTACTCTAAGAGCACATACTCTTGAGCGGGTGTTTCTTAGATCTATGGATATCCAGAGCTTTATGTAAATGTTTCTTTACCAACTGCGCTAGTTTCCATATATACTATCTGTAAGTGTCTAGTATAATTATAATTATATTTGTAGCCTGCTGGAAAATATTTCACAATATAAGGGATAATATCGACTACTTTAAGTATAATAGTTTTATTTAATTATTGAACCTTAGGGAACTACACCAATAATTATAATGTTATGTTTGTGTATAATTGTGTATATTTGACTTTGCCGTCTGCTAGGAATGTGTGTGTGTGTTTGTATGTGAGTAAATACTAGCTATATGGTATGTGGTATTCTAAACTGTCTGTTCCGGTGTCAGTGTGTTTCCGATAAGCATACAATGAAAGTATTTTGATGCTGATCGTTGGGCTTTGCGCAATAATTATGTTGCGATTGGCAGAACTCTTAATCGAATCTTTATTTCTTTTTTTTTTAAACCTAAGTTTGGTTTGCCTAGTTCAATGTTCGCCTCAATGTTTCTCTGCTCTGTTATCTATAAGAGAAGTTGAGAATAGATGGTTCTTCTCAAAACGAATACAGAATTCAAAATAAAATAAAAGTCAATTAAATAAGGCTTTATGGATATTATGGGTTTTCTAATTTGGTTGGGTATTTGGAAAATGGGTTGTTTTTGCGTTAATTGTTGGATGGTTCATTTATGTTTTATTCTTTAAATTTGTTAAATTTCTGTTGTATGTTGTTTTTATTATTTTTTTTAGCTGGCTCGCAGTCAGATTGCAGATTGATTGATAAAAACACAATATTTAGATTTTTTCTATACCCTTGTTGTGTGAATAGGTTTAGTTTTCGGTTTGTTTCGTTATCAAAATTGTGAGTTCGTTTCGTTTCGCTTATATACTTTAGCTTTGTACTTTTGATTCCAATTTTGCAAATACTTTAATAATTTACTAAGCAAGTCATGTTCATATATTGGTTTGTTGCTATCATTTCATTTAACGTGACGATTATCGGAGAATTTCAGGATTGTTGTTTTTTCATTTAGTTAGTTTTTATTTTGTGGTTTACTCAGGTTGAGATTGGTGTTTTATAAATATTTATGTAAGTAAATAAATTGTTTAACTGTATCCGTTCTATTGCTTTTCAAACTGAATTATGGTTAAGTTGGCATGAAGTTCTATTGTTATTTGCGTCAGGTCAGCAAATTTGGTTTGAAAACGTTTTTGGTCTATTGTTTTTGGTAAAATTATGATGATCTGAAATCAGAGTGCAAAGTAAAATGCGATGAGTACTAGAGCGTTTTAGGACGAATATGGATAAAGATATTTTATTTAGGGCAAGCATTTATTTGGTCCAATAATGCTTGCTAAGTAAAGTGAAGTGAAGTAAAGTGAAATAAAATTGAAATGAAATCCCGGAAAATAAAATTTTTCCATTTTCTGTACAACGAAATAAGTTTTTTTTTTTGGAATTTATCTTCTTGTTTTTTTGCACAAGCACAAGATATTCACGTTTGAGAAATAAAAATGCTCCGCGAGGTCTCGGCGATCCGCAGTCGGCTGTTCTACTCCATAGACTATTGCGTTTTTGAATTCGACGACGAAATAATAGAGAATAAAAGTTGGCTGCTGTTACTGAAAAAAGCGGCGTCGATATGGATGTGTCGAAGTGCGTCCAGGTCGAGGAGCGCAGCGGTCGGTAGGCTTATTATGAGATAAAAATGGTGTACGATAAACAAAAACGGCAACAGCAGCAGCAGCGAGAGCAGCAGCGCCAGCGCCAGCGTCAAAAACGGCAGCGCCAGCGTCTGCGCTGGCGGCAGCAGCCTCATGCGCTTTTTGGGTTAAGTCGTAAATGTGGATACCCCTGTAGAATGTAGTTCGTTGGTTCAGCCAACGGTTCGAACCATAACCATATAAAAAATGCAATGAACCAAACAATTCATTTAATAAACATGGTTTGGTCCAGGCTAAAATTCGATTGTTCGGTAGACAACTAATCCGTTGTAAGATTCGGTAATAAAAATTTGGTTATTGGAGGTAAAAACTTTTGAGGTGAAGATGACCTATGAAACAACGAGTTCACGATTTATTCCCGATAATAACAAATCTGTTACGCAAGCGCAACATTGAAACATTTTTATTATAAAATATCCTAGTAGATTTTAAGCTTTATTTTGGTAGATGGAAAATGTTTTCAGCCCACCATGACTAGTCGACAGACAGTAAAAGCCACAGCAAACGCCAACGCCAACGTCAACGCTAACGACGACGCTGACATCGACGTTGGCTGATACGTCGGCAGCCACAGTTGCAGTTGCAGTTGCAGTTGCATATTTGGAAGGCGATGCCCAGCCACATGTCTGATGTTATTGTTGTAGTGTCTCTGCTGTTATGGAAGGGAGACACAAAATTTGTCTGCCCCATTCCATTCTCCACGCGCTTGCTAGCTACACACACAGCTACATTGACAAATGCACACACACACACGCATGCACGTACGCACTCGCATATTGCAGTGTCAAGTGCAGTTTTCGCCGACGCCAACGCCAACGCCGATGCTCCGACGAGTTGCATTCGAGTGCAGCTCCTGCTGCACTTTTTACAGTAACATCCCTTATTTGGCTCCCACCCTAGCCACACTCCAAACAACTGCAACGACTGCCTGCTCTGACAAAAACCCCCACCACCCCTTTCCCATCTTCTCCACCCTTTGTTTTGCTGCTCGCCAGGTCGGTGGCATGCAAATTTGTGCACGATTTAATGTCTACTTCATGGCCTTTGCTGTCCCTGTCTCTCTTGCTTTCATGATTTACTCTCTCCATGTCTCCCTCTCTCCTTCTGTCTGGCTGTTTATGTTTATGCAATGCTTGGGCCTTATGAATGCGTGTGTGTGTGTGTAAGCCAGGATGCATTTCCGCTTGTTGCTACGGCGCTGCAATTGCACTCCTATGTACATGCATGCATATGTATGTACATATTTATGTATGTACATGCTTATGCATTCACGTATGAAACTGCGTGTGTGTGTGTGTATGGTCTATATGCACTTACATACATGCATAGAAATGCGTGTGCATGAATTTATAAGGGTGGTGTACATATATTAATTTATATAGCATTCATTTACATACATATGTATGTATGTATGTATCGTATACAAATACATACTTAACGTCCATTTTAGTTACCATTTGTCATCGCAGATGCCTCGACATCGATTTTCGGCTAGCCGGCTAGACACCCAACATTATTGATTTGCCCAAATTACTAGAAAATCTTGGAGATATAAATGAACAGCTAGTGCTAAAGCTAGAGTGAGGTTCTATCAACAAAATGCTTACTCTATATTTAACAAGTAAGAGGTTCTAGTCGGGAGCTCCCGACTAGGGAATACCCTGAACCCCCTTATTCCAACACCAAATGCAGTTCGCGCATTTCGCGTTCGTTTGAAGTCGCAACTGACTGTATTACTTGCTGACGACTCTACTCAACAGACAAACCAGCAAAAACAAGTAAGAGGTTCTAGTCGGGAGCTCCCGACTAGGGGATACCCTGAACCCTCATATTCCAACACCAAATGCAGCGCGCGCTTATAGATAGAGAGTAGCGGGGAGGTGGCGATAGGTATAAAATGAAAGATAATCGATATATATATACTTTTCTAGAAGCAACATGTCAAGTTTGGTAACTCTAGCTCTTATTATTTACCAAAATTGCTTAAAAAACAGGATATCGATATACATTTTTATCGGTTACTTGGAAACGGGGCAAGTTATCGATTATCGGAAACAAACTCGATCTGCGTAGGAACTAGGAGCATCTACATTTAAAATTTCAAGTCTCTAGCTCTTATAGGTTCTGAGATCCTTGCGTTCATACATACGGACGGACGGACGGACGGACGGACGGACGGACGGACGGACGGACGGACAGACAGACGGACATGGCTAGATCGACTCGGCTATTAATGCTGATCAAGAATATATATACTTTATGGGGTCGGAGATGCTTCCTTCTGCCTGTTACATACATTTGGATTTTGCACAAAAACATAATACCCCTTTTACCCATTTTTAATGGGTTCAGGGTATAAAAAAAAAATAGTTTCCTCGGTAGTGCACGAACTCGCGACCGACGGCAAAACTTGCTGTGCGTCTACTTAACAGCCACACCAATAATTAAGTATCATTGAGAAAAAAACGAACTAAAATAGCATTACAGAAGTTGCAATTACAATGCTGTTAGAATGCGATAGAATGCGCAGCAGACGCGCATTAATGTGTGTGTTGTACACAAATTCTTGATGTTTTCGCTAGCTGGGCCATCCAATTGCGCAGTTACATATAACTTTGGTTTTCTTTTAACCGATCTTAATGCAATTTTCTACAGTATGTATATATTATTGTACCATAGAATATTTGTGTATTCTCAAAAAGTCAATTGCATTAAAATTGTGGCTTAGATTGGTTTGCAATATAAGTTGGGTTATTAACTTGATTTATAGCTCTGCGGTGCTAGCGGGGAGGTGGCGATAGGTATAATATGAAAGATACTTGATATATATATAATATTTTAGAAGTTTGGTGACTCTAGCTCTTAATATTTACCAAAATTGCTAAAAAAAAAAAAAACAGGATGTCGATTCTTATCGATTGCTTGGAAACGGCGTAAGTTGTCGATTATCGGAAACAAACTCGATCTGCGCAGGCACTAGGAGGACCTACATCTCAGGTTCTGAGATACTTGCGTTCATACATACGGACGGACGGACGGACGACGGACGGACGGACGGACAGACAGACGGACGGACAGACAGGCGGACATGGCTAGATCGACTCGGCTATTGATGCTGATCAAGAATATATATACTTTATGGGGTCGGAGATGCTTCCTCTGCTTGCTACATCCATTTGCATTTTGTACATATACAATATACCCTTTTTACCCATTTTTAATGGGTTCAGGGTATAAAAATAAATAATAAAAATGTTCTGAAACAAAGAATATTTTATTGGGTTCACACATGATTTTATAATGTTCGGATAGAAACAAATAAAATAATAAAAAAAAATATTTTATCCAATCCTCAGTTTGCGCATCAAAGGAACTGGGATCTGTTACAGTGTAAAGAGCAATCATATAGTATATCTATATATATCTATATATCTTATTTAAAATGGTATTGAAATTCGTTTATAAGAATCATAGCAAATATCCAAATTCCTACATATTTTATAGCTTTTGCTGAATTAAATAAATTAAAGAGATTTGTGATGTGCGAGAATAATTAATTATTTATTCTTATATATGTTGGACAATTGGCTGAGAAATGGCGGAATTCCAGCAGCAAATCATTTTGGCAATCTATAGTACGTGGCAAACTATAGTACGTGGGACAATAGCCCAGTTGTAGAAGTGGGCTTAGACACAACCATAGGTACATATGTACATGCGCATATGGTAGGTATATACATACATATATAGAGATGTGTTTTTACATATATATAGGTATGTATATATGTAAAAATATTAATATTAATGCTTATATATAAGCCACACCTCTTTAGGAATGGGGGCAAATCCGGTGGTGTTAGATGAAAACGCATTTGTTTCTCACCAAATTCTTGATTAGATTGCAGTGAGGAATTGTTCTGTAATTCCAATCAATAAAGCTCGTATCATTTTCTTACCATGTAACTAACAATAACCTCAACTTTAACGTCGAAAGCAATGGGAACAAGTAAGAGGTTCTAGTCGGGAGCTCCCGACTAGGGGATACCCTGAACCCTCTTATTCCAACACCAAATGGAGCGCGCGCTTATAGATAGAGAGTAGCGGGGAGGTGGCGATAGGTATAAAATGAAAGATAATCGATATATATATACTATTCTAGAAGTACATGTCAAGTTTGGTGACTCTAGCTCTTATTATTTACCAAAATTGCTTAAAAAACGGGATTTCGATATACATTTTTATCGATTACTTGGAAACGGGGCAAGTTATCGTTTATCGGAAACAAACTCGATCTGCGCGGGCACCTGGAGGACCTACAGCTAAAATTTCAAGTCTCTAGCTCTTATAGGTTCTGAGATCCTTGCGTTCATACATACGGACGGACGGACGGACGGACGGACGGACGGACGGACGGACAGACAGACGGACACGGCTAGATCGACTCGGCTATTGATGCTGATCAAGAATATATATACTTTATAGGGTCGGAGATGCTTCCTTCTGCCTGTTACATACATTTGCACTTTGCACAAATACAATATACCCCTTTTACCCATTTTCAATGGGTTCAGGGTATAAAAATGACGCTTGCGATGACGATGACGATGGCGATGGCGATGGCAACTACCAAGGCCAAACTTATGTCAAGGTTGTCGGCCGGACGGCCGGCACCTGAAAGCCGCCTGTGCAACTATCATCACCAGCTTCTGTTTCTATTTCTATGGTATTGGTTTTGCCTCCACTTGCCGTTCGGGTTGAGATTGGCTCGGAAGTAATTCTGTTTCTGCATGGAGCCGAGCACATCTGACCCGTTTAAGCAGCTGAACGAGCGCTCCTTCGGGGGAAACTTTTGAGTTTATTGCTAGCCTCTATTTTATTTCACAACTTTAATTAATGAATTAAGTAAATGTGTCGCTCGCTGTTCGATGGAAATGAAAACAAATATAAGTAAACCGAAGTTGTTAAGCCGCCAGTTGTGTATTAAATTTAAGATATAACTTTAACATTCGATTCCCCCGTCTTATGTTTAACTTTACACAGATATATATTAAAATCTATCAGCTGTAATCAATGATTTTCGCAAATGTTACTAAGAGCAACAAATATCATAAGCATTTTCTCATTAAGAAATACTTATTGAGAAATACGAATATGAACTTTTATATACGTATTAAATGCATACCTATTTAATAAATATATATATATAAAATATATTTAAACAAGTAAGAGGTTCTAATCGGGAGATCCCGACTAGGGGATACCCTGAACCCTCATATTCCAACACCAAATGCAGCTCGCGCTAATAGATAGAGAGTAGCGGGGAGGTGGCGATAGGTATAAAATGAAAGATACTTGATATATATATACTTTTCTAGAAGCTACATATCAAGTTTGGTGACTCTAGCTCTTATTATTTACCAAAATTGCTTAAAAAACAGGATTTCGATATACATTTTTATCGATTACTTTGAAACGGAGTAAGTTATCGATTATCGGAAACAAACTCGATCTGCGTAGGAACTAGGAGCACCTACATCTCAGGTTCTGAGATCCTTGCGTTCATACATACGGACGGACGGACAGACAGACGGACATGGCTAGATCGACTCGGCTATTGATGCTGATCAAGAATATATATACTTTTTGGGGTGGGAGATGCTTCCTTCTGCCTGTTACATACATTTGCATTTTGCACAAAAACATAATACCCCTTTTACCCATTTTTAATGGGTTCAGGGTATGACAAGTAAGAGGTTCTAGTCAGGAGCTCCCGACTAGGGGATACCCTGAACCCTCTTATTCCATCACCAAATGCAGCTCGCGCTTATAGATAGAGAGTAGCGGGGAGTTGGCGATAGGTATAAAATGAAAGATAATCGATATATATATACTATTCTTAAAGCTACATGTCAAGTTTAGTAACTCTAGCTGTTATTATTTACCAAAATTGCTTAAAAAACGGGATTTCGATATACATTTTTATCGATTACTTGGAAACGCTGCAAGTTATCGATTATCGGATACAAACTCGATCTGCGCGGGCACTATGAGCACCTACATCTAAAATTTCAAGTCTCTAGCTCTTATAGGTTCTGAGATCCTTGCGTTCATACATACGGACGGACGGACAGACAGACGGACAGACAGACGGACAGACAGACGGACAGACAGACGGACAGACAGACGGACATGGCTAGATCGACTCGGCTATTGATGCTGATCAAGAATATATATACTTTATGGGGTCGGAGATGCTTCCTTCTGCCTGTTACATACATTTGCATTTTGCACAAAAACATAATACCCCTTTTACCCATTTTTAATGGGTTCAGGGTATAAAAAAACTCCTGCTGCCCACTTTCTCCCTTTGGCTTTGGTTTGATTCGGTTCGTATGGGTGTGTTTGAATGCAATTTGTTGTGAATAAATAATAGCGTAGACTGAGAACCGATGACGAGAACAGGCTGCGCTGCTGCAACTATTTACAATACATTTGCGCTGCCGACGCGCCGCCATCTTGTACGCGGGTGCAATTGCGACGGTGCGCAAAGTGGGGGTGGAAGTATTGGATGTGCCCATTTCGGTCGTACGACCCTTGGGCATATATCGGTTGGAAGAGTGCGAAACCATTCGATTTTCTGAAAACAACATCCATATTTACAATGCTAAGGGTGCGTATATATTGTTATATTCATATTATTATGATTATTCATCCAAATGCATATATGCATAAAAATCGAATTTTGGGTACGACAAAAGCAATTTAGAGAGTAAATCCATCCATATTTGAAGCCTAAAACTGACTGATACAGCTCAGGTACTATTACAATTGTTATTACACTAAATAAAAAAAAAACAAGTAAGAGGTTCTAGTCGGGAGCTCCCGACTAGGGGATACCCTGAACCCTCATATTCCAACACCAAATGCAGCGCGCGCTTATAGATAAAGAGTAGCGGGGAGGTGGCGATAGGTATAAAATGAAAGATAATCCATATATATATACTTTTTTAGAAGCTACATGTCAAGTTTGGTGACTCTAGCTCTTATTATTTACCAAAATTGGTTAAAAAACGGGATATCGATATACATTTTTATCGATTACTTGGAAACGGGGCAAGTTATCGATTATCGGAAACAAACTCGATCTGCGTAGGAACTAGGAGCACCTACATCTAAAATTTCAAGTCTCTAGCTCTTATAGGTTCTGAGATCCTTGCGTTCATACATACGGACGGACGGACGGACGGACGGACGGACGGACGGACGGACGGACGGACAGACAGACGGACATGGCTAGATCGACTCGGCTATTAATGCTGATCAAGAATATATATACTTTATGGGGTCGGAGATGCTTCCTTCTGCCTGTTACATACATTTGGATTTTGCACAAAAACATAATACCCCTTTTACCCATTTTTAATGGGTTCAGGGTATAAAAAGTTCATCGAAATCAAGTAAGAGAACTCTAGTTGGTCTAGGTGGTACGCTGTACCCAGGCCTGGCATTACAAAGATCGATATGAAATAAACTTGATTTGAGGGGAATAAAATGAGCTATTTTTATACCCTGAACCCATTGAAAATGGGTAAAAAGGGTATATTGTATTTGTGCAAAATGCAAATGTATGTAACAGGCAGAAGGAAGCATCTCCGACCCCATAAAGTATATATATTCTTGATCAGCATCAAAAGACGAGTCGATCTAGCCATGTCCGTCTGTCTGTCCGTCCGTCCGTCCGTCCGTATGTATGAACGCAAGGATCTCAGAACCTATATGAGCTAGAGACTTGAAATTTTAGATGTAGGTGCTCCTAGTGCCTGCGCAGATCGAGTTTGTTTCCGATAATCGATAACTTACTCCGTTTCAAAGTAATCGATAAAAATGTATATCGAAATCCTGTATTTTAAGCAATTTTGGTAAATAATAAGAGCTAGAGTCACCAAACTTGACATGTAGCTTCTAGAAAAGTTTATAAATATCAAGTATCTTTCATTTTATACCTATCGCCACCTCCCCGCTACTCTCTATCTATTAGCGCGAGCTGCATTTGGTGTTGGAATATGAGGGTTCAGGGATCTCCCGACTAGAACCTCTTACTTGTTTAAATTTTAAGTTATTTTCTCGATATCGACGCGTTTATACATACGAATATGCCTAGATCTGTTGATAATGAACTGGAATAAATATACTTTATGGCGCCCTCCTGTTCGCACAAAAGCATTATACCCATTATTGGAATACTTCCGTAAGTCTGGTAAGCATGTGCTTGTATACAATAGTGTAGCTTAGTCGTAGAATATGCGGCCTTGAGCGTCATCGTCTTAATTCTGCAACTTCTTATGTTCCGTTTTTAGTTAGTTTTTGTTAGCCCGCACTTAGACTGTGCCCAATCCCTAGTCCAAGTCCATTGATGTATGTATGTACAATATGCCATGTTATTTGCCCACTATGTGGGCATAATTATCCAAAAACTGCGTCAGTCTGAAGGACTTCTGTACATAAAATGTATTAAAATACACACACACACCCACAATACTCACATACGGTCATACGCACATGAGTTCTCACACACACACACACAATTTACATTAGATTTGTACATAACTGCAGACATACATGTATATGTTAATGTCCGATATATACTACTTGTACAGACATACATACATACTTACATGCGTATGTTTGCATGTGTACGCGTATATTCGAAAACGTTAATAGGACTAAAATATGTATGCATACATATATAGATATAGGCGAGTGTATTGAAATTGGCGAGGCGAGGCGGAAGATGAGGAGAGGGTACGCCCAGCGTATATGTACATAAATACGTATATGTACAAATACCTATATATTTTCGTACATACTTAAGTAAATATATTTGCATAATGCAGGTGGGGAGATGCAGGTCGTGAATAAACGCATATTTTACATGAATATTGGGTGTGTTAAAGTACACACACACACACACATACAGAAATCTCCAATATCTATATATCTACATATGTATATATTATATAATATATAATAATTATTGTTAATGCATACCAAATGCCCATTTCACGCTCGGTGCAATAAAATTACCCTCTTAGCGACATCCCGTCTAATGTAGCTGTACAATTCTGTATACAATTACGTATTTATCGAAACATCCACAATATATGTGAATATATAATCTGTATATAAGGCACGAATTCAGCTTTTCCCGGAACTTGGCTCGTTATTGATATATAGTCACGCAAAAGAAGAGAAAACAAGTAAGAGGTTCTAGTCGGGAGCTCCCGACTAGGGAATACCCTGAACCCTTTTTGAGGTGCTAGCGGGGAGATGGCGATTGGTATAAAATGAAAGATACTTGACATATATATAATATTCTAGAAGCTCTTATTATTTACCAAAATTGCTTAAGAAACAGGATTTCGATATACACTTTTATTGATTACTTGAAAACGGAGTAAGTTATCGATTATCGGGAAAAAACTCGATCTGCGCAGGCACTAGGAGCACCTACATCTAAAATTTCAGTCTCTAGTCTCTTATAGGTTCTGAGATCCTTGCGTTCATACATACGGACGGACGGACGGACGGACGGACAGATAGACGGATGGACGGACGGACAGACAGACGGACATGGCGAGATCGACTCGGCTATTGATGCTGATCAAGAATATATATACTTAATGGGGTCGGAGATGCTTCCTTCTGCCTGTTACATACATTTGCATTTTGCACAAATACAATATACCCCTTTTACCCATTTTTAATGGGTTCAGGGTATAAAAAATCAAAATATAATAGTCTACCCATCTATACACATATTGAAATATGTTCGATAAACGCTTAGATATCTTAGAATAAGAAAATCTATGTATCTAACTAATTTTATAAATATAATTTGCTGTCCTGAAAAAAAGAAATGATTTTTAAGAAAAACTTAGCGAGAAAGTGTAATTAATAATTAATTTCGAAAAAAAAATTATTAATCCGATCTACTTGATCTCTAAAACTACATAAGTAAGAAACTTAAGCCTTAAAATATGGGCTATAGATATGTATAGAAGAAACAAGTAAGAGGTTCTAGTCGGGAGCTCCCGACTAGGGGATACCCTGAACCCTCTTATTCCATCACCAAATGCAGCGCGCGCTTATAGATAGAGAGTAGCGGGAAGTTGGCGAAAGGTATAAAATAAAAGATAATCGATATATATATACTGTTCTAGAAGCTACATGTCAAGTTTGGTGACTCTAGATCTTATTATTTACCAAAATTGCTTAAAAAACGGGATTTCGATATACATTTTTATCGATTACTTGGAAACGGGGCAAGTTATCGTTTATCGGAAACAAACTCGATCTGCGCGGGCACCTGGAAAGCCTACAGCTAAAATTTCAAGTCTCTAGCTCTTATAGGTTCTGAGATCCTTGCGTTCATACATACGGACGGACGGACGGACAGACAGACGGACATGGCTAGATCGACTCGGCTATTGATGCTGATCAAGAATATATATACTTTATGGGGTCGGAGATGCTTCCTTCTGCCTGTTACATACATTTGCATTTTGCACAAAAACATAATACCCCTTTTACCCATTTTAAATGGGTTCAGGGTATAAAAACGTCTTTTTGTTAGATTGAACTGCTCTCGAAATCATTCAATTCTAATTATCGCACTCTGTACGCATAATTATAATTTTCTATTATGTTTAAACTTTATACAATCAATACAGTGCATTTCTTGATTTTACATGCCTACATACATATTTGACTAACTGGTAGTTAATGTAGAAATGGTAATGGGAATGCAATTCACATTTTACAGGTACAATTGAGATCTGTTTAGGAGGGTCGCACATGTAGCCTCAGGTCGCGAACATATCTCCACTTGCGATCGAGCAGATGGCGCACTACTACTCTATTGACCCAGTAGCGGCGAGCTCTCCATAAGGTGAAAAAAGGTGTATAAATTCACTATCTTCCACCTATACATGTATTTGTAGCGGTATTTGTTTCCGTATCTGTATCAGAATCTTGTACTGAAGGCAGAAAACGAGTTTAAGAACTCTGAGACTTGTATTTAGCGACGGCGCATTGCTCGTATATTTACCTAAATGCTGGTCATGCTGCTTGGAATAAGAAGTATTGAAACGTGGGTACGTATCTATCAACGTATCGATTTGAGTGCCTTTAACAGCTAGTGACTGGAAATTAAACGTAGGTCCTGCTAGTGCCCACAATACTCCATTTAAACATAAGTTTTTATACCTTGAACCTATTAAAAATGGGTAAAAAGGGTAAATTGTATTTGTGCAAACTATATAACAGGCAGAAGAAGGTATCTCCAACCCCATAATGTATATATATTCTTGATCAGTATCTAAAGCCGAGTCGATCTAGCCATGTCCTTCTATGTATGAACGCAAATTTATCAGAAACTATAAGAACTAGAGACTTGCAATTTTAGCTGTAGGTCCTCCTAGCGCAGATCGAGTTTGCTTCCGATAATCGATAACTTACTCCGTTTCCAATAATTGAGCCATTTTGGTAAATAATAAGAGCTAGAGCCACCAAACTTGACACGTAGCTTCCAGAATAGTATATACATATATGGTATCTTTCAAGGAAGGAGATGGTTCTGGGTATCCGCTAGTCGTGCACTCCCGACAAGAGCATTCTTACTTGTTTTTAATTATAGCACAAAAATTATAAGGCCAAGACAATCCAAACTTAGTATCTAGGTTCCTGTATAATATCTACCAGATTACTTTTGATATCACCCCCAATACCCCCAAAAACGTACTTTGCGACTTGATATATTCACTCAGATGAATGAAGAGGTTCTAGTCGGGAGCTCCCGACTAGGGGATACCCTGAACCCTCTTATTCCATCACCAAATGCAGCGCGCGCTTATAGATAGAGAGTAGCGGGAAGTTGGCGAAAGGTATAAAATAAAAGATAATCGATATATATATACTGTTCTAGAAGCTACATGTCAAGTTTGGTGACTCTAGATCTTATTATTTACCAAAATTGCTTAAAAAACGGGATTTCGATATACATTTTTATCGATTACTTGGAAACGGGGCAAGTTATCGTTTATCGGAAACAAACTCGATCTGCGCGGGCACCTGGAGGACCTACAGCTAAAATTTCAAGTCTCGAGCTCTTATAGGTTCTGAAATCTTTGCGTTCATACATACGGACGGACGGACGGACAGACAGACGGACATGGCTAGATCGACTCGGCTATTGATGCTGATCAAGAATATATATACTTTATGGGGTCGGAGATGCTTCCTTCTGCCTGTTACATACATTTGCATTTTGCACAAATACAATATATCCTTTTTACCCATTTTCAATGGGTTCAGGGTATAAAAATTGTCCAAGTTCAAGTCCAAGTTTTGTTCAAAGCGATCTGGGATATGTGAATGATCGGTAAGCGTATTTGTACATGGGTAATTAGTTTAACCATCCGCTGACTTACGAACTACTCTTGTGCGATGTTTGATAATGGAAAGGGCATCTGGTAAGCTTTTATTAATTATTGTTTGTTTGTGTGTGTGAGGCCAGCGGACACCAGTAAAAGATTTTCTAACGGTGGCCACGCATGCGTCTTGCTTTTAGAGGTTTCTTAATATCAGCTACAGCAACCCCTGCGACCCGACAGCGGTCAACCCTAGCGCTAAAGGGGCCGCAAGCAGCTCCAAGTTATCGTAGACCCAGCCAGCGAACGGTATACTCAAATATCATATTTTATGTCCCTTGGCAGATGTTCCGGCGTTTGCCGTAGCTGCGATTTGCATACTTTCATAGTTTCCATAGCCCCAGTGCGTAAACGACAACGGGAATGGACCCTACCTGACCGATCTCTGGCAGCGGCATAAAGAGTAGCGAAAGGGGCAGGGGCAGGGGCAGGGGCAGGGGCGCCTGCTGCCTGCTAATTTATGCATAAAGAGAACAGGACATCAACTGAAATCACATACACACACATGCTTACGGGCAGGTAGTGCCCGAAAAACCATCTGAATGCAAGGGTTCAACATTGATTTGGCCGTTGTGCTTTTCGGTCATCCGGATCGGTACGGAGAGCTGACAGCTGGTGGCTCTGGGTCGCTCCGGCTGCCCCTGTCCATCCATCCCTTGTCTGCCCTCTGAAACCGTGCCTAAGCTCATTTGCATAACGTTTGTCTTGTCCGAACGTTGCGTTCCACGTACTGTGTGGAACGTCGCAGAGTTCATCATCTGATTGTTAGCCGCATTTATATATATGTATGTGCATATTACTGTTTGAATAAAACTATATGCACATGTATAACTAGCTGATATTTCCCGGACTTTCCCGGTCCCAAGTTTGCGTTTCAGATATTATGCAATAATTTACAATTTCCACTTCCCACCCGCGGAAAATTTGAAACTACCCGTACTAACTTGAATTTCACGTCTTAAGCGATATAATTATACCCTGAACCCATTAAATATGGGTAAAAGGGGTATAATGTTCTTGTGCAAAATGTAAATGTTTGTAACAGGCAGAAGGAAGCATCTCCGACCCCGTAAAGAATATATATTCTTGATCAGCATCAATAGCCGAGTCGATCTAGCCATGTCCATCTGTCTGTCCGTCCGTCCGTCCGTCCGTATGTATGAACGCAAGGATCTCAGAACCTATAAGAGCTAGAGACTTGAAATTTTAGCTGTAGGTCCTCCAGGTGCCCGCGCAGATCGAGTTTGTTTCCGATAAACGATAACTTGCCTCGTTTCCAAGTAATCGATAAAAATGTATATCGAAATCCCGTTTTTTAAGCAATTTTGGTAAATAATAAGAGCTAGTCACCAAACTTGACATGTAGCTTCTAGAATAGTATATATATCTGCATTTGGTGTTGGAAGAAGGGGGTTCAGGGTATCCCCTAGTCGGAAGCTCCCGACTAGAACCTCTTACTTGTTTTTATTTTATATAAGGAAGCACATTTTTTGCACAAATCTTAGATCGCCTATAAACACCAACTTTATTAAAGATAACTGTTTCCAAAATGTGGTGTTAACGGTTCTAATGTCTTTCCAAAGGCATGTGACAGGCATAAGGAAGCATTTTCAACCTCATTAGGTGTATATATTCTTCGCCATATCAGTCTGTCTGTCTACATCTGTAATATAATTGTAAAATTCTATAGCATTTTTTACTTTTCAATTTAATTCTTTAAAATGAGAATACAATTTACATATTAGACATACAAGTATAGTCCATTTTGGCTGCGTGGTGTGAAACAAAATAAGCATTCTTATATAGAATCTTTGACCCGGATCATTTAAGAGGGACAGAATTTGAAGAGAAATCAAACTGGGTTTGCCACTCAAAAGAGACAATACTACATTCATTCACTAGTCTGGAATTCGATCACGGAATGGTTTTAACCAAAAGGGGCATTGGACATAGATAACGTAAGTAAGTATACATAATTCTTACTTTTTAAAGCTTTCTATAGAGTCGCTTGCTTCTCATGATTTCACTTGCCGAAATTCCTCCAGGCCAAAGCGCATATAATCAATCATCTGGCAGCAAAGCAAAAAAAGTCTATAAAGTTAAGAAAAGATATCTAAGAAATGTGTGTGCTTGGTGGAAGGGTGGTGTATGGTGGCAAATGGGTGGGATGCCGGGTGAATGTTTGTTCTCCTTTTCGTGGCTGGCCCTTGGGCCTGTCCAACAGGCAAGAGCTGGGCTGTAACAATCCGGGCAGCAAGTGCTTCAAACCCAGAATCAGAAAAGGAAAGGAGGAAAAAAAAAAAAAAAAATTATTATAGACAACAGGGCAAGAAGTGTGAAAGAAAAGTGAAAGCATTGCCATTTTATTTGTTTGTGTTTGGCCGTTAAAGATTCCGGGAACCCGCACCATGTTTTTCTTTCTTCTTTATTTCTCGCTTGCAACTCGTTTACCAAGCGTCGTTGTGAACCAACCCCACCCAGTCGCCATTGGGAGTAATAGTTGCCCATTTTTTGCTAGTCTTTTCGGTTTTTTTTTTGTTCCTTCAGTTCGGTATGGCACTTTTTTTTCCGCCACAACGGGAACGCGGCAGCGCCAGCAGAGGCAGAGGCAGCGTTCGCTGCAGCGTTGGCGGATGGCGATGGCCACGCTTCGTTTGGGTGATTATGGGAGGGGGCCGTTTGTAGCTGTGGGCTCTGTACGTAACTGGAGAAGAAGTAGAGACAGAAGCACACAAAGATCCTGCGCAAATACAATTTAATTGAGGGGAGAACCGGGTGTGGCACGTCCAGTACCAGGCCTAAGGAGGTGCCGGATGTGCGCTGGGAGGCCGAGGTATGGGCAATGAGATGCTGTTCCGTTCAGTGGCGTTTACAAACTGGACTCGTGTTCTCGCTCTCTTTCGCTCTCGCTGTCTTGGCCGCGCGCACAACAATTTAGAATTTAATTTTCTCGAAAAGAAGCAAATCAACAAAAATTGAAGTGATAAAAAGGAAAACGCAGCCCGGAAAGTGGTGGCAAGCTGATGTTAGAGTTGGAGCATATCACTTTGTACTCTACCACAAACTGTGCAGACTATTATAGGTGTCATAAGAAATGCAACTGTTCAACTTTTAAAATAATATCGATAATCAAAAGTATTGGGAATAACACAAGCTTGCTTAGCTTTGACAAGCTCTTTAGGATCCATGTGTTCGTACCTACTGAAATAATTTCTTACATTTAAAGAAACGAAAGCTCGCAGCATCTCTAGAAACATCTTATACGTATCTTATAACATTAACCTGAATGTGATTGCAGGGTATCTTTATATACAAGACATCTTTTGATTTGTTTCAACAGAAATTGTATTAGTAGTGGTAGAAATTTGGATTCAGCCGTTTGTTTCTTGTTTTCTTTTTCGTTCGTTTCCCATAATTTCCTTTCGTTTCGACTTATTTTTCTTTTTTTTTCTCGGCTACTATGTTTAATTGCCCGAAAGTGGCGTAGCGGGCACGACTTTATCAGAAGTAGGAGGGGTTCAAGTGGCTGATATAACTGCTGTGAAGAAGAAAAGAAACAGTTAAACACATCAGCACCGGCAGCAGCAGGGAGCAAGTTTGAGTGGTCTATCAAAAAGTTTTCAACTAGGCGGTACCCTGCACTCTGACTTACATTTTATTATGATAATATATGAGCTCTAGTCGGAAGTGTCCGACTACGGAATACCCTGAACTTTTGAGAAAAATTGTTTGCTGGTTCCAATTGGACCTTCTATTTATATTGCCCGAAGGTTTGTGGGAAGGGGGAGGTACCCAATAAATGTTACAATTGGTGACTCTAACTCTCTTAATCTAATAGATATGCTATGAAATAGGATTTCGAAATTGATTTATATCGATTTTTTGTTAAGTTGTTCAAGTTGTTGAAGGTCGGATAAAAATCGTACTGCGCGGCTCTATAAGCTCTAGCTTATATAAGTTTTGAGATCAATCCGTTCATACAAGGGGGCGTTCAGAGGGGCGCGTAGGGCTAAGTCAACTCAAGTATTGATGCTGACCAATAATTTTTACACTTCATGGGTTCTGTAATGCATCCTTCCCCCTGTTACAAACATTTGCACAAAACTAGTATACCCTTATTATCCATATTCAATAGGTTCAGCGTATGTAAATATTAAAAAATTTAATTGTCATATTGTTACAGAAGACTGTCTTACTGTCCGACCGTCTATCACTTTTTGACCCTACTCTTTGATGGTCTATTTCAAACAAAGTGTCCAGATTCCTGAAATTTAAAAATAATACAAGTAACCAAGTATGACGCAGACGGAAGATGCTAGTTGCAATATGTTTGCCTATTAATTGTGGTCAAATACGTTTTCATCTATCTATTGTACAAATTTACAAAACTCTTTTAAATAAGTATGGAATCGTCATACTTTGACTTTTTAGTTGTGCTGTAAACTCTTTCTTTGTATGTGGATGATTGTGCGTAAGCGAAGTACGGTGCGCGGTTGAAGCGGGATGCAAAGAAAACAGAATTTAAAACGCACCAAGCCACTTAACTATCTTTTTTTAAATTTTTCTTTTGATAGCTTGCTTGAAATAATAATATAAATTACAATGCGAAACCCTTCCTTTCAGTAAGTGGATGGCAATGCCAGTTTTTATACCCTCGCATTGTAACCCTTTCACGCACTTTTTCCATTACAAACGCGCAAGCACACGAATTCACACACATATCTCCTGTGTACATGCAATGTGTATGTGTGTGTGTGTGTATATGTATGCATGATATAATGTTAATTACAGAGCTTGGAACGTTTACGCGGTCGCGTCGTGCATTCTACCGTAAAAACGTCTGCTGACCGCCGTGTCGGCTGCTGTTACTGCCGATTGGCTTTTGTTTTGTCCCAGTTCCTCTCCCTATTTCTGTTCCAGCTCTGTCCCACATATATAACACCCCTCCTCTGAGTAAGGTAACGGTAACGGCAACGGCAATCGGTGTGCTTGTTGCAGGAACTTCTGTTGCAACAACAGTTGCAGAATTATCCTGACCGCAGCCCAATTTTTTACTTATTTTGTCAACTCATATTCCACCTTGCCAATAAGATTCAGTTTTGCAACAAGAACATTAAATACTGCGAAATCTTCTAGTTTTAAACAATTATGGACTATGAATGTATTTTATTCAGTTTTTTTTTTTTGTTTTTAAGTATTTACATTGTTTTGTATTGTATATTTGTGTGTATTTATTAAATTAAGACAAAAGACAAAATTTACCCTTCAAATGATTCCAGTGCCTTCCCGATTACCTCTGCCCTTTATATACAGATGTCATTTAATTCAATGCCATTTTAACCTTCGATACACATACATACATATCTTACATTTGTTATGGTATGTAGTTTTCCTTAACTCAATTAAAGAAATTATTAGGTGTGTTGATATTTCTGCTTTTCGATACTATCTCTCCTATCCCTCGCACTCTTTTTATTGCTTGGTATAAAAATCGCTCAAAAAGTAATCAAAACTTTTATAACTGTGGCCAGATAATTACAAAGGTTGTCGAAAGTTGTGTAAAACGCGCTTTTCCAATGGCCAATGACTCAAGCGCTTGATAAGCAATTGAAGGACCCGTTAAAGTAAAAAAAAAAAGAAAAACACTTTTTTTTTTTCAATTTTTATGCATCAGCTAATTACCCTTATTACATAATCATAAGTATATGTCTATTACTTATAAATGTATATACTGACTGACTTATTGGGGATCAACGCAGCCCAATCTAAAAGAGCTAGGGTGTGTTTGAGAAATTCCTACTGCTAATGGGGTAAAATCGAGAAAAATTGTTCCAAGCAGCCCTAATCTTATTTTTAAAGATCTTTTTTCGAATGCATTTGAGTGATAGTTTACACTTTTTGGAAAATCCACCTTCCGTGGTGGAAACGAGTTCTAACTTGTCCCAAGGAACTGAGTTAGGCATGTCGGCTAAGTCTGCTTTAAATTGAATCAGTAGACAAGTATTCTAGTAAATAAAGTTGTTTTTTAACTTAATTTTTATTGTGTCACTTGTTCGACTAGACAATTATGATTGTTTTATTTGCGGCCAATAGGAGGCCATCCCTGGGAGTGAACGTGTTACAATGCACGCGATATTTAGATGGGTGTGTCGGGCCAACAAAGGGTTTGATGTGCCTTCCGATTAATAGGGCACGGAAAATTTACTGTACTTAATTAAAAATTGAATAAATATAAATGAAGGTGCGGCCGCTCATTAACGCACCCTTACATACACACACACACACATGTCTACCCCCAAAATTGCAAAATCTATAGCTTAAGAGATAGAGGTACACTTTGCGGTTTTTTGGATCACAGATGATTTTCTTTCCAGATTAAGTCGCGCCCACAGACGACTATCTTTACAATTTGAAATGAAAAGTTGCTGTGGTTGAAGCTCTTATTGTGTGAGATATTTTAAAATACAGCAATCTTATATGTTTTTATACCCTGGATCCATTGAAAATGGGTAAAAAGGGTATAATGTTTTTGTGCAAAATGTTAATGTAACATACAGAAGGAAGCATCTCCGACCCCATAAAGTATATATATTCTTGATCAGCATCAAAAGGCAAGTCGATCTAGCTATGTCCGTCTGTCTGTCCGTCCGTCTGTCCGTATGTATGAACGCAAGGATCTTAGAACCTATAAGAGCTAGAGACAAATTTTAGTTGAAGGTCCTCCTAGTGCCTGCGCAGATCGAGTTTGTTTCCGATATTCGATAACTTGCCCCGTTTCCAATTAATCGATCAAAATCTTTATCGAAATCCTGTTTTTTGAGCAATTTTGGTAAATAATAAGAGCTAGAGTCACCAAACTTGACACGTACAGTGGCTCACAGCTTATTTTATGCAGTGCATACTCACGACTTAAGAGCTATGTAGCAACAAAACTATTAGGAATTGAATAAACATTTTGGTACCATTTTAAGGAGTAATTTGTCTAGTTAGTAAGGAACATAATTTATTAATAATAAATAGTTACTATATGCCTTCAAAATTAAAAAACAAAAAATACTGACAATTTTAGGCCACAGCTTATTTTATACAGACACTTCTGTGTGCAGTGGTACTTTACTGTTGTACCACCTAGCGTTACTTTATTTTTCTATGCCTTTACTATGCTTCTAGAAACGTGTTTACAAACATTTTTTTTCTAAATTTGTCACTTGAAGTGTCCATATTAGGGAATATTTAAAATGGAGCCTTAAACAACAATTGAGCAAGAATCGGGTGCTATATAAAGACAGAAAGGCTCCGAACTCGAATTTCAAGGAGAGTGGCAAGCGACACATTGTAATGAAAATAAATGCCAGTACGCGACTCTCTGCTGTAAAACTTACATCCAAAGTTTAAGAAGAAATTATTCGCCGGGTACTGCGCGATCATGGTTTTAATGGCCAAGTAGCCCGCAGAAAACCTTTCATCAGTTCAAAGAACAGACTTTGTAGACTCAGCTTCGCCAGAGAACACGTTTCAAATGCACCAGATTTATAAAACTCTGTGATATTCGCAGATGAGTCGAAATTCATCATTTTCTGATTATACGGCATGTCTTACGTTTGACTAAAACCAAAAACTGAGCATGTCAAAGATAACTTAAAAGCAACTGTTAAACATGGCGGTGGATATATACAGATGCCAGCTGGAGGTACCGGTAACTTAACTTTTATTGAGAGTACGATGGACAAACTAATGTTCATTCAAATTTTAAAAGGTATTTTACAGCAAAGTGCTGAAAACTGGACATACGGTCGAATTTTTGGTGTTACCAGTATAATGACCCAAAACACAAAGCATGTATAGTTCAGTTGTGGCTTACTTATAACTGCCCCCAATTTATGACTCCGCCAGCCCAGTCTCCAGGCTTAAATGTAATTGAAAATGTATTGTCAATATTCCAACAAAACATTCGAAAACACAAAATTTCCAATAAAAACGACCTTAAAGTGGCGCTAAAGGCTGAGTGGCAGAAAATTACACCAGAAGTAACTCAATAGTTGGTGGCATCAACGCAGAATCGCTTTAAATCATTTGTAAACAACAAAGGCTATCATACCAAGTATTAAAAATATTAATTTTACCATAAAAAGTAAAGTTATCCAAATCCCAAGGACCTGCATAAAACAAGCTGTGAACTAAAATTTTCAGTATTTGTTGTTTTTTAATTATTTATTATCGGGGAGCTCCCGACTAGAACCTCTTACTTGTTAAATGTGTAAACATGGTTGAATAAAATGTATTTAAATTTAATTATGTAATTATTGTTTTATATTAAGCAGTTCGAGTCCCTGCTAGGGGCTAATCAACAGCATTGAGTTGAAACTCTGCTAAAAGAGCTCAAGCGAGAGAGTTTTACCTAAAATATCCCATGGTACTTTTCAAAAGCGACATCTACGAGCCGGCAGCTGCACTACGACGGAGCCATATTTGTTGCAATTTATGTCGGTTTTTAATTCAGTGGGTTTTATGTCTTGTTCAAAGCCTTGCACACCCAATAAGTGCTCAAAATGCCACACATCCCCATATAGCTCATAATAATATTCATCATCTAATCTTAATATGCCAATCACATGCCTACAAAATTGATTTAAAAAGTTGAAAAGCCGCAAGGCAATTAATTAACTTTTTACGCAACGAAATCCGCTTTACGTTAGTATTTACAAAAATAAAAATTAAAAACGATTTGAGAGTAACGAAAAAAACCAGGAGCTAGATTTAAAAAAAATGCCGAAAAAACATCCAGCGCATATGCGCATAAAAAAATGTTCGTGAAAATTCCCAGGGGATCACGACACATAATTGCTGCGATTTGCCGCCTTTTAACTTGTTTTTATTCTCACATTGTACTGCGCCCGGAATGGGATTGGCCACTTTGGCATTTAAACAAACACATTATGTTGTTGGACAAATATTGTGCGGCACCGCGGACCAGCACTGGTCAGCACGGTTACTACGTCCACGGCACTCAACCACAAAGTCATGTTAATTAACATGCGGCCAGATGCGATTTTTGGTCGTACCCGGGCCCGATCTCAGTCCCAGCGGCGGGGAAGCAGACATTGGCAAATGGCGAAAGTGAATTTGAATATGCTCCTGCTCCCTTCCATGACTGTTGCCCAAATTCGCAAGTGCGAAAACGGCAGAACTTAAAAAAAAAACACACACACATACGAAGCGACCGACAAAATAAAAAACAGGCAAAAAAATCCGTTGAAATAATTTCGTTGGCTTCTTTTTCTGAACATACCCCAATCGCAATTTGCTTTGACTCACATAGCCAATCCCAAGGAAAAAAAAGATACGCCGTGCTTACAGCGGGAGCACAACCAAAGAAGATTAGCTCCTGCTTTTCATGTTTGGCCCATCGATTAATTGATTTGGCTTGTTAACATATCCCCCTTGTGTGCAGTAATTCCTGTTTTTGCCTTTTAAGTGCGTTGTCAGATTGCCAGAGCAAAGTGATAATGGCTCAGAATAATTTAGAGGGATTCAATAGAGAGATGACAAATAACGAACCTCTATTAGGAGTACTTCAGTCAGGTTTACTTCCCGCTTAAAAGGATTAATTGTGATTTTTAACTCGGCCCAAAAAGCCATTTATTTCAAATTTCAGCATCCTAGCTCTTACGGTTGCGTGCGTTGATCATCAATCAGTCAGTCAGTCAGACGGTACCCACCGTTTAATATATACAGATATATATATGATCGGTGGTTCCTTTTCGTTCGCTAGATGGCGCCAGCTCGATTCCGATAAATAATTATGATTGAATTCATCAACAATCGCTGGAACAACTGTCGATATTTGGTGTATGTGTGAAGGTCTAAGATGCTGCGAACCTCATCTTTATCCTCCGGTAATCGATGCGCTGGCAAACTTGCTTAAAAAGCCCTGTAAAGGTCCTAAATTCGTACTAAAAATTGTGTCGTAGTAAGGTACCAAGTTTACTTTAATTTAATTTAACGATAAATTTTTGCAACGAAGCACAATAGACACAATAGACACAGCAAATGTAAGTGGTGTGTTAAAAAACGCAACTCCCCTTCGCTCAAAAAATGTTTCATTTATATTCACCATAATAGTCACAGGCGTTCTCCACGAACATATGAGTCGACTGTGTCTCTCATACAATGCAAGCACATGTGTGAATGCTCTCATAAGCAGACACTGAATTTAAGAGCGTAAGAGTGAGTAACTTGCAATTATTTCTCTTTGGAAATACTCCGCTCTTAGTAAAGTTTCAGAGACGGTTAATGGTTAATAAACAATAAGTGCATTCGATTGATATCATTATTTGTAAGCATTTTTCTCAAGCACAACTCGAATACATTCTGATGTTGTTTTAAAGCGCAAAAACCAAAAATAAAATAAATGTGTTATGTGTGTATTTTTTTAGCACTATAATTCTACTATTGGAAAAAGCGGACATTGAAAAATTTTGGCGTCATTTATCAAGTACAATCATGTATTAGGTTTTTATGTAGTACTTTGAATTGAACGAAATTTTAAACTTCGCCCTGACAACCTTTTACCCGCATTTTCCATTGAGGAGACCTGTGTTTTTGAAAAGTGTGATACATGTTTTAAATACGACGGCAGTTTGCGGAAACAATAATATGAAAGATACTTGAACTGTAATTTTGTGACTCTAGATCTTAAGAGCTAATATGTAGGCTTAAAAAAGATTATTTCTATATAGAGCTTTATCGATAGCTTGGAACAGGGATAGTTATCCATCATCGGACAACATTATACCCCTTTTACCAATGAGAGAATAATACTTCAAGTTCCTGGCATTCGTAGTTTTCGAGATTGTACATACACGTATACGTACATATGTTTAAGGTTTATAATATTGTATTGTATGTTAATTAATAATAGTCATGGCACAAAGTAGAAAGTGTTTCTTAATAATAGTCTTAGTGAGTCAACTTCACGCTGCTGCAGACCAAAACCGATCAGATTGACAACCGACGATTCGTGTATATCGCTAGTTTATCGAATGATCGGGGCATGTTAATTAACAGGATTGTGTTAACTCCTACCTACGAACAGACAGGCGAAGTGGCGACTAAGTCGTTCTGATCCAGAATATAAATTCTTTATAAAGTTGGAGAGGCTGCGTTCAGCCTGTTACATACATTTGCTCAGAACCATTATACCCATTTTTCTATATTCAATGGGTTCAGGATGTATAAAGAAAACAATGACCAGAGCATAACCACGACTTTAGTCATGACAGAGCAGGCCCCCCCCTCCCATAGCTATGAAGTGCAGTCAACAGGTTGTTGGCGTCATGTACCCATGTCCAGTGCGTTTCCTAAATAGACGTGTATTTTTTTATTCATTACTTTGGATGCTTTTTTTGTCGAACACTTTGTATCCATTATCGCATTTTTTCCACGGTTTTGCCAACCGTTTTTTTTTTTAACGCCGGGCACTCCCCAAAGGGGTTCGCATGCCGTAATGTAGCCTCTACCCGCAGCCCCAGTTCCAGTTCCAGCCACAGCCGCAGCCGCACATCTGGTCAACAATTATCTCATAAACTGCACGTCGACATTGGCACACGTTCATTTGACGGTTTGTTGTAGGCCTGAGTCGGAAGAAGTGCTCAGCATTTCAACACTCGGCCGCGACTGTGGCACAGGTTTAACTGCAGTAATTGACGAGAGCAAATCGGAAAAAATTAAAGGCTTGTTGTGGATTTGAGTTCTGCGTTTGTTTTGGCTAATTTGGTAATCCAATTTTAATCAACGGCTAATTTAATTAATCGCTCGATAATGTTGATGCTTTGACTCCCCTAAGTGAATTTATCACCAAAGGTAACTGATGTATATCTGATTTTTTAAAAGGCAGTAGACGTGTTTATTAATACTCTGAAATTGTTAAGTATTTTTGTACTCGATGCTTGTTAAATATCTTAAAAATGTAAATACATATTTGCAGAATTCATTGCAGTAGGGTGACAAGTATGACTGTATCAATATAACTCTTCGTGTTAATCAATGTATAACTCTATCCGTTTATCCGTCAATACGTGCATATTTCATGGCAAAACGAGTGAGAGTGTAGAGCACTCGGCAGTGCACGACATCTAACATCAAAGCAGCTTGGGTAGCCCAAATAAATTTTTTTCCCCTGAACCCATTAAAAATGGGTAAAAAGGGTATATTGTATTTGTGCAAATGTATGTAACAGGCAGATGGAAGGATCTCCGACCCCATAAAGTGTATATATTTTTGATCAGCATGAATAGCCGAGTCGATCTAGCCATGTCCGTCCGTCCGTCGGTCTGTCCGTAAGGATAAACGCAAGAATATCAGAACCTATAAGAGCTAGACACTTAAAATTTTAGCTGTGGGTCCTCCTAGTGCCTGCGCAGATCGAGTTTGTTTCCGATAATCGATAACATATTCCGTTTCCAAGCAATCGATAACAATCGATATCGACATCCTGTTTTTTGAGCAAATTGGGTACATAATAAGAGTTAGAGTCACCAAAAGTGATATGTTTATTGTAGAATAGTATATGTATACCAAGTATCCCCCATTTTATACCTATCGCCACCTCCCCGCTACTACCTCATAGCTATATATCAAGTTAAGAACCCAACTTGTATTGCCCACCAATTTAAGATTCAATTTTAATGCAATTTACTTTTTGAGAATACACAATTACAATAATATATACTGTAGAAAATTTTATTAAGTTCGGATGGGGCAGCTAGTTCAAATTCCAAGAACTTCTGTGTACATGTACACACACACATTCATGCGCGTTTTTTCTCAATAAGACTTAATTATTTGTGTGGCTGTTGAGTATAGGTAGTGGCAAGTGGTGCGGTCTTCGCGAGTTCGAGCCCTGCCGAGGAAACTATTTTTTTGGCTGCTGTGGCAGTTGAGTAGAGACGTCATCAAGTAGTGCGATTAGTTGCGAGCTCGAACTGGTGTTGGAATAAGGGGGTTCAGGGTATTCCCTAGTCGGGAGCTTCCGACTAGAACCTCTTACTTGTTATTACTGCTATAGCAAAGCTAAAGCAAAGCTCGTAGTAAGAGCTGCATTTGGTGTTGGAATAAGAGGATTTAGCGTATAACATAGTCGAGAACTCCCGACTGGAGCCTCTTGCTTGATTGTATACATATGTTGGTTTAACAGCTTTGATTAGAAATGTGCAATGCAATGATAATGCATCATTGAGTGACCGGGGCATTCTTCAAGACGATTTGTAAATCACGAAACAGGCTTTAAGGACTGTGGTGGGGTTTTTTTGCGTGTTTAGACTGAGAAAACAATCAGAAAGGTCACACATCACGAAAGGGGTTGTTCTGCAAAAGGTTGATTTTAAGCATGAGTATTTCGTTCGGAACCTAGACCAGTTGACCAGTTGACCAACGGTCAGTGTCAGCTTGCTTCTGTGCCTTCCTGCTGAGAGGTTGCCCAGAAGGATTTGCATGCGACAAGATGTAGATGCCAATGTACCCAAGTCATTTTGCTTCTTTGGTCAACGACACAATTGTACCATTGCTCTGAGACTATTAAATGACCAACTGGTTTCATTTCAACAAGCTCACGAAGTGATCGCTGGGAAAGAAAACTTGTTTTTATATAATTCGTCACTGGACAATCCATAAAAAAAACTAAAATCAGACGCAAAATCGCAGTCGGCGCTGCGCGCGCGGTGAAACATATTTTTCCAACTTCCTGTCCTTTTTTTGGTGCTTTCAATTTAAACTTGTCTAGCAACCCTTTGCATTTTCATATATTTCCTGCACTTTAATGCAATTTTGAATGGATTTTTGTATGATTTTCTTCATTTGCATATTTGTTTTGTGTAACACGAGACTGGTCAAGAATTGGGCTGCCTGCCGGCTTTAGCTGGACAGCTGCTCTGCCCATGCCGTAGCAAGCACATATACATATTTATATCCAAACACTGAAACTTTTTTTATACCCTGAACCCATTAAACATGGGTAAAAGGGGTATTATGTTTTTGTGCAAAATGCAAATGTATGTAACAGGCAGAAGGAAGCATCTCCGACCCCATAAAGTATATATATTCTTGATCAGCATCAATAGCCGAGTCGATCTAGCCATGTCCGTCTGTCTGTCCGTCCGTCCGTCCGTCCGTATGTATGAACGCAACGATCTCAGAGCCTATAAGAGCCCGCGCAGATCGAGTTTGTTTCCGATAAACGATAACTTGCCCCGTTTCCAAGTAATCGATAAAAATGTATATCGAAATCCTGTTTTTTGGTAAATAATAAAAGCTAGAGTCGCCAAACTTGACATGTAGCTTCTAGAAAAGTATATATATATCGATTATCTTTCATTTCTCTATCTATAAGCGCGCGCTGCATTTGGTGATGGAATAAGAGGGTTCAGGGTATCTCCTAGTCGGGAGCTCCCGACTAGAACCTCTTACTTGTTTAAGCTTTTTCCAGTGCGAAAATACTATCCAAAATCCAGTTTTCATATTACTCAGCGATTGATATTTTGCCTTCCATATCTCTATATATAAAACTGTTTGTCCTAACTAACTGACTGACTGACTGACTGATTGGTAATCAACGTACATACATCCCAAACCGTAAGAGCTAGGAAGCTAAAATTTCCACTGTAGTTACCTTATGGGATAAAGACGGGGTTTCGGGAAGTTCCACCCGCAAGTGTGGAAAAATCGCGAAGAACGTTTGTATGAAACTTTTTTTCACTTTTCCAAAAATATATTCTTCCTTCCTGAAACTTTTTTTTAAGCTTTTTCCAGCGCGAAAATACTATCCAAAATCCAGTTTTAAAAAATTTATATTTTTGATATTACTCAGCGATTTCTTTGTACTACCGTTGATATTTTGCCTTCCATATCTCTATATATAAAACTGTTTGTCCTGACTAACTGACTGACTGATTGGTAATCAACGTACATACATCCCAAACCGTAAGAGCTAGGAAGCTAAAATTTCCACTGTAGTTACCTTATGGGATAAAGACGGGGTTTCGGGAAGTTCCACCCGCAAGTGTGGATCTGAATCGCGAAGAACGTTTGTATGAAACTTTTTTTTACTTTTCCAAAAATATATTCTTCCTTGGTGAAAATGGTGGTCAAAGATTTGGTGGGTGACGTTTCGCGCTCAAATTCATTTTCAAGGAACTATATGAAAAATGATTTGAGACGTGTTTCACATTTTTCGCAGAGTCAAAGCATCCTCGGTAAAAAGATCGATTTCTACGATTTTTTTGATGAAGTTTTAAGTTTTGTCAGATTTGCTTCAAGCTTATTTTTGAAGCTCTACATAAGAACTTAATAAATACGTGTTTCAGCGATTTTGGAAATTCCACCCGCAAAGGAGGTAAATTAGCGGAAACGATTGTATGATAGTTATTTGCTTACCGTCCGATTAGTTTCAAAATCATTTTCAGAGCTTTTTGAGAAAATTTATTTTATCCATGCCACGGGCAAGACCGATTTATACCCGCTAGTATATATATAAACGTAGTAGACAACTTTAGTACACAACTTTATAAAGTGCATATGCATATATACTCTAACACGTTGATCTTCGAAAATCGAATTTTGTGTTGAATTATCTATTTTGTCGGTAGAGTTTTACTTTCATCAACTCTGTTTCTGACTGGTAGGCCAATGACAGCTGTATTGACAAATAATACATTTTAAGAATGAAAACTTGTTGGATTTAAAAACGGAAAAGCAACAAACAGAAATGGCTATACCGACTTCACGGTCGATATGTTACAAAAATATACATATATAAAAGTATAAGATACCTGCGCAAAGAAATTTATATAACGAATATATAAGACCACGAAAGTACTGAATGTCCTACAATGGGGGTGGATTTTTATAGCTCTCCCACTTGGAACAACAAAAGGTCGCCCTGCCTTAAAAAAAGTGTATGTTAATAAAGGGTTGCTCCTGCGAGCACGTTTTTCAAAAGTAAACTAGTGTTTTCTTCCTTATTTTTAGGTTTCAGATCGCTGCCCGCAACCCACCCCTCTTGACGAGACTTGTGTTGCTAACGCCATTTTTTTTTAAGTTGGAGTGTTACCACCAACATAACCCCAACCACCACCAGCACCACTGCCATTACTTTTTTTTTTTTTTTAAAAGATAAGAATTAGTACAGTATTTTTATACCGTGAACCCATTGAAAATGGGTAAAAAGGGTATATTGTATTTGTGCAAAATGCAAATGTATGTAACAGGCAGAAGGAACCATCTCCGACCCCATAAAGTATATATATTCTTGTTCAGCATCAATAGCCGAGTCGATCTAGCCATGTCCGTCTGTCTGTCCGTCCGTCCGTTCGTCCGTATGTATGAAGGATCTCAGAACCTATAAGAGCTAGAGACTTGAAATTTTAACTGTAGGTCCTCCAGGTGCCCGCGCAGATCGAGTTTGTTTCCGATAAACGATAACTTGCCCCGTTTCTAAGTAATCGATAAAAATTTGTATCGAAATCCTGTTTTTAAAAGCAATTTTGGTAAATAATAAGAGCTAGAGTCACCCAACTTGACATTTATCTTCTAGAATAGTATATATATTTGCATTTGGTGTTGGAAGAAGAGGGTTCAGGGTATCCCCTAGTCGGGAGCTCCCGACTAGAACCACTTACTTGTTTTTTTTTTGGTTGTAAGCCCATATGGGGGTCCCTATTTGGAAGCACAGCTCCTTTCGAATCTATACCCTCCCGTCTTTGAATACTTCGTATAAGTAGCATCCCTACGTGGCGCTGTCGGGAAATGCCAAAAATGGTTAAAGACCTGAGGTACAAGAAAAATCTCACCACCGTTATATACAAATCCCTACCCGCCAACACACAAACACAGATACATACGGAATAGTACATAGAAGTTGAAAGTTTTGCTAAATAGACTAGTGGTAAATTTGACTGTTAAAATTATAAAATCTTAAGGTTACATTCCTTAGAATTTTGTAAAAAAAATTGGTGCGACTAAATAAAAGAAAATTTAAAAATATAGCTCAAATTAATTGTATTTTTTTTTTTTTTTTGACATTATATAACGTTTATTTACAATATGTGAGTACAAGGTGGGTAGAAAAAAATTAAGATTATTCATGTTGTTTTAAAAGATATCTCTTCAATATATTATTTGATGAAAAATATATTTTTGCCATATTAAGATAACCATGGAAAAAATTATATTTTCGCTTAGTTAAATTTATTTGCATTTTACCTGGAACAATCCCACTTTTAACAAATGATTAGGTAACCGTGTATTTTATTACAGACTAAATAGTAAATTGTACGATAAGTTAGTTAATTATTTTAGTATATTGCATATTTAAATAATAGAAAAAACGTGCTATTGAATTTTGTTAATTTTTTACTTTTACCCTAGGAATACTTATGTATATATGGTTGCAATGACATAACCTTTTGAAAATGGAAGGAGCATTTTTTCTATCGGGTCGCCTGTTTGAAGCAGCATCCAACTAGATGTTCGTGTCCCGGCAACTACATTTTCGCGCAAAAACGGAAATGGTGACGGTGCTTACACAAAGGCACGCACACTGCGCATACCCCAAGAACAGGCATCGCCGGAGCCAACCACCAGCTCCTTCGCCATGCCCTTATGCATCCCATTTAACCACGCTACAGATGCCGTAGCTAAATTTTTGTTGAATATTTTTGAGCAACTTTTCTTCAATTTCTCCGCCAGCTAGAGTTTTTTCCTCATTCTTCATGCTCCTTCCAGGATTCTGTTTATGTATGCACATCTCGTATACATATTTGTCTGTGTATGTGTGTGTGAATGCTATTGTATGTGTATATATTTTGCAGAAAAGCTGTTATACACTTGCATAAGGTATTACCATTTCTTCAGGTAGTGCGTTGAAGGAGACGTTTTCCGAGAACAAAATATATATATTTTTTTAATTTAGACAACAAGGCGATCAGCTTCTGTTCAAATTAGTCCCCAGACTCTTAAGCCTTACAGATTAAAGTATCACTTAAATCTTAATCAGTGTTAGTACACGTTAACCTATATAATATTGAAATCTGGATAGTTGTCCACTTGGAAAGCTTTCTTCATCTAAGGAGCAGTGCCTGACCCAAGTTGACATTATATGACGGCGTATTCAATAAGTGTATTGATAGATTTTAACTAAACTCGGCCAATGACAGAATGCTTATGATTTTGACAGATTAGCCTAATATATGGCTAAGAATGTCTGAAAGGGTATAAAGACTTTGTCACTTTTTATTTAACTAATCTTTCTTCTTTTTTAATGAAACACAACCCACTCAAGTGGCAGCTTAAGTTTCAAAATGCCAAAAGTAAAATGGGCGATGCGAAGCGGAGACGCTGATGGTGTCGTAGAAAATGAGGGTAGTAAGGTATGGCGGGTGGAATAGGAATGGAACGGGATGGGGATGGGGATGGGGCTCTTAGCAGAGTCGTATGCGTATCCCGGTCCTAGCTGTGGCATTGCTGTCATTTGGGATATGGAGTGTGAAAGAGAGCGAGCTATTGCGAGGACTGTAGGAAACGACAAAGGCAACACAACTACAGGCAAAGGAACTTTAGAAAAATTAACGGAAGCATTGGGGATAAGAAAAAGGATAATGTTACACATATATACACAAATATACATACATACACACGTATGTATGTACATACACACATGAGTAGGTTTTTGTACGAGTACATATGTATTAGGTGTTTGCACGTACCATTCTATATTTTTAAATACATGCATGTACACGCGTTTCCGAATGTGTGTGTAGAGACGTACTTTAAAAATGGACATAAAAAATTATTGAAAAAATAATTAAAAGAGTTATTTTAAGGTACAGCCTGTTACCATCAGATGATTTTAATCTAGTAGCAAAATGATACAAATTTTCTATATAAAATCCATGGAATTCCTCCAGGTTGGGTGGAAGTCGCCTCTCCTTTCAATTTAAGCAACCATGAATAAATCTGATTTTATATAAAGTTTTTAAATTTATATAATATTTATTGTCAAAAATGTAGTTGCCTTAACAGGAAATTCTTTGCATGAATGCTTTACGAGAACCTATATTATCAACAATATGTATCAAATTTCGATATCGATTTTGATCGATTACTTGGAAACGGGGCAAGCTATCGAATATCGGAGACAAACGTGATCTGCACTAGGAGGACCAACAGCTAAAATTTCTCTAGCTCTTATAGGTTCTGAGATCCTTGCATTTATACATACGGGCAGACGGACGGACAGACATACGGACGGCTGTTAATGCTGATCAAGAATATATATACTTTATGCGGTCGGAGATGCTTCCTTCTGCCTGTTACATACATTTGCACAAGTACATTTTAGCCTTTTTACACGTTTTTAATGGGTTCAGGGTATAAAAATAAAAGAAGTGACGAATTGAGGTTCGAAACAATACTGAGATCTACAAAACCTTGTCGACGAGTTAAGGCAAAACGCCTGCAACAATTTTTTATACCCTGAACCCATTAAAAATGGGTAAAAGGGGTATTATGTTTTTGTGCAAAATCCAAATGTATGTAACAGGCAGAAGGAAGCATCTCCGACCCCATAAAGTATATATATTCTTGATCAGCATTAATAGCCGAGTCGATCTAGCCATGTCCGTCTGTCTGTCCGTCCGTCCGTCCGTCCGTCCGTCCGTCCGTCCGTCCGTCCGTCCGTCCTCTGTCCGTCCGTCCGTCCGTATGTATGAACGCAAGGATCTCAGAACCTATAAGAGCTAGAGACTTGAAATTTTAGATGTAGGTGCTCCTAGTTCCTACGCAGATCGAGTTTGTTTCCGATAATCGATAACTTGCCCCGTTTCCAAGTAATCGATAAAAATGTATATCGAAATCCTGTTTTTTAAGCAAATTTGGTAAATAATAAGAGCTAGAGTCACAAAACTTGTCAGTAGCTTCTAGAAAAGTATATATATATCGATTATCTTTCATTTTATACCTATCGCCACCTCCCCGCTACTCTCTATCTATAAGCGCGCGCTGCATTTGGTGTTGGAATATGAGGGTTCAGGGTATCCCCTAGTCGGGAGCTCCCGACTAGAACCTCTTACTTGTTTCAGGTTTGTAGCCATGATTTTAGTAAAATAGAGACGATGAACTCCCATGCAATGACCGACGGCATTTGAAGATCGCCAAATACACATAGTGAAATATGAATAAAATTTGTTTTGAAATAGTGAATTAAACTAGGAGTTAAATTATTTTTTATTGTATGTATAACTGTTAATTTTGTGCTTTATCCGAATATCAATTATCCACTCATTTTCCGCCCGTGGAAAATTGATTACGCTAAGCAGGGGTTGAGTAAATTCCGTCTCAAATGAATTATCTTTAATCTTTGCTAATGAATCCTCGCCAACTCAAACGCTAACTCTCAATTAGAATTTAAATCAAAAGCGACAGAATTCTCACAAAGATGTTCGAAAATGCGTTTAAAAACAAAAATAAACAAATTAGTTGAAAATGTTTCGCCAATCCTCAAAGTTGCGGCTGTAATTCCCAAAATTTATGAAACATTTTATTCATTTAATTTATATGTACGCCCACCCATCCGCAGGGCTACGCGGCAATAATACAGACAACATAGATATTAAATACATAAATTAGAATAACGAAACAAGTTTTTAAATTGTAAAAACATGGTGAAATTAACAAAAGACATCAATTGGTGCATAAGGCAAAAGAGTCCTTACAAACCAATTATTAAATAAATAAACAAGTAAGAGGTTCTAGTCGGGAGCTCCCGACTAGGGGATACCCTGAACCCTCATATTCCAACACCAAATGCAGCTCGCGCTAATAGATAGAGAGTAGCGGGGAGGTGGCGATAGGTATAAAATGAAAGATAATCGATATATATATACTATTCTAGAAGCTACATGTCAAGTTTGGTGACTCTAGCTCTTATTATTTACCAAAATTGCTTAAAAAACGGGATTTCGATACACATTTTTATCGATTACTTGGAAACGGGGCAAGTTATCGTTTATCGGAAACAAACTCGATCTGCGCGGGCACTAGGAGCACCTACATCTAAAATTTCAAGTCTCTAGCTCTTATAGGTTCTGAGATCCTTGCGTTCATACATACGGACGGACGGACGGACGGACAGACAGACGGACATGGCTAGATCGAATCGGCTATTGATGCTGATCAGGAATATATATACTTTATGGGGTCGGAGATGCTTCCTTCTGCCTGTTACATACATTTGCACTTTGCACAAATACAATATATCCTTTTTACCCATTTTCAATGGGTTCAGGGTATAAAAAAAATAATAATTTATATGTTGGGCTTTGAAAATAAGATTAAAGCCGATCGGACAGAACTCAAAACTTCGCACATCGAACACCTTCAAAATGCTCATAGTGCTGTGCCTGTATCTTAGAAGCACAGGGAAAATAGTTAATGCCGGGTATGGTTAAGATATCTTGAAAAACAAATAGTTTTTCATACTAATAATTTTCCTTTGGAAGCTTTATGATAAATATATCCGATTTAAATATGGGGAACATAGTGAAACTTATAAATGGCGAGTTTATGGAAGATATGTATCTTCGAAAACAAAAAATTTTCCATACATTGTTCTTATGGCAGCTATATGATATAGTGGGCCCATGTCGATAGGATTTTGCATATACATACATGTTTGAGAAGCATAGAAAAACTAAGAAACAAACAATAATTACAACAATAATTATAAATTTGCTACTACTGTTACACAAATGGCAGCAAATTTTGGCAGACAAATTCGCGCACTGGATGGAGCTTTACCACAGATCCCAATGCTACTTGACACTGTATTTCTTTCATTTCTCGTTGCCATCTGTACTTTTTATTCGCAGCCTTTGACCTCACCTTGTTTGAGACTGCCTTTTCCTCTGCATTAGCATTGCTTGCGAGAAGCTCCGTCGAATCCTTCAGTCTAGTTCGAAACCACCACATTCGCTACACGCTGCAGGTACATGGGAACTTGGGCCTGTGTCCCCTCCCACTCCCCCTCCCCGTCTCGTCCATCACTACTTCCATCAATGTCCTACTCCCACCCCAACCTCTTGTGACGACAGCAAAAGCAACGATATTATTTCAAAAGCTCCGTCTACAAGTTGTACATATTATAAAGAAATATGTATATATATGTGCTACGCAAATATGTGTATATGTCGTATGTATTAATAAGTATGTACGCAAGCAGCTGGCAACAATCACAGATGCAAACGCACACGCACACACACATACATACATGCTGAGAAAAACTGCAAAAATAGTCACGCATTGAAAAGGAACGGCAAATCCAACGGCAAGTGCAAAGAAAGCTTAAGAGGAATTTGTGCGCAAAGGCAACGTGCCGCAAAAAATGTGCGCGCCAAGAAAAATGTTTGAGTTGAATAAAGGCAGAAATTGTTGGGCGGAGCCACGTGCTCTACTTGGTCTGAGCTCCACGCCAAGCCAATCCCAGTCCGAATCGGGCTCAAGTGGCAAGGGCATAGGCAGAGGGACGCGCTTTGCATTCGCTCTGCGCGCACTTTTTTTCTCAATACCCAAGGACTCCAACACTTTCCATTTTCATTTTTCGTTTATTTTCCTATAGCATTGACGCCCACGTACTCCGCATTATACCCCGCATACACTTACACCTACCAGCAGGCGTTTCCCCACACGCTCTCTACGTCGCTGCATTTGAAAGTACTCTTGGGTGGCGGGCAATGGAAAAATAGCTTGGGAACGTAGAGAAAGATGCCTTGCACACTACTAAAGTAACAAAGTAATTAATTAAATAATAAATGTTAGAAATTTATAAAACGCTACCTTATAGAATCATATAATTTGTATCCGATAGTATTGAATATATTTACTGATTGAAAATAAAAATTTCAAAATATATTTAAATAATACCTTTGTGAAATAAATAGATGCGGGATTCTTTAAATTTCGTTTGGTATTAATGATTAGATTCAAATACAATTCCTTTTTGTTTACATCCGAAAAGTATGCTTTAATAATTTCAGTTGCACAGAAACTCGCTGCTATGTAAACTTGGGATATTTAGGGAAATTTCCCAACGCAACATTCAGCCCTTAACAGAGAGCAATTTAGTTCATGTTTACCCTATACTACTTTTGCTTCTAGTTCAGCCACCCATGATTTTCACCAAAAGCATATTTGAATTTGATGAAACATTAACTTTTAAATTAATTGAAAAGCTCGGAACGAATTAATATTTGCCGACCTCACCCCATTCAACTCCTTTGTTTAAAATTGTATATACATCAATTTTTTAGTGATTTTCCACACATGTTATATTTTGTTTTGATATTAAGAAGGCATGTATTGTTCCAAAAGAATCCTGCAAATGAGCTCATGAATCCTTTGAACCGTATTTATTATCCAAAGGAACTACTTTGCCAAAAGTGTGAATCTCGAGTCAAATGATTTTTACAAAGATGTTTTTGAATGATTGAAACCGATCGCCGACAATTCAGCGCAGTTGACGATAAAATTTGGTAAATCACTCTAACAAGTATATTTATTTAATTCTTATGTAAGTCTTTAAAAATAAGTTCAAAGCCGATCGGTAATATCTTAAAACGTCTCCTCACCGAAAAGTGTGAAATGCGTCTGAATTGAGCTTACACTCGAAACATCGCTTATTTATTTTGGAAGAGCGTCAGATAAACTTTCTCAAAAAGCTTTTATACTTTTTTTTTTATAATGTTTATCACCAATTCAACCCGTTCAAGATGGAATTTTCAAAATAGATAAACAACCGTTTTCTGCAACCACCGATCGCAGAAAGTTTTAAACTTCGTTTAAAAATTCATTGACCCGAATTTTTCGTCGAGAAGCGTTACTAGCTTTTCTTGATTCTCCTACACTTGCGGGTGGAATTTCCCAAAACGTCTTAGCGTACACCTCCATCACAGCTACAGTAGCCACAAAAATTACAGCTTCCTTGCTTTTACGGCTTACGCTGTATACTGATAAACCAACTAGTCAGTCAGCACCAACAGTTTTATGTATAGAGACATAAATACCACCCTGTATAAACTTTAAATCGTTTTTCAACATTTTATTATTATATGTTTTATTGATCAGGAGAACTTATAGTTCTTAAATCACATACTTTTCCAGCATTTGTATGTATGTATATATAAATGCAATTGGCAGTAACCAAAGCTATTGTAAAATACTTTTTGTAGAATGTATCTACTTTATGTATGCTAATGTATGAGAAAAGACCCGCCTTGCTTTCGTCTTACGATATGCTGTGGCAGCAGAACTCACCACCAAGGAAAGATATGGGGGTGAGATTTCTAGCTGTCAATTCCTTTAACGTTGTCTTTTGCCTCTTAAAGGAGTCCACAGCCCCATTTCTATCTCCATCTTCATCTCCATGCAATGGCGTCTGTTTACACTCTGGCTGCGCCATTGCCATTTTCCTTACTTGCGTCTTTTTCATCGTGCTAAGCCTAAGTCTCTCGCTACGCTGCTTAACATAATGAGGAAATATCAGGAACCGTTGGGGTGTGTAGCACTCATAAACACAAACACACATAGTCACACACCCTCACACACACACACACACACTCATACACACACACACACACACAGACAGAGAGGCACTCACATCTTACATACAAACACAAATGCACAACTACATTACACATACACTGACGAATGACTAAGGATAGTATAGTCGGGTTTACCCGACACAGAAATACTCTGTACTAGCACGGGTTAGAATACACGCTATGGGTAATGTATGTGTAAAAATGCCGTGAATGCTTATGAATTAATATACAAGTGCAGACTAAATCTGATTTTAACTTTTCTATATCCGGCACCAATGTTAAAGACTTAAAATTTTTAATATACATTCCCCCATACCATACATAAAACGAGTTAATTAGCTTTTATCGATTACTCATTCCATTTCCAAAATATGGATGAAAATCGATTTTCAAACGTGTTCAGAAGTGCTCGAAAATTTAGCTTTCTTTAGGAGTTTATTTTCTTTATTTTTTTTTAAAACTGGAATATGTTGAATCTGTATAAATAAAACTTTATTGATATGTTAAAACCCGGATTTCGAAATTGATTTTCATTAATTTCATTGCAACACTACAAGTTATCAATGGTTAAAAGCAAATCTACATGCCAATTTGTGGTCAACCAAAATTGGTATTCAATATAATTATATACATACATACTGGATATCTATTACTGCCTGACTTTAATCTATAAATGGGTAAGGGTACAGGGTATCACGAGACTCTATTAAATGTAGTCAGTACTATTAACGGTAAACTTGGTAAATAATCAATTTTTCTTTAAGATTTTGACGCAAAATATGTTATTTATATTTTCAATCAGCGAAATGAAGAGCAATATCACGGCACAATATTACGACAGCCATATATAGCAAATCCAGCTCACCCTACAGCACCCGACCCCGCCCCTGAACAAAGACCAGTCACATTCGCGCGCATTCTGTGTATGTGTGCCTGTGTGTATGCATGTGTGGCGTATGCCCGTATATGTGTGGGTATGAAAGTCTGCGTAAGGTTTTTATAACATCTGTGCGCGACAGCCACGCCCTCTCAGCGAGTGAAAATTTTGTTAGCGCGTTTTCGTTGGCGAAAAAATCATAGGAAATGGAAACGCCTTTTCTTAGGAAGTTTAAATTTGAATATACATTAACATATTCACGCATACACATACATATACATACAGCATTAGACGGAGGGATAAAAATAGTATATAAGTTTTGAGAAGTAAGGATGATTAGGCGATGGATGCAGGCTCCTGGCTATTAAATTTAAAGAAGAGGACTACAAGTTAGAGTTTTAATTAAATAAATTTGTTCTCTCTTTAAAGATTTGGTCAATTCTATAAAAAAAACCTAAATTATATGCTATCCGTTATAATATTCTATTCGTTAAATATTATCCGAATCGGTCCCAAGCTATACAAGTCAGTCTGACTAATTGGTGATCAACGCACAGCCCAAACCGTAAGAGCTAGGAAGCTGAAATTTTCACTGTAGTTGCCTTATGTAATGAAGGTGCACGTTAAGACGGGGTTTCGGGAAATTCCACCCGCAAGTGTGGAAAAATCGCGAAAAACGTTTGTATGAAACTTTTTTGTTTACCATCCGATTGGCCTCAAAACAAAATCATTTGATTTTTCATATAGATCCTTGAAAATGAATTTGAACGCGAAACGTCATTCACCAAATCTTTGACCCCCATTTCCACCAAGGAGGAATACATTTTTGGAAAAGTGTGAAACACTCCTCAAATGAATTTGAACAAAGAACTTTGAAATTGAGTTTGAGGCCTATCGGATGGTAAACAAAAAAGTTTCATACAAACGTTTTTCGCGATTTTTCCACACTTGCGGGTGGAATTTCCCGAAACCCCGTCTTAACGTGCACCTTCATTACATAAGGCAACTACAGTGAAAATTTCAGCTTCCTAGCTCTTACGGTTTGGGCTGTGCGTTGATCACCAATCAGTCAGTCAGTCAGGACAAACAGTTTTATATATAGAGACTAGCGGGTATAGCCCGGCCTTGCCCGTGGCACGAATGTTATAAAATCAATGTTCTCAAAAAGCTTTGAAAATTATTTTAAAACTGAGAGGACGGTAAACAAACTACTTTCATATAAAAGTTTTCCGCCCTTTTACCACTATTGCAAGTGGAATTTCCCAAATCGCTGAAACACGTATTCATCATATTATTATGTAGAGCTTTGAAAATAAGTTTGACGCAAATCGGACAAAACTTAAAATTCACCAAAAAAATCTTAAAAATGCACTTTCCACCGAAGGAGTTCAGATTTTACGAAATATGTGATACACGTCTCAAATGATTTCTTATGTAGATTCTTGAAAATGAATTTGATCGCGAAACGTCATCCACCAAATCGTTGACCCCCATTTCCACCAAGGAGGAATACATTTTTGGAAAAGTGTGAAACACCCCTCAAATGAATTTGAACAAAGAAATTTGAAATTGAGTTTGAGGCCAATCGGATGGTAAACAAATAAGTTTCATACAAAAGTTTTTCGCGATTTTTCCACACTTGCGGGTGGAATTTCCCGAAGCCCCGTCTTAACGTGCACCTTCATCACATAAGGTAACTACAGTGAAAATTTCAGCTTCCTAGCTCTAACGGTTTGGGCTGTGCATTGATCACCAATCAGTCAGTCAGTCAGTCAGTCAGGACAAATAGTTTTACATAAAGAGATTAGTCGCAAAATAAACAGGACTTAAGAACATATAGTTTATATTGGTCGCCCAAAGTGCAATTCGATTATATTATATTCAAAGCGATTGGCCAAGACATATCAAAATAACAATTTTTTACCACAAGTTTTAATTCGAGATACATGATATCGCGATTCAAGTTTTTATATAATGTATATTATGCTTGTGATTGGCCAATTTTAAATTTCATATGTCAACACACAAATAATATGCGTATTAAACAAAACTCAGCTTTCGTATGGAGCTAAATACATGGAATAATAATATATTTGATCTCAATTTACTCCTCCAAAGTAATAGACAATATGTACAAATAGTATTATGATATTATATATCCAGTATGCGCTATCGTTAAATACATAATCATCTATGCCGTAAGGTACGGAAACAGCTTAGTAGCTTATTATATTCGATTTATTTAAAAACAAGTACGAGGTTCTAGTCGGAAGCTCCCGACTAGGGGATACCCTGAACCCTCTTATTCCATCACCAAATACAGCGCGCGCTTATAGATAGAGAGTAGCGGGGAGTTGGCTCTTATAGGTTCTGAGATCCTTGCGTTAACATACGGACGGACGGACATACAGACGGACATGGCTAGATCGACTGGGCTATTGATGCTGATCAAGAATATATATACTTTATGGGGTCGGAGATGCTTCCTTCTGCTTGTTACATACATTTGCATTTTGCACAAAAACATAATACCCCTTTTACCCATTTTTAATGGGTTCAGGGTATAAAAATAGTTTCCTGGTAGGTCTCGAACTCGCGACAGACCGCAACACTTGCTATGTTTCAACTCAACAGCCACACCAATAATAAGTATTACTGAGAAAAAACTAAAAAAAAACAAGTAAGAGGTTCTAGTCGGGAGCTCCCGACTAGGGGATACCCTGAACCCTCTTATTCCATCACCAAATGCAGCGCGCGCTTACAGATAGAGAGTAGCGGGGAGTTGGCGATAGGTATAAAATGAAAGATAATCGATATATGTATACTATACTAGAAGCTACATGTCAAGTTTGGTAAATCTAGCTCTTATTATTTACCAAAATTGCTTAAAAAACGGGATTTCGATATACATTTTTATTGATTACTTGGAAACAGGGCAAGTTATCGATTATCGGAAACAAACTCGATCTGCGCGGGCACTAGGAGCACCTACATCTAAAATTGCAAGTCACTAGCTCTTATAGGTTCTGAGATCCTTGCGTTTATACATACGGACGGACGGACGGACAGACAGACGGACATGGCTAGATCGACTCGGCTATTGATGCTGATCAAGAATATATATACTTTATGGGGTCGGAGATGCTTCCTTCTGCCTGTTACATACATTTGCATTTTGCACAAAAACATAATACCCCTTTTACCCATTTTTAATGGGTTTAGAGTATAAAAACGAACTAAAATAGCATTATAGAAGTTGCAATTACAATGCTGTTAGAATGCGATAGAATGCGAAGCAGACCCGCATTGATGTTTTCGCTAGCTGGGCCATCCAATTGCGCAGTTACAGATAACTTTGGTTTTCTCTTAACCGATCTTAATGAAAATTTCTACAGTATATCTTATTGTAACATAGAATATTTGTGTATTCTTAAAAAGTCAATTGCATTTAAATTGTGCAAATACAATGATTTATAGCTCTGCGGTGGTAGCGGGGAGGTGGCGATGGGTATAAAATGAAAAATACTTGATATATACATATATAATATTCTAGAAGCAACATATCATGTTTGGTGACTCTTAATAGTTACCAAAATTGCTAAAAAAAACAAGTAAGAAGTTCTAGTCGGGAGCTCCCGACTAGGGGATACCCAAGACACTCTTATTCCAACAACAAATGCAGCTTGCGCTAATAGATAGAGAGTTGCGGGGAGGTGGCGATAGGTAAAAAATGAAAAATACTTAATATATATATACTATTCTATAAGCTACATGTCAAGTTTGGTAACTCTAGCTCTTATTATTTACCAAAATTGCTTAAAAAACGGGATTTCGATATACATTTTTATCGATTACTTGGAAACGGGGCAAGTTATCGTTTATCGGAAACAAACTCGATCTGCGCGGGCACCAGGAGGACCTACAGCTTAAAATTTCTCTAGCTCTTATAGGTTCTGAGATCCTTGCGTTCATACATACGGACGGACGGACGGACAGACGGACGCATAGACAGACGGACATGGCTAGATCGACTCGGCTATTGATGCTGATCAAGAATATATATACTTTATGGGGTCGGAGATGCTTCCTTCTGCCTGTTACATTCATTTACATTTTGCACAAAAACATTATACGCCTTTTACCCATTTTTAATGGGTTCAGGGTATAAAAAACTCTTGTACAATATTTAGTTTGTACTTACATATAATGGTTAAAAGCTGCAAAATAGAGCATGTTAACTGGGCAGAGCCTTGATTTGTCAATTAAATGGAGTCTCTTAAAGTCTCTTAAGATGCCGAAAGAGCGCAACATACGTGATGACCACAGGCCAAAATTTTGAAACGCGCATGCTCTATGGGTGGGTTCCTGTCGTATTCTCCTCAATTATTTTAGATTTAAAACTGGGCACTAGCCCCACAAATTTCAGGATAGGATTTAAAGGTAGAGGAAAAACTAGCTGAGATGAGCTAAGCTGGGCCATTATGCACTCTCTTGCATAGAGATTAGAGATTGGTCAGTAAAGATTGCAATGTTTTGGCAAGCCATTTCCGTTAGGGGGCCACGCGACCTTGGCCTTGGCATCTACTATTGAGCCTATAGCCAGACATATCCGATTAATGCAACTGCTCTTCCAAGCCATTGCCTAAACACCAGTCTGTATGGCAGATTGATATGCGACATTTCATTGTGTCTGAGAAAAGTTTTCAGAAACATATTGTCAGTTTCAAATGTTGACTTTTCATTCAACTCAATTTTGCCAATTGATCCAACAGAGCTCCTACTGGCCGTTATTAGTCCATCTTTTTCTAATATTTTATTTCGCCTGTTGGTAACAAATATATTTACTTGTTTAACTATAAGTGATACATTTCAGAACAACATAATATTTAAATACACCAAATTCTTTTTTACACGGTATTTTTTTTACACGGTTTTAATTTTACAAGGTTTGAAAATAAAAAATTAAACTTTTTTTAAACGATTTTAAACCATTCAGCACGATTTTAAATATTTTGGGCTCACATTTTTTTGTCAAAATAAATTTTTCTGATATAGGTTCATATCATAAATAACGGTGAAATTAGCTGTAGCTCGCAAATAACCGCACTACTTGCCGCCGTCTCTACTCAACAGCCACAAGTTGGGTTATTAACTTGATTTATACTTCTGCGGTGGTAGCGGAAAGGTGACGATAGGTATAAAATGAAAGATACTTTATACATATATAATATTCTAGAAGCAACATATCACTTTTGGTGACTCTAGCTCTTATTACTTACCTAATTTGCTCGTTGCTTTGTAAACGGAGTAAGTTATCGATTATCGGAAACAAACTCGATCTGCGTAGGCACTAGGAGGAGGTACAGCCTCTCAGTCTCTAGCTCTTATAGGTTCTGAGATCCTTGCGTTCATACATACGGACGGACGGACGGACGGACAGACAGACGGACATGGCTAGATCGTCTCGGCTATTGATGCTGATCAAGAATATATATACTTTATGGGGTCGGAGATGGTTCCTTCTGCCTGTTACATACATTTACATTTTGCACAAATACAATATACCCTTCAGGGTATAAAAATGAAGACGTATTCTTTTGAGGAACATTCAATTACTGTCAATCCCTATTTCCCCCCAATGCTAGTTCCATGAATGAAATTTTTAAAAACTTATAGCCGATCCTTGAACCTTAATGTTTCGCTTGGTGAAAGTTCCGAAAAATTTAATAAATGTCTTCAATGAATTTCACAGAGATACTTACAATTTGGAGACAAGTCCGTCGGATAAAAAACAAGACAGTTTCACTCAACGTTTTTATTTTTGATCAATTTTCTAATATCGCGGGAGAAGTTTCCCTAAATTGCCCAGCTCTCACATACATATATAAGGCTTGCTACTTATAACAAAGCGGACCTATGCTAAATCCTATAAGAGGTGCATCAGAGATGCTTTTAATATGAGCGACTAGTTCAGATAAAAACAGACAGACATTAAGAATATGTACACTTCTTATAGCGCTCAAATTTGGTATGTGCACATATTTGAATGTCATATTGATGGCCTGCAAATGTCATGTAGATAGAACCATATGCACGAACCATATATAAAAAGGTTTTTAAAATTACAAATTAGAATTGGCGGTTGATTTTCAAATATTATATATAAATACTAGCGGGTACTGCCCGGCCTTGCCCGTAACACGTTTTGTGCTAAAAATATCCTTTCCACTAAGTACACGCCCGTGTAAAATAGAAATCTACCCGTTCTATCTTAAACTCCACTTCTATTTAAAAGTGTGCTTAAGGCGCATCGAATAAAGAGCCAAATGTTAAAATCAGAGGTTTCCGCAGTTTTCAGTCTTCAATAGAAAATCTTTGAGTTTAATTTTTTACCGAGGTAGATTATGTTTTGCGCAAAATGTGAAACACATGTCAAATGATTGTTCATTGGAAATGAATTTGAACGCGAAACGTCACCCACCAAATCTTTTACCTCCGATTCCACCAAGGAGGAATGGATTTTTCGAAAAGTGTGAAACCCACTCAAATGAATTTGAACAAAGAAATTTGAAAATTAGTTTGAGGCCGATCATACAAACGTTTTTCGCCAATTTACCACTGTTGCGTCTGGAGTTTCCCGAAACCCCGTCTTAACGTCCACCTTCATCACATAATGTAACTACAGTAAAAATTTCAGCTTCCTAGCTCTTACGATTTGGGCTATGCGTTGATCACCAATCAGTAAGTCTGTCAGTCAGGGCAAACAGTTTTATATATAGAGATATTTTATATTAATAAAAATATTTAGTATAGTATATGTAGTATATTATAAAATATTCAGTATAAAATATTAAAATTTTATTTACGCTTCGTAGTTTGCATTGAAAACTGCGATTTTGTGAAAACGGAAGAGTTTTAAGTAAAAAAAGATGTTCTTTATAGTTTTCATCTCCATTATTATGGCGTTGGAGACGTCATTTACTATTTACTCGATTCAAAGTGCAAGAAAACATTGACAATTCGTTTTTTGATAAAGTGCATTATTAAAGTTCGGAGTATTAGACAATTTGTGGGAATCATAAAAAAAAAGCGGAAAAGAAGTAAGGATGCAAACAAAAGACGCAAAGACAGGGGTTGGTCAAGCACCCCTTAACGGACGCAAACAGGACAGAGGTCAGTGGTTTTCTGTAGTTAGTTGTCATTTTGTACCCAAGAAAATAGTTTGAATTGTGAGAAAATTATGTGGACAGACTGGTTTGATCCACTTCTTAAAAAATATAATGTAAAGAAATTTTTAAAACTGGCTTATTTTCTCACAGTTTTTGGCACAGAATAATTGCTGTGCCTTTGAAAAATGTCCATGACAATAAGAAATAACTGTTATAGTTAAGTTCCTTCTTTTCTTATAATGAGAAAATCATTTTTGCAAATAAAATACAGTTTTCTCTGTAAACATGGCATAGCTCATCCAATATTCTTATTTTTATAAAATGCTTGATAGCGACATCGTTCAAAAGTTGTTCATGTGCTTATTTCTTTATTGAAGGATTGTCATTGATTAAATATCTGTCCACATTTGTAGTTGCATTTATATGAGTATACCAGCGGGTATTGCTCGGCTTTGCCCGTTGCAAATTTTGTGCTTAATAACATAAATATAAAAATGAAAACTGCCCGGACTACCTGGAACTCCATGTCCATTTGAAAATACTTATATATAAATTTTTAAATATAGAGCCAAAAGCTTGTATTAACGATCTCCGCCAATCTTTATCAATACATCATATGAATTGCTATACCCTCTAAATTAAAAGGTGAACCTTTGAGCCTTGAACAACTTTTCGATAGCTACGCCTTAAACTTCAAGAAATCTATAAAAAAAACAACAACTTGGAGGGAAACCAAAAGCTGATATGGGCAAAACTGAAGACCGCAAGAAGTCTAGAGGTGCGTGGAGCATCGCAGCAACTGGAATAAGGGTGAAGTCGATGGAGCTTAAGAAAACACGACGCGTAGGCGGGGGCAAGTTTTCTGCGACCGCGTCGTACTCGTATCGGGTCGCGTGAAGAAGGCAAAATCGCATCATTTGAAAATGTATTCGTTGCGAGCCGCCAATAGGCACGTTGCGCTGCGTTTCGCGGGTTCTTGCCATTGGTGCACTTTATTTTCAGTATTACACAATCTTCCTTTTTCCAGTGACTATTTTACACATAAATTACCTTCCTGCATGTATGTTAGTGTGCAGAATCTGACATCTTTATGTACAACATTGAATGGCGTGGTGAACTTGTTCGTGATAAAAATTTTAAATTAAAGATTCATTTGAGTAATTTGTTTGGGTAATCGTTACATATGTATTTATAAATGTATATATGTAATAAATGCATACATTTTATTTCTTTTATATAACCTTAGGAATAATCAATTATAAATAAAGTGAATATATAATGTTGTATTTGGCAACCTTTCCATTTTATAATTTCTTGTTTGTGTTCAAGACAAAATGAACATTTAATTTTGTTTGAATATAACCAATATATTTCGGCTGCACTTCGGGCACTAACACGATAACAATTAACAATTAACATTAAATTAATTTAAATTGATATAATGGTTATAGGTTGAGTAGATTGCAAGAATGCAGACGTGTAACAATGTATGTTTTTTAAATTGTTTAAGTAATTGTTTTAATTTTATTTAATGTATGTTAATGTTAATAGTTTTTGTGTTATTGCCCTGAAGACGGTTGCCAAAGTGCAGCCGAAACTATATTGGTTAAATTCAAACAAAATTACATTTTCAGTTTTGTTTTGAATAAAGAAAACGTCGGACCTTGAGGTCCGAGGAGGACGTGAATTTCCACGGTTTGCCGAAATATATTGGAAGCAAAATACAATAAAATTGTTTTCATTGTTTTATTTAAACAAACCCGGACCTCGAGCCAGCCAAATATATATTTAATTTAACTTACTAAACTTTATATACCCATTCACAAATTAATTTTTTTTAAATTATTTCCATTATTATTTAGACATAAAGTGCTGCCATAGCTTTCCTAGACTGATCAATCGAAATGTATTTATTTTAAAATCGATCATGCAGTATGCTTACAAAGTATATGAATCTTCTATTCTATTTTAAATTGTTTACAAATTAGTACTTAGATAAAGCTAGAAAGCAACGAATTCAAGTTAAGCAGCCTATATTATTAGTTTTGATGTTGTCAAGTTGGATATTTTAAATAATTGTAGATAATGTAAAGAATTGAATTTAAAGTTATATTTAGAATCTTTATTTACATATATATTTGTTCATATATACATATATATATATAATGAGGGGTATCCCGGCCTTGCCCATTTCATTTTGTGTCTCAAATTTTAGCCATCTCTTCGTCACCCATTTAAATTCATCCATTCTAACCCATATATATATATATCAAAATTGGCTGAAAATGTTGATTCTTTTTGTTCATATGTCGTTAGGCATCAAGCTTATTTTCAATAATGTCTACATACGTAGATATGTTACTTCAGGTATTCAAAATTTCGGCTTATATGTATATAAAACTGTTTGTTTTCTATTTGCTTGTTTCTAATTCGTGATTAACGCACGTAAGAGCTATGAAACTCAAATTTTTACTGTGGTTACCATATGAGATGAAGATGCCTGTTTAGATGTTCCTTTAGGAAGTTCCACCCGCAAGTGAGAAAAAATCGCAAAAACCCAAGTATGAAGCTTTCTGGCTAAATATTCGGATAAACTATTCATCCTTGGATTTAGTGGGAAAAGTTTCGGTTTCATTTTATTTCGAAGCATTTTTATGAAAATTCATTGCAGACGTGTTTGAAACTTTTTGCAGTGCTTCTTCGGTGGAAAATGCTAATCATGATTTTTGTGCGAAGTTTTAAGTTTGAGATGTCTTTCACACTGTTTCACACTTTTCGGAATATCATCTAATGGTGCCCCATCGGAAGTTTATTACCTCTAGTACAGGGTATATTCTAGCGGTCAATTTAGACTACAGCACTCTTGTTTTCAAAGAATGCCTATATGTATATTTTAATTAAATAAATAATCGTATTCATCTTTTCGCTACCGCTTAAGTTCAAAACTGTGGCCGTGGTTGCTTTGTACGAGTTTCGTTACGTATACGTAACAGTCGGTACAGTCCCGCGACAGAAGCTAATATTAAAAGCAGCAGCTCTTGCCTTGTTCTCACTCGCACTTTTGTTTATACGCTTGATTCGTCTGTCTCTTAAAAATGTTAGCAAAAGTTTCCTTCGTTCGTCTTGTTTCATTTTAGAGACCCACGCATACATTTAAGCTATTTAATTAATTCCCTTATCTGTGTATACTCGAATATGCTCATATTTATGTATACATTTTCTTTACTCTTCCTTGACGGCACGACAGTGGCGTAGCCACAGTCACAATCTTGGCGTCAGCCTCGCGGGTTTTCGCTCATTATGTTCTGCAAAATGTACCAACACATATGCAGACGCCGACACAAACTTCCGTGCACACACATGCACACGCGCATATATACACACAGACACCCCCAACATACATATATAGCATGACCATCTTAAGGCAGCGGTAGCGGCATCGGCTGCCTACATTGTCGACAGCGCAGTCTGATTGGTCGTTCTAGTTCGCGCTGCTTTTGCGCCGCGCCTAGAGGCCACGAGAAACTCGTTTCAAGATGAAGATGCCACAGACAAGCGCGCAGCAGAGCGGCTGCAAGTATGATGGGCGAGTACAACCTCTGCTCTGCTTGTGTTAGGGTGTAATTTTCAGAGCAACAAAGCACATTGTAGCCCTTTTTTTTTTAAGCTCGCGAAAAAGTTTACTAACTTTAGTTTAAAATGAATTTCGACACAGAATATGTACATACTCACATTCTCGAGCGCTTTTATACCCTGTACCTATTTTAATCAGTACAAAGTAAGATGAGATTATCTGAACCACGCACCGAGCTGCATTCACAAACATTCTAACCATAGTTAGTTATACAAGTAAAAACTTGTCACACACGTACATCAAATCACAGCTTACGATGCGGCTGCGCTACTTTTTTATTTTTTAAGAATAATATTGGCCATCCACATGTCAGAAAATATGACGGGCGAGTCATCTTAAAAGTATTCTGGATCTGTGTATACTATTCAAGAGTTGAGAGAGTTGGTGTGTCCAGCTTTTATATCGATATCATGAAAACAGGCCAAGCTAGGGAGAACGGTCTAAGTTTCTAGCTTTTATGGTTTCCGGGAAACACGCGTTCCTTCAGACAATGCCGGATTAGCTTGGTTATTAATGCTGAATAAGAATAAGTCAACTTTATTGGGTTAGAGATGCTTTCATTCTGCCTGTTATATATACATACCATTATACACCCTATATCATTTATCATATACCCTTTTTAACCATTTTCAATAGGATAAGGGTATGAAAACAAGACAAGAGTGCTCTAGTCTGGAGTGTCCTGAAGTCAGCGCCAAGCTGCCGTTGCATGCTATCGCATACTTGCTTGTAGACATACGCACACAAACGCACGCCTAAAGCATGCTGCAGCGTACTCTATGTGCTTCCATTTGCCCCACACTGTGTATGAGAAATGCATTCTTGATTAATGTTCATGTTTATAATCTGATCTTTATGAAACTAAACTGAAGGCTCTAACTTTTAATCATTTCTGAGTTATGCTGATCTGCTGAACCAGATCTTAAAACTTATATGTATCGACTAGCGGTTATCGCCCGGCCTTGCCCGTGGCACGTATGTTATAAAATCAATGTTTTCAAAAAGCTTTAAAAATGATTTTGAAACTGAGCGGACGGTAAACAAACTTCTTTCATATAAAAGTTTTCCGCCCTTTTACCACTGTTGCAAGTGGAATTTCCCAAATCGCGGAAACACGTATTCTTCATATAATTATGTAGAGCTTTGAAAATAAGTTTGATGCAAATCGGACAAAACTTAAAATTCACCAATAAGATCTTTAAAATGCACTTTCCTCCGAAGGAGTTTAGATTTTACGAAATATGTGAAACACATCTCAAATTATTTTTCATATAGATCCTTGAAAATTAATTTGAGCACGAATCGTCATCCACCAAATCTTTGACCCCTATTTCCACCAAGGAGGAATTTATTTTTAGAAAAGTGTGAAACACCCCTCAAATGAATTTGAACAAAGATCTTTAAATTGAGTTTGAGGCTATTTTTCCATACTTGCGGGTGGAATTTCCCGAAGCCCCGTCTTAACGTGCACCTTCATCATATAAGGTAACAACAGTGAAAATTTCAGCTTCCTAGCTCTAACGGTTTGGGCTGTGCGTTGAAGAATTATGAAGATGTTTGGCATATGTAAAAATATATTAAAAACCTAAAACTCTAAATTTAGACTTTAGTTTGGGCAATCGGAGATTCTTTCTTCTGCCTATTACATAACCTTCTTTTACTATCTTCAATAGGTTATGAATATACATATAAAAGGCTCAACGTAACAGACAGTCTGAACATTAAAGGTATTTTCATGAATTCTTGAAAAGCTTGGGAATTCACTCCTCTTTAAACCAGTTATAATGTTATTTCAATTGTACACGAATCTATATTCCTAATTAAGTTCTTAATCATTTTTAGCACTAGAATGAAATTTTAGTATATGTCAAATAGAATCTTTTTGTCTGAATAAAATAAAAATACAACAGCAATGATATATTCACATTTTTATACAAAACTATATGTTTAATTTTATAAATATTATTGAATATAAATATTATTCATGTGGTACCGAAACCGCAGGACGTTCGGTAATTTGTTGCTTATCGATGTGTTTTTAGAGTTCAATCCCTTTTAACATAATGACGAAGTCCATAGACAAATTTTTCAATATTTACTAACTCTACATCTATTACGTTTTTTTTCAAGCCTAAAGGTATGCTTTCATATTTTTTGAACCATTGTGAACAGACAACTGCTGCCTCTTTTTCTTAGATGTTAGATGCTAGGTGGCGCCACTGTTAATGATTTTAATGTTGCTCCCGCCATCTATCGGTATATGTTTGCAGAAAAGGATATATTAAGGTATTTATATGCAAGGGAAGTTTTCTCTTTATTGAGAATAAGTATCTTAGGTATTTTACTTTATATATTCTCTTTTTCTGATTTACTAATGTCCAAGGATATTTTCTCTTTTCCCCTCACTAACAATCCGTTGTATGCAGGGGAAGATGGGGAATCTGAAAGCTCACGAAAAAATGTATGTTAATATCGAGCGACACCGAGAGTTATAAGCAAGTATGTAAGTGTAACACTGCAATGGACAATTTACTATACTCTTCCAGAGGTTATTGTAGTTTTATCATGAAATTTGTAACGGGTTGAAAGGACATCAACGAAACGTCAGAAAAAGAATTACATTTAAAAATTGAAGGTCTCAATGATGTTTAAGAGTTAAAAGGAATGCGTAATGGCTTACGAAAAAATGGAGCAAGTAACGGTTTCGCCATATCCTGTTCCCGCTCCAATAAAAACCCCATAGATATACAGATATGAGAATGCCAGCCGATATCCAATAAACGATAATAAACGTTTCAACAACAACATTATACCCCTCCTTACCCATATGCAATGGATTCAGGGTTTAAATATTAAAAATGTCTCAAAAAGTTTGATCTTAGCCAAACAATTTTTTATAAAGCTATATTTTAGTTTGGGTAAAGGCTTATTTTTGTTGGTCGGTAGTTATTGTGGGCTTTAACTTTAACCATGCTGCCAACTTATATTTACAATTAAACTTATTGCAAGGCGTTTGTTGTGCTTGTATTGGTAATGATCACCATATACCCGTTAAGGTGCAAGTTTATATTTAATTTTAGAATATACAAACACGCAGGTAAAAAGCTGCGTGCGTTAATTAAGCGACTGCGCTTCCTTCCCATCCTCCCACCCATATACACTTAGGAACAAAGTTTATTTAACGACTACAATGTATATTTTCCGAGAGTTTAATGGTCCACTTTGTGGAGAAACGAAAGGAAGCCTAAAAAAATGTAAATAAATGTAATATATGAAATTTGATCGAGGATCGTACCTGACGGACGAGATACCTGGCTGTAAAAATTATCTACTCAGCTCGTTTGTACTAGGGGCCGCAACTGTAATAAGTTTTAAAATAAATTTTCCACTTTTCTAAGTATTTATTAATTTTTGTATGTTGCCCAAAAAAACTTTTTTAAATATAAATTTTCAATTTTTGTTATGTATTTGTATTATTAAGTCATTGTATACATATATGTATATGTTAAGTTAAAAACCTTTATTTAAGATTTCTTAAACTTAGGAGTAAATTTTAAAGTCAAGTAAAAATAATTCTAAAACTCTTATTTTAAAATAAGCTCACTTCACATAAGAAAATATGTCTATTTATATAATATATCTAGCCTAGACAATAATTGTACACCTATTTCCCGCTCGTGGGAAATTTAACCTTACCTTACCTATTCTATCTTGAACTCAACGTCTATTTTTATATTATATATTACATACCTATTAAAAAATGTCAACAGCAAAATCTTCAGTGACACTAGTGTATCGATATCGATTTTGCTGATACAGTAAAGATTTTAAAATATACGCATTTGTAGTAAAAACTAAAATGAATTATATCCATTTCTTGTACTGTTGATAGCTGGCAGATTAACATCAATTTTTATACCCTGAACCCATTAAAAATGGGTAAAAGGGGTATTATGTTTTTGTGCAAAATCCAAATGTATGTAACAGGCAGAAGGAAGCATCTCCGACCCCATAAAGTATATATATTCTTGATCAGCACCAATAGCCGAGTCGATCTAGCCATGTCCGTCTGTCTGTCCGTCCGTCCGCCCGTATGTATGAACGCAAGGATCTCAGAACCTATAAGAGCTAGAGACTTGAAATTTTAGCTGTAGGTCCTCCTGGTGCCCGCGCAGATCGAGTTTATTTCCGATAATCGATAACTTACTCCGTTTCCAAGTAATCGATAAAAATGCATTTCGAAATCCTGTTTTCTAAGCAATTTTGGTAAATAATAAGAGCTAGAGTCACCAAACTTGACATGTAGCTTCTAGAATAGTATATATATATCGAGTATCTTTCATTTTATATCTATCGCCACCTCCCCGATACTCTCTATCTATAAGCGCGCGCTGCATTTGGTGTTGGAATAAGAGGCTTCAGGGTATCCCCTAGTCGGGAGCTCCCGACTAGAACCTCTTACTTGTTTCCTATAATTTTTGTGTATTGACCCGACTTCGCTCTCGACCTCCTCCTCCTCGTTTAGCTTGTACAAAAAAAAAGGCGAAAAAGAATTTAAATAAATAAGAAAACCAACCACCAGCGTCGACAGCCCCATTGCTAGGTTAGATACAAAGCACAATTCGCATCGTAAGGAGAGCAATTCAACATCTTCCCACCGCCCAGCCCACTCTGCCAGGACTCAATCCAGGACGGCCGACAGTGGCTCAGAGTCAACAGACTCCATACCGTCGACAGCGTAAAAAACGCAGAGGCCAGCTCGGAAGCTAAAGAAAAATTGGTGTTTCACTGCCTTATGGCCGAACGCCATCGACGAGCTGCTCTGAACTGCGCCGAAAGGATCTTAGGCTGGGCGTGAACGATAGTGGATTTTAGGAGAAGGAGGTACACAACCAGGCGTCGTTCGTAGTCACAGGCGTCATCGTCATCGTCTTCATCATCATCATCGTCATCATCATCATCAATATTTGAATTTAAAATTTCTTATTTTGCAAGCGCGCGCCATATTTATTTCTTATTTTAATTTTTCTCGCTTCCCTTCTTGTCACTTTTTGTGCGTTCCAGTTTTAGGCGGTCGGTCTTAGGCGGTCGGTCGGTCGGTTTTTAGCGGATGGCGCGTTCGTTTTGCATCCCGCGTCCTGCGCATACCACCCACCACCTACGCCGTCGTTTTGTTTTATTACGCAAGCATTTTCAACCATTAATAGCCGCGGGGCATTACATTTTTAAATCACCCGCTTCGGCCCGGCCAGGGTGGTGGCACGATGGCAATGACTATGGCGATGGCGATGGCGATGGCAGTGCTGAAATTGATGGTGGGGGTTGGAACAAAGAGTAGGGGTTGGGGTTGGGGTCGGGGTATGGGGCAGCGGCCCGCACAAATTCAATGGCAATGGTGTTGCAAGTACAGTCACGCAGAAAAACTAAGCTTTATGTTTGTCACACTGTGAAAAGAAAGCTAAATTTGGGGATAGATGTATGTGTAATCATAAAATGGACCAAACACAGTCATGATATAATATTCCCTGTCCTAAAATTGTTCAACGCTTATATTGAGCTTAATACTCTTATTACAATAATACTAAACGGATGTAACTAGTGAGCCTCTTGACCTTTTTTTTGTTTCTTTTTTATAGCACGGTCGACTGTGAATTCAAGCTTCACTTAGACCAGTCGTCTATCGAGGTTTGCCATTATTTATAAGTAAAGGCTACAAACATTTTGACTAAGGCCCAATATCCCACTCAATATTAATATTTTTTTTGTATTTACATTTTAGTCAAATATTTAGTTTTACTTAAACATAACCCAAACATCAAGATCCTTTATAAAAATGTTTTGGGTATCCTTAAAATGAACATCTTAAATTCAGAAAATTTTTTCAGAAAAATATTTAAAAATAAAATAAAAAAGTACCCGATAAGAACACATTGAACCTTCTTCTACTAAAACCATAAACAGCTCGCGCTATGCGCTAAGTTGTTGTTCGGGAGCTCCCGACTCCCGACCCGGGATATCCTGGACCGTCTTTTTCCAACACCAAAATACGACTGCTGTGCTCAAATTTGCACCGAACAGGAGATCACACAATATTTATTACAATTACAATTAATACAATTGCAGTTCTATTAATATATATAATAAACTAAGAAAGCATGCATAAATAAATGCAATCAGGTTTATTAATCAAAGAACTTCTGTTTCTGAACCAACGAATATTCGTTGGTGTTTAAAATTCTAATTTGTATTTAGTTTATTTTGAGGTTCGGGTCAGTATTAAAAAAAATAAATATTTTTGATCTGTGTTTATTATACGAGAAGCTACGTTTTAAAATTTGACTCTAGCTCTGAAACGCAGACGGACCTCTGCAACGTTTTAAAATAAAAATCTTCAAACTCCCCACCTTTCCCCTCCCCATCCCCCCCCTCCCCTCTCCCCCCTCCTCTCCCCCCTCTCCTCCCCTCTCCCTTCCTCTTCTTCTCCTCCCTCCATACCAATCTCATCACCAAAACCCCTCTTCCTCCCCTCCTCTCTTCCTCCTCCCCCCCTCTTTTTCCTTCCTCTCTCCTCCTCCTCCTCCCTCTTCCCTTCCCCCCCCCCCTCTTTAATCTAATTTGTATTTAGTTTATTTTGAGGTTCGGGTCAGTATTAAAAAAAATAAATATTTTTGATCTGTGTTTATTATACGAGAAGCTACGTTTTAAAATTTGACTCTAGCTCTGAAACGCAGACGGACCTCTGCAACGTTTTAAAATAAAAATGCTTTCAAACTTAAAGATGAGATTGCATAAAAACAATAGCTATAACTAATTGAAATATATTTGCTTCAAAAAAAATCTGCCTGCCTCACCAAAGCACATGTCCATACATGCACACATTTATGTAAATCAATATTAGCTGAGGTACTGGGCACCCTTCAAGACATTCAAACCCCTCGGTTAACCCTCCATATAGGTAAGCAAATGGAGTGCGTTGCAATTTAAGCAAGATGTGAGGAGGTCTTTGAATTTGCTGCGCGGCCTGTTGCCTATTAAGTTTGTGTTGTGTTTGTGTTGGTGACCGACCGGACATTTCTGGCCCACTGGGCGGCCAAAGGCAACGGCAAGGCAAGGGCAAGGCAAGGGCACACCTGGAAAACTGGTTTTCTCACGATTTCCTATGGTAACTGTCATCGCCGTCATAGTTGGACCGGTATATGGCAGGGGTTGGGGTTGGGGTAGGGTATGCTTACGCGCAGGACAACGACAGGACATTAGGTTCCGATGCGGAAAAAAGTGCCGCGGCAAGTATTCAAATTAGTTTTGCCACATTACATGTCAGTATGGCTAACGGCCACTGCATTAATGCTTAGGCTCAGCAGAGTTTTGGGAAGTACGATCGAAGGGGGTTGGCATTGGCATTGGAGTTGTCCTGTTCTGCCCTGCATAGGTCAGTTGTAGCCAGTCATTTAAATTTGCATACTATCGGCCTCCAGTGATATGGATGAGGGCCGTGCCGTGGCCGTGGCCGAGGACGAGGCCGATTGCTTATTGCCGAAAACAAACTGGTCAAACCGGTCGGATCAAGTCCTGCATATGCGTATTCGAGTGCCGGCCACTGGTTTTCAAAGTATTTCACTTTTTAGAGACCCTTCCCATTTAAATGCTTCATTGTTGTGACTCCCCGATAACCCTCACAGGCCCATCCATAACACAGTTGAGAGTGCGAGAGCGTTTTCTCGTCTTATCATCCTCGCATGGCACACATGCGACGTCGGTTGAGCATAAGTAAGCGAATGTAAGCATAAATGTGGATTTTGACTGAAAGCAAAAACATTGTGTAACCGCTATGTGACCAAGCGACTCATTCTGATTTGAGCACTGAAGTCGAACATATGTGAAAAGCTGACGCTCTGAGCTTTTCCAAGTGAACGCAAAAAAAAATAACGAAAAACAGTTGCACAGTGTATGTTAATAGAAAATACAAATTGTTAAAGTATAACTGTATATTTATTTATAAATAAATTTCTATATGGATATCAAATAATTTCGATTCGTTTGTGCATACATATATAACTAGTTAAAAACTCAAAATGAAATAAAAGTTGGACATAATGTTTTCAAATATATTGTGATTCATATTACGCATGGGAGGAAATATCTCACATTTCGATAAAATACATAAAAATGTTTAATTAGGGTTCTTTTTTTTCTGAGAAAGTTTTTTATTTTTGTTGAGAAAGTTTATTTTAAATGTTAAGCAATATTTATATAATGGCGATTTTCCTAGTTAGGAGAAACAGTTTTTTAAGTGAATTTTGATGATATTGTGCATAGATCCCTCTCTTTGTTGCAGTCTTTAAATATTTCAAAATCTTCAAATAAGTAAACTTATTATAAAGCTGTAATAGAATCAGTTAAATAGATTAAAGCCGAAAAAGCTAGATTGCAATTATCTTTATAACAATGGTAATTATGGGCTTGTGGTTGAAAAGAAGGGATTTAAACATTTTAATAAATTAACTTTATTATTATTTGTAAATATTTTTCTTTAATACAATTTCATATTTATCTTTTATTATTATCGGTAGAACAATGACAAAACCGTTAATTGAACTAATATGTTAAATACCAAAATGGAAGAAAAGATAATATTTATTTAAATTTTAAATCAAGTACCTCAAATAAGCAGTGCACGAGTCGGGAACGCCTGGTCAGGAGATACACTTGGGAAAACTTTCATCATTTACATTGGTTGTTTGACCAAACTTTATAAATTTTTTTAGCTTATAAATATGGCATTTAAGAGTGTAAAAATACCATAGCCTAAGACTAACGTCTAATTTGGCTTTTTAAATTTTGGCGATAACGGAGGATGAATCCAAACAGTGAAAAACTTAAGATGTGTGTAAACTATACGAAAGCCTGAATTCAAAATTTTATGTGCCTAGCCCTTATAAGCTACGAGAAATGTAAAAAAAAAACAAGATTTCGATCTGTGTCGATTTAATGGAAACGTTGAAAGTTGTGAGATGATTTGAGATAAACTCGAACTGCGCAGTTACTATGCATTCAGTCATACGGGCGGATAGACGGACATGGTTTGATCTCGGGTAAGAAGTAGGGAGTACTTCTGCCTTTTACATGCATTTCACAAGACCATTATACCCTGTATATCCATTTGATATTGGTTTGATTTTCTACTTTTTTAAAGTAATTTTTAAAAGCCCTTCCTTATGATTCGTCATAAAAAACTGCTCATTGAGATAGAATAGCAATATTACTATCCTATTTACTGATGATAGTTTTAGATTTTTAAATAAAGAAATTTAAACAGCAGATGATAATTTAAATATACTACTGCTCATTTGTCTACTTGTTAAAATGACTCGCAATTAAATACATTAGAATGCATTATTCAGGAAAAGCCGTTGCACAGTTTTTAGTTACGCAACTTTCTATTGGCAGGACTTTTTAAATATAAAAAAAAACGACTAGCATACATTTTATTTTACGATTTAAACCATTTTTATAGATTTTTTCTCTACATCAAAATGCTTGTGTAGCTATAGCTATTGGGTAAGCAATTCCACCGATTGTTTCATTTTTCTTTATGCTTGTATTTTTTTTTCTTTTTCAAATTACCAAACTCGGGTGAATGAAGAGGGTGCACGGCGAAATGGACGCTTCACAATTATATTTGTGTACATGCTTATGTATGTATTTTTGTGAGTCCTTCGCTCGGCCAACCATCTTGTTTCTTCCAGAGTACGAATACTCACCACCAGAAGAAGAGGCAGGCAGAAGCAGCAACAAAAGGAACACCATTCCAACGCCCCTGCCAAGGCCACCGCCCGAGTCCGAGTCCCAGTCCGAGTCCGAGTCAACGTCTGATAGCTGCGCACGACCATTCGGTTGCTCGTAAACCATTAACAAAAGAGTGAGGGTGGCAAATAAAAAGCAATGGCGGGGGTGCGGAACAGAAACAGGGACTGGGCCGTCGTCATGTTGATGCCCACACAGACATGACTTCTTTGAGGAATCTGAATACTGCTTTTAATATTATCGACCCACAGTCACTTACTTACATATGCACACGTATTTGTGATTAAAAAAAAATGCAATTTCTTCCCTATTTAACTGACTATTTCTTTTACCTATTGTTGTGAAAAAACACATAATAAGGATTATCAAACATAACATCATATAACAAACATAAAATATTCAAACAGATAAATCAATAAATCCGGCTCTGTACGTTTGGCTATCTTTCTGTCTGTTTATCTGTATGAAAGCGTGATCTACGAAACTAATAGAGATAGATGCATCAAGTGTTTCTGTAGTTACCTCTAGTTCACCCCGTCCCTTTAAATTAATAGTTTTTTTGTCTGTTTTTTTTTTGTAGCATATCTCAGATATTTAGGTATATTCGTTTATATATTGCATGCATTAATTAAGAAAACTTAAATTTTTTAAAATCTGTTATTTTCGGGCTACCAAAGATTGTTGTAATTATATACCGCAACGCAGTAGCTAATAATAAATATTCTTTAATATAAATACAATTAAATGTATCCTCTCACCACAACTATGTATGTATATATTTGATCTGTCAATAGTCAAGTCTATATAACCATTTCCGTTAGTCTGTCTTATACAATAAATATTCTTAGCTTTAAAGCTGTCGACATCAAATTTTGCATAGGTCCGTCTCGTTGTTGCAGGCAATATATTTGTTGAAACCGGTTGGATCAGACCTCTATACCATATAGCTACCATAGGAACGATTTGTTAGAAAGTAGGTTCTGGTATGAAAAACGTTTGTTTATCAAGATATTTTGACCAAAATCGGCAACTATTATTTTCACTCTTCTGTAAAGAGTGACATAGGAAAGAACGGTCGAAAACTTAATATTTCGATGAATTTTTGTATTTAAAAACATCTTGACCAAATACTTAGTTTCTTGTATTCTTTTATTTGACTTGAATTAATTCAGTTGCCAGGAAAGATTGGTAAGACGTGGCACATTGCTTTTGCGAAGATTTATGTAACATGCAGAAGAAGGCATGTGCGAAGACCTAAAGTATATATATGTATGTATGTATTTTTGTTGTGGACGAAGAGTTGAATGGGCTTACCCTCGTTCGCATAAACTGCAAAACCCGGGGAGATAAGATAAGCCATTTTATATTGATATCTCGTTACAATTGCAAGTTATGGATTAATAACGATATGTATTAACATATATATACGTATATGCCTATTTTGCCTGCGCTACACTATTTGAAATTCCTTTTTGAATATATATATACATTTGTGTTTGTGTGCATAAATGCATCTTTAAAATCTTTACCTTGGACGTATTTTATGGTTAAGGAATTCAAATCGTGGTGACAAAAACCAGTCCAAAATATTATATAAACTGGTACAGGAGTTTTTTTAATCGAGCACACCCGACTTCTGTTTTTAATTGTTCTTATTTCCTTTGTCTATAGTTAGCATATTATTACAGTTATATGTAAAACAAGTAAGAGGTTGATATACCCTGAGGATACCCTGAAACCTCTTCTTCCAACACCAAATGCAAATATACATACTATTCTAGAAGTTACATGTCATGTTAGGTGACTTTGGCTCTTATTATTTACCAAAATTGCTCAAAAAACAGGAGTTCGATATAGATTTTTATCGATTACTTGGAAACGGGTCAAGTTATGAATATCGGAAACAAACTCGATCTGCGCAAGCACTACGAGGACTTTCTCTTCTCTAGCTCTAGCTCTTCTCTAGCTCTTATAGGTTCTGAGATCCTTGCGTTCATACATACGGACGGACGGACGGACGCACAGACAGACGGACATGGCTAGATCGACTCGGCTGTTGATGCTGATCAAGAATACATATAACACTTTATGGGGTCGGAGATGCTTCCTTCTGCCTGTTACATACATTTGCACAAATACATTATGCCCTTTTTACCCATTTTTAATGGGTTCAGGGTATAAAAACGAATTTAATTGTCCAGCGTTGAATCACACGCGGCAAGCACGGGCGATGCCAGTGGTTTAGTATGTAAGTGACTATAAATTAAATATATTAACGCTAGGCTAACATTTATTATTATACTGTACTATAATTAAGGCGGACTAAATCAGGCATTCCTTAACCAATAAAGTCAACTCGCATGTCTTCACAGCATCACGAGCTCGTAGTAATGCACAAAATGGAAGCATGAAATATATTTCTTGAATGCCAGATAATCGTAAAAGAAGGAACTGGAAAACGTAAACATAATATTTTATAACTCTTCCAAATGAACACACTTATATACCTATCTGTGCAAGTACTTATTTAAATGTGTTTATTTAAAAACGGGCAATAAAATGGACAATCGGTCTGCTAATGATCTAATAGTCTAAGCTCAGAGTAAACATTTGTTTCTTTAATTATTGATAACTTGGAATCAGCGAAAAAATATTTAAAGAGTTGCAATATTTAAGTGAAAAGCGAACGATACCTTAATAAGACTGAATATTTTTAAGAACAGGTCTGATTTCATTGATTTAAATATAAAGAAACTTTTGTTTTTTGAGTGCACTTTTTATATTATTTGTAAAGCGGTCTTTTAAGCCTTTTTCAACAAATAATATATATATGAGTCAGGTGTTAATCTGAAAACTGGCTTTTTTCCTTTATCTCTTCAAAGGTGCAGTGTAACTGGCAGAATTATTGACCATCCAATTAGCGATAGATCTGTATGATCTGTAAATACTATTCTAGAAGCTACATGTCAAATTTGGTGACTCCAGCTCTTAAATTCTAAGAGATTTGCTTAAAATACATTGTTGATTATCGAAACAAATTCTTATTGCGCTGCCTATGTTCAAAATTTCAAGTCTCTACTTTTACTTAGGTTCTGAAATCGATGCGTTCATACATACGGACGGACGGACAGACAGACGGACATGACTAGATCGACTTGGCTATTTATGCTGATCAAGAATATACATATACACAATATACATACATACACTTAATGGGGTAAGAAATGCTTCTTCTGCCTTTAACTTTCTCAAAACCATTATTCGCTTTTTACCCACCTTGAATTGTGTTACGGTATAAAATCGGAGGGCCAACTTATCGTACATTGATCTTAAAATTCTTTAATTAAGTAGTATACATGCTTAATTCAGGAAAGGTTTAAAAGCTTATGAGAAAACAATAGTTGGCCAGTGCAAATTAGCACTTAGCATATAACTGAACTGTATTTCTTAAATTAAATATGGGCTAGCCAAATGTAAATAAAAGTATGCAGAAACCAAGACCAGAACCCAATTTGTAGCTGAGTTAGTGTGTTAATAACACTGTTCGCATTGTACATGTATAAAGTAAGATATCATTTTGAACGTTAAGATAGGGTAGGCAATGTAGTGATAAAGATGTTGCTAATATTGGGGCTATAAGAGACAGTTTTCATCAATTTTATAAAGAAAAAATTAAATATATCATTTTTAAGTAGAGAACAGAAAAATGAAGTATATAGGAAAAAATTTTTGCGTGTGCGCTACGACAATCGTCTGAGTATTTTATAGTATTTTCGTGCTTATAAGTCGTTAACAACACAATATAAGAGACATAAGTAGTACAAAAATGGGTCCGACTGAACAAAACAAATTAATAAACTACATGCAAATCTTAACCTTAAACAACTATGTGAGGATTATACAAATACATCATTTTATTTTTCAAATAATTTGAGGTTTAACATGGAAATTTTGAATTTGGCGGGCTCTTATCGTTAACAGACTCATAAGTGCGCTCTAACAGCGCCTCTTTTTTCCGGTCGTACTACTTAAAAGCTTCTGTTATTTACATTTCTAGACCATATGATGAGTTTAATAGTACCTCTATAATCGTTAACAGACTCATAGGTGCGTTCTAACAGCGCCTATTTTTTGCGTCCGTACTGCTTAAAAGCTGCTGTTATTTACATTTCCAGACCATATGATGAGTTTAATAGTACCTCTATTATCGTTAACAGACTCATGAGTGCGCTCCTACAGCGCCTATTTTTTGCGGTCATACTGCTTAAAAGCTACTGTTATTTACATTTCTAGACCACATGATGAGTTTAATAGGGCCTCTATTATCGTTAACAGATTCATAAGTGCGCTCTAACAGTGCCTCATTTTTGCGTTCGTACTGCTGTTAAGCACATTTTCCACCATTTAGTGAGACAATTCAACAGTTGACTGAACAAATTTAACAGTCGGAAGTAAACATTGTTTGCCAGAAGTGACCAGTGACAAATTTTATTTAAACTAGTAGATTTAATTTCTTTTATTTACTATTTGTATATTCTATATTAATAAAACAATCGATTAAAAAAATATTCAATTTCGATTTTTAGGCATGTTTGAATCAATATGAAGGGCTAAAAAGAAACAACAGCACTTTCGCTAAGTATATTTTCTTTAAAAGGAAAAAACGAAAATAAACATACAAGTAAATTTATATTTATTAAGAGAAAAAGGCTAATTATTTAAAGAAAAAAGAGAATGATTCAAATTAAAAAATCTATGAAAAACTAGTCATAATAGGGTAAGAAAATTTCCTTTTTCGATTTTCAGGCAAATTTCGATCAATATAGAGAAAGAACAAGAAAAAAGCGCCTTTTCATTTAATATATTTTAATTAAAAGGAAAAAACTTACAAGTAAATTTATATGTATAAGAGAAAAATGTAGCTTATTATTTAATGATAAAGAAAGGGACATTATTATCAACAAAATAAGACAACTAATTTAATAAAAAGAGAGAAAACCTTTTTCTCATTTTTAATTCTAGGCAAAGTCTAATACATGTTAAAAGAAGAAAAAGGTCAAACATATTATGATAAAGTGAACCAGTTCAAATTAAGTTATCTTCTAAAAAGGAAAAAATTATACATAATTGGCTAAGAATATTTTCTATTTCAAATTTCAGGGATATTTGGCTCAATACAAAGGGCGAAGAAGAAACAAGTAAGAGGTTCTAGTCGGAGCTCCCGACTAGGGGATACCCTGAACCCTCATATTCCAACACCAAAGCAGCGCGCGCTGCAAGAAGAGAGTAGCGGGGAGGTGGCGATAGGTATAAATTGAAAGATAATCGATATATATAACTTTTCTAGAAGCTACATGTCAAGTTTGGTGACTCTAGCCCTTATTATTTACCAAAATTGCTTAAAAAACAGGATATCGATATACATTTTTATCGATTACTTGGAAACGGGGCAAGTTATCGATTATCGGAAACAAACTCGATCTGCGTAGGAACTAGGAGCATCTACATCTAAAATTTCAAGTCTCTAGCTCTTATAGGTTCTGAGATCCTTGCGTTCATACATACGGACGGACGGACGGACGGACGGACGGACGGACGGACGGACGGACAGACAGACGGACATGGCTAGATCGACTCGGCTATTAATGCTGATCAAGAATATATATACTTTATGGGGTCGGAGATGCTTCCTTCTGCCTGTTACATACATTTGGATTTTGCACAAAAACATAATACCCCTTTTACCCATTTTTAATGGGTTCAGGGTATAAAAAGGGACTTTTCACTAAATACATTTCGATTAAAAGGAAAGAACAACTAAATTCAATTTATAAATTTTAAGAGAAGAAGGAAGCTTATTATTTTATGAAAAAGAAAGGGACATTATTATCAACAAAATAAAACAACTAATTTAATAAAGAGAGAGAAAACCTTTTTCACATTTTTAATTCTAGGCAAAGTCTAATACATGTTCAGAGAAGAAAAAGGTCAACCATTTTATAAAAAAGACAACCAATTCAAATTAAATTATCTTCTAACAAGTAAGAGGTTCTAGTCGGGAGCTCCCGACTAGGGGATACCCTGAACCCTCATATTCCAACACCAAATGCAGCGCGCGCTGCATAGATAGAGAGTAGCGGGGAGGTGGCGATAGGTATAAATTGAAAGATAATCGATATATATATACTTTTCTAGAAGCTACATGTCAAGTTTGGTGACTCTAGCTCTTATTATTTACCAAAATTGCTTAAAAAACAGAATTTCGATATACATTTTTATCGATTACTTGGAAACGGGGCAAGTTATCGATTATCGGAAACAAACTCGATCTGCGCGGACACTAGGAGCACCTACATCTGAAATTTCAAGTCTCTAGCTCTTATAGGTTCTGAGATCCTTGCGTTCATACATACGGACGGACGGACGGACGGACGGACGGACGGACAGACAGACGGACATGGCTAGATCGACTCGGCTATTGATGCTGATCAAGAATATATATACTTTATGGGGTCGGAGATGCTTCCTTCTGCCTGTTACATACATTTGGATTTTGCACAAAAACATAATACCCCTTTGACCCATTTTTAATGGGTTCAGGGTATAAAAAGGGACAACTAAATTCAATTTATTAATATTAAGAGAAGAAGTAAGCTAATTATTTTATGAAAAAGAAAGGAACATTATTATCAACAAAATAAGACCACTAATTTAATAAAAAGAGAGAAAACCTTTTTCAAATTTTTAATTCTTGGCAAAGTCTTATACATGTTAAGAAAAGGTCAACCATTTTATTAAAAAGAGAACCAATTCAAATTTAATTAGCTTTAAAGCTGTCGACATCAAATTTTGCATAGGTCCGTCTCGTTGTTGCAGACAATATATTTGTTGAAACCGGTTGGATCAGACCTCTATACCATATAGCTACCATAGGAACGATTTGTTAGAAAGTAGGTTCTGGTATGAAAAACGTTTGTTTATCAAGATATTTTGACCAAAATCGGCAACTATTATTTTCACTCTACTGTAAAGAGTGACATAGGAAAGAACGGTCGAAAACTTAATATTTCGATGAATTTTTAGGGTATATTGTATTTGTGCAAAGTGCAAATGTATGTAACAGGCAGAAGAAAGCATCTCCGACCCCATAAAGTATATATATTCTTGATCAGCATCAATAGCCGACTCGATCTAGCCATGTCCGTCTGTCTGTCCGTTCGTCCGTCCGTCCGTATGTATGAACGCAAGGATCTCAGAACCTATAAGAGCTAGAGACTTGAAATTTCAGATGTAGGTGCTCCTAGTGTCCGCGCAGATCGAGTTTGTTTCCGATAAACGATAACTTGCGCCCCGTTTTTTAAGCAATTTTGGTAAATAATAAGAGCTAGAGTCACCAAACTTGGCATGTAGCTTCTAGAATAGTATATATATATCGATTATCTTTCATTTTATACCTATCGCCAACTCCCCGCTACTCTCTATCTATAAGCGCGCGCTGCATTTGGTGACGGAATAAGAGGGTTCAGGGTATCCCCTAGTCGGGAGCTCCCGACTAGAACCTCTTACTTGTTGTATTTAAGAACATCTTGACCAAATACTTAGTTTCTTGTATTCTTTTATTTGACTTGAATTAATTCAGTTGCCAGGAAAGATTGGTAAGACGTGGCACATTGCTTTTGCGAAGATTTATGTAACATGCAGAAGAAGGCATGTGCGAAGACCTAAAGTATATATATGTATGTATGTATTTTTGTTGTGGACGAAGAGTTGAATGGGCTTACCCTCGTTCGCATAAACTGCAAAACCCGGGGAGATAAGATAAGCCATTTTATATTGATATCTCGTTACAATTGCAAGTTATGGATTAATAACGATATGTATTAACATATATATACGTATATGCCTATTTTGCCTGCGCTACACTATTTGAAATTCCTTTTTGAATATATATATACATTTGTGTTTGTGTGCATAAATGCATCTTTAAAATCTTTACCTTGGACGTATTTTATGGTTAAGGAATTCAAATCGTGGTGACAAAAACCAGTCCAAAATATTATATAAACTGGTACAGGAGTTTTTTTAATCGAGCACACCCGACTTCTGTTTTTAATTGTTCTTATTTCCTTTGTCTATAGTTAGCATATTATTACAGTTATATGTAAAACAAGTAAGAGGTTGATATACCCTGAGGATACCCTGAAACCTCTTCTTCCATCACCAAATGCAAATATACATACTATTCTAGAAGTTACATGTCATGTTAGGTGACTTTGGCTCTTATTATTTACCAAAATTGCTCAAAAAACAGGATTTCGATATAGATTTTTATCGATTACTTGGAAACCGGTCAAGTTATTGAATATCGGAAACAAACTCGATCTGCGCAAGCACTACGAGGACTTTCTCTTCTCTAGCTCTAGCTCTTCTCTAGCTCTTATAGGTTCTGAGATCCTTGCGTTCATACATACGGACGGACGGACGGACGCACAGACAGACGGACATGGCTAGATCGACTCGGCTGTTGATGCTGATCAAGAATACATATATACACTTTATGGGGTCGGAGATGCTTCCTTCTGCCTGTTACATACATTTGCACAAATACATTATGCCCTTTTTACCTATTTTTAATGGGTTCAGGGTATAAAAACGAATTTAATTGTCCAGCGTTGAATCACACGCGGCAAGCACGGGCGATGCCAGTGGTTTAGTATGTAAGTGACTATAAATTAAATATATTAACGCTAGGCTAACATTTATTATTATACTGTACTATAATTAAGGCGGACTAAATCAGGCATTCCTTAACCAATAAAGTCAACTCGCATGTCTTCACAGCATCACGAGCTCGTAGTAATGCACAAAATGGAAGCATGAAATATATTTCTTGAATGCCAGATAATCGTAAAAGAAGGAACTGGAAAACGTAAACATAATATTTAATAATTCTTCCAAATGAACACACTTATATACCTATCTGTGCAAGTACTTATTTAAATGTGTTTATTTAAAAACGGGCAATAAAATGGACAATCGGTCTGCTAATGATCTAATAGTCTAAGCTCAGAGAAAACATTTGTTTCTTTAATTATTGATAACTTGGAATCAGCGAAAAAATATTTAAAGAGTTGCAATATTTAAGTGAAAAGCGAACGATACCTTAATAAGACTGAATATTTTTAAGAACAGGTCTGATTTCATTGATTTAAATATAAAGAAACTTTTTGTTTTTTGCAGTGCACTTCTTTATATTATTTGTAAAGCGGTCTTGTAAGCCTTTTTCAACAAATAATATATATATGAGTCAGGTGTTAATCTGAAAACTGGCTTTTTTCCTTTATCTCTTCAAAGGTGCAGTGTAACTGGCAGAATTATTGACCATCCAATTAGCGATAGATCTGTATGATCTGTAAATACTATTCTAGAAGCTACATGTCAAATTTGGTGACTCCAGCTCTTAAATTCTAAGAGATTTGCTTAAAATACATTGTTGATTATCGAAACAAATTCTTATTGCGCTGCCTATGTTCAAAATTTCAAGTCTCTACTTTTACTTAGGTTCTGAAATCGATGCGTTCATACATACGGACGGACGGACAGACAGACGGACATGACTAGATCGACTTGGCTATTTATGCTGATCAAGAATATACATATACACAATATACATACATACACTTAATGGGGTAAGAAATGCTTCTTCTGCCTGTAACTTTCTCAAAACCATTATTCGCTTTTTACCCACCTTGAATTGTGTTACGGTATAAAATCGGAGGGCCAACTTATCGTACATTGAGCTTAAAATTCTTTAATTAAGTAGTATACATGCTTAATTCAGGAAAGGTTTAAAAGCTTATGAGAAAACAATAGTTGGCCAGTGCAAATTAGCACTCATACGTATAACTGAACTGTATTTCTTAAATTAAATATGGGCTAGCAAAATGTAAATAAAAGTATGCAGAAACCAAGACCAGAACCCAATTTGTAGCTGAGTTAGTGTGTTAATAACACTGTTCGCATTGTACATGTATAAAGTAAGATATCATTTTGAACGTTAAGATAGGGTAGGCAATGTAGTGATAAAGATGTTGCTAATATTGGGGCTATAAGAGACAGTTTTCATCAATTTTATAAAGAAAAAATTAAATATATCATTTTTAAGTAGAGAACAGAAAAATGAAGTATATAGGAAAAAATTTTTGCGTGTGCGCTACGACAATCGTCTGAGTATTTTATAGTATTTTCGTGCTTATAAGTCGTTAACAACACAATATAAGAGACATAAGTAGTACAAAAATGGGTCCGACTGAACAAAACAAATTAATAAACTACATGCAAATCTTAACCTTAAACAACAATGTGAGGATTATACAAATACATCATTTTATTTTTCAAATAATTTGAGGTTTAACATGGAAATTTTGAATTTGGCGGGCTCTTTTATCGTTAACAGACTCATAAGTGCGCTCTAACAGCGCCTCTTTTTTCCGGTCGTACTACTTAAAAGCTTCTGTTATTTACATTTCTAGACCATATGATGAGTTTAATAGTACCTCTATAATCGTTAACAGACTCATAGGTGCGTTCTAACAGCGCCTATTTTTTGCGTCCGTACTGCTTAAAAGCTGTTGTTATTTACATTTCCAGACCATATGATGAGTTTAATAGTACCTCTATTATCGTTAACAGACTCATGAGTGCGCTCCTACAGCGCCTATTTTTTGCGGTCATACTGCTTAAAAGCTACTGTTATTTACATTTCTAGACCACATGATGAGTTTAATAGGGCCTCTATTATCGTTAACAGATTCATAAGTGCGCTCTAACAGTGCCTCATTTTTGCGTTCGTACTGCTGTTAAGCACATTTTCCACCGTTTAGTGAGACAATTCAACAGTTGACTGAACAAATTTAACAGTCGGAAGTAAACATTGTTTGCCAGAAGTGACCAGTGACAAATTTTATTTAAACTAGTAGATTTAATTTCTTTTATTTACTATTTGTATATTCTATATTAATAAAACAATCGATTAAAAAAATATTCAATTTCGATTTTTAGGCATGTTTGAATCAATATGAAGGGCTAAAAAGAAACAACAGCACTTTCGCTAAGTATATTTTCTTTAAAAGGAAAAAACGAAAATAAACATACAAGTAAATTTATATATATTAAGAGAAAAAGGCTAATTATTTAAAGAAAAAAGAGAATGATTCAAATTAAAAAATCTATTAAAAACTAGTCATAATAGGGTAAAAAAATTTCCTTTTTCGATTTTCAGGCAAATTTCGATCAATATAGAGAAAGAACAAGAAAAAAGCGCCTTTTCATTTAATATATTTTAATTAAAAGGAAAAAACTTACAAGTAAATTTATATATATAAGAGAAAAATGTAGCTTATTATTTAATGAAAAAGAAAGGGACATTATTATCAACAAAATAAGACAACTAATTTAATAAAAAGAGAGAAAACCTTTTTCTCATTTTTAATTCTAGGCAAAGTCTAATACATGTTAAAAGAAGAAAAAGGTCAAACATATTATGATAAAGTGAACCAGTTCAAATTAAGTTATCTTCTAAAAAGGAAAAAATTATACATAATTGGCTAAGAATATTTTCTATTTCAAATTTCAGGGATATTTGGCTCAATACAAAGGGCGAAGAAGAAACAAGTAAGAGGTTCTAGTCGGGAGCTCCCGACTAGGGGATACCCTGAACTCTCATATTCCAACACCAAATGCAGCGCGCGTTTAAAGATAGAGAGTAGCGGGGAGGTGGCGATAGGTATAAAATGAAAGATAATCGATATATATATACTTTTTTAGAAGCTACATGTCAAGTTTGGTAACTCTAGCTCTTATTATTTACCAAAATTGCTTAAAAAACAGGATATCGATATACATTTTTATCGATTACTTGGAAACGGGGCAAGTTATCGATTATCGGAAACAAACTCGATCTGCGTAGGAACTAGGAGCATCTACATGTAAAATTTCAAGTCTCTAGCTCTTATAGGTTCTGAGATCCTTGCGTTCATACATACGGACGGACGGACGGACGGACGGACGGACGGACGGACGGACGGACGGACGGACGGACGGACGGACGGACGGACGGACGGACGGACGGACAGACAGACGGACAGACAGACGGACATGGCTAGATCGACTCGGCTATTAATGCTGATCAAGAATATATATACTTTATGGGGTCGGAGATGCTTCCTTCTGCCTGTTACATACATTTGGATTTTGCACAAAAACATAATACCCTTTTTACCCATTTTTAATGGGTTCAGGGTATAAAAAGGGACTTTTCACTAAATACATTTCGATTAAAAGGAAAGAACAGCTAAATTCAATTTATAAATTTTAAGAGAAGAAGGAAGCTTATTATTTTATGAAAAAGAAAGGGACATTATTATCAACAAAATAAAACAACTAATTTAATAAAGAGAGAGAAAACCTTTTTCACATTTTTAATTCTAGGCAAAGTCTAATACATGTTCAGAGAAGAAAAAGGTCAACCATTTTATAAAAAAGACAACCAATTCAAATTAAATTATCTTCTAACAAGTAAGAGGTTCTAGTCGGGAGCTCCCGACTAGGGGATACCCTGAACCCTCATATTCCAACACCAAATGCAGCGCGCGCTGCATAGATAGAGAGTAGCGGGGAGGTGGCGATAGGTATAAATTGAAAGATAATCGATATATATATACTTTTCTAGAAGCTACATGTCAAGTTTGGTGACTCTAGCTCTTATTATTTACCAAAATTGCTTAAAAAACAGAATTTCGATATACATTTTTATCGATTACTTGGAAACGGGGCAAGTTATCGATTATCGGAAACAAACTCGATCTGCGTAGGAACTAGGAGCACCTACATCTAATAATTTCAAGTCTTTAGCTCTTATAGGTTCTGAGATCCTTGCGTTCATACATACGGACGGACGGACGGACGGACAGACAGACGGACATGGCTAGATCGACTCGGCTATTGATGCTGATCAAGAATATATATACTTTATGGGGTCGGAGATGCTTCCTTCTGCCTGTTACATACATTTGGATTTTGCACAAAAACATAATACCCCTTTGTCCCATTTTTAATGGGTTCAGGGTATAAAAAGGGACAACTAAATTCAATTTATTAATATTAAGAGAAGAAGTAAGCTAATTATTTTATGAAAAAGAAAGGAACATTATTATCAACAAAATAAGACCACTAATTTAATAAAAAGAGAGAAAACCTTTTTCAAATTTTTAATTCTTGGCAAAGTCTTATACATGTTAAGAGAAGAAAAAGGTCAACCATTTTATTAAAAAGAGAACCAATTCAAATTTAATTAGCTTTAAAGCTGTCGACATCAAATTTTGCATAGGTCCGTCTCGTTGTTGCAGACAATATATTTGTTGAAACCGGTTGGATCAGACCTCTATACCATATAGCTACCATAGGAACGATTTGTTAGAAAGTAGGTTCTGGTATGAAAAACGTTTGTTTATCAAGATATTTTGACCAAAATCGGCAACTATTATTTTCACTCTACTGTAAAGAGTGACATAGGAAAGAACGGTCGAAAACTTAATATTTCGATGAATTTTTGAACCCTGAACCCATTGAAAATGGGTAAAAAGGGTATATTGTATTTGTGCAAAGTGCAAATGTATGTAACAGGCAGAAGAAAGCATCTCCGACCCCATAAAGTATATATATTCTTGATCAGCATCAATAGCCGACTCGATCTAGCCATGTCCGTCTGTCTGTCCGTTCGTCCGTCCGTCCGTATGTATGAACGCAAGGATCTCAGAACCTATAAGAGCTAGAGACTTGAAATTTCAGATGTAGGTGCTCCTAGTGTCCGCGCAGATCGAGTTTGTTTCCGATAAACGATAACTTGCGCCGTTTCCAAGTAATCGATAAAAATGTATATCGAAATCCCGTTTTTTAAGCAATTTTGGTAAATAATAAGAGCTAGAGTCACCAAACTTGGCATGTAGCTTCTAGAATAGTATATATATATCGATTATCTTTCATTTTATACCTATCGCCAACTCCCCGCTACTCTCTACTGACGGAATAAGAGGGTTCAGGGTATCCCCTAGTCGGGAGCTCCCGACTAGAACCTCTTACTTGTTGTATTTAAGAACATCTTGACCAAATACTTAGTTTCTTGTATTCTTTTATTTGACTTGAATTAATTCAGTTGCCAGGAAAGATTGGTAAGACGTGGCACATTGCTTTTGCGAAGATTTATGTAACATGCAGAAGAAGGCATGTGCGAAGACCTAAAGTATATATATGTATGTATGTATTTTTGTTGTGGACGAAGAGTTGAATGGGCTTACCCTCGTTCGCATAAACTGCAAAACCCGGGGAGATAAGATAAGCCATTTTATATTGATATCTCGTTACAATTGCAAGTTATGGATTAATAACGATATGTATTAACATATATATACGTATATGCCTATTTTGCCTGCGCTACACTATTTGAAATTCCTTTTTGAATATATATATACATTTGTGTTTGTGTGCATAAATGCATCTTTAAAATCTTTACCTTGGACGTATTTTATGGTTAAGGAATTCAAATCGTGGTGACAAAAACCAGTCCAAAATATTATATAAACTGGTACAGGAGTTTTTTTAATCGAGCACACCCGACTTCTGTTTTTAATTGTTCTTATTTCCTTTGTCTATAGTTAGCATATTATTACAGTTATATGTAAAACAAGTAAGAGGTTGATATACCCTGAGGATACCCTGAAACCTCTTCTTCCATCACCAAATGCAAATATACATACTATTCTAGAAGTTACATGTCATGTTAGGTGACTTTGGCTCTTATTATTTACCAAAATTGCTCAAAAAACAGGATTTCGATATAGATTTTTATCGATTACTTGGAAACCGGTCAAGTTATTGAATATCGGAAACAAACTCGATCTGCGCAAGCACTACGAGGACTTTCTCTTCTCTAGCTCTAGCTCTTCTCTAGCTCTTATAGGTTCTGAGATCCTTGCGTTCATACATACGGACGGACGGACGGACGCACAGACAGACGGACATGGCTAGATCGACTCGGCTGTTGATGCTGATCAAGAATACATATATACACTTTATGGGGTCGGAGATGCTTCCTTCTGCCTGTTACATACATTTGCACAAATACATTATGCCCTTTTTACCCATTTTTAATGGGTTCAGGGTATAAAAACGAATTTAATTGTCCAGCGTTGAATCACACGCGGCAAGCACGGGCGATGCCAGTGGTTTAGTATGTAAGTGACTATAAATTAAATATATTAACGCTAGGCTAACATTTATTATTATACTGTACTATAATTAAGGCGGACTAAATCAGGCATTCCTTAACCAATAAAGTCAACTCGCATGTCTTCACAGCATCACGAGCTCGTAGTAATGCACAAAATGGAAGCATGAAATATATTTCTTGAATGCCAGATAATCGTAAAAGAAGGAGCTGGAAAACGTAAACATAATATTTAATAATTCTTCCAAATGAACACACTTATATACCTATCTGTGCAAGTACTTATTTAAATGTGTTTATTTAAAAACGGGCAATAAAATGGACAATCGGTCTGCTAATGATCTAATAGTCTAAGCTCAGAGTAAACATTTGTTTCTTTAATTATTGATAACTTGGAATCAGCGAAAAAATATTTAAAGAGTTGCAATATTTAAGTGAAAAGCGAACGATACCTTAATAAGACTGAATATTTTTAAGAACAGGTCTGTTTTCATTGATTTAAATATAAAGAAACTTTTTGTTTTTTGCAGTGCACTTCTTTATATTATTTGTAAAGCGGTCTTTTAAGCCTTTTTCAACAAATAATATATATATGAGTCAGGTGTTAATCTGAAAACTGGCTTTTTTCCTTTATCTCTTCAAAGGTGCAGTGTAACTGGCAGAATTATTGACCATCCAATTAGCGATAGATCTGTATGATCTGTAAATACTATTCTAGAAGCTACATGTCAAATTTGGTGACTCCAGCTCTTAAATTCTAAGAGATTTGCTTAAAATACATTGTTGATTATCGAAACAAATTCTTATTGCGCTGCCTATGTTCAAAATTTCAAGTCTCTACTTTTACTTAGGTTCTGAAATCGATGCGTTCATACATACGGACGGACGGACAGACAGACGGACATGACTAGATCGACTTGGCTATTTATGCTGATCAAGAATATACATATACACAATATACATACATACACTTAATGGGGTAAGAAATGCTTCTTCTGCCTGTAACTTTCTCAAAACCATTATTCGCTTTTTACCCACCTTGAATTGTGTTACGGTATAAAATCGGAGGGCCAACTTATCGTACATTGAGCTTAAAATTCTTTAATTAAGTAGTATACATGCTTAATTCAGGAAAGGTTTAAAAGCTTATGAGAAAACAATAGTTGGCCAGTGCAAATTAGCACTCATACGTATAACTGAACTGTATTTCTTAAATTAAATATGGGCTAGCAAAATGTAAATAAAAGTATGCAGAAACCAAGACCAGAACCAAATTTGTAGCTGAGTTAGTGTGTTAATAACACTGTTCGTATTGTACATGTATAAAGTAAGATATCATTTTGAACGTTAAGATAGGGTAGGCAATGTAGTGATAAAGATGTTGCTAATATTGGGGCTATCAGAGACAGTTTTCATCAATTTTATAAAGAAAAAATTAAATATATCATTTTTAAGTAGAGAACAGAAAAATGAAGTATATAGGAAAAAATTTTTGCGTGTGCGCTACGACAATCGTCTGAGTATTTTATAGTATTTTCGTGCTTATAAGTCGTTAACAACACAATATAAGAGACATAAGTAGTACAAAAATGGGTCCGACTGAACAAAACAAATTTTTAAACTACATGCAAATCTTAACCTTAAACAACAATGTGAGGATTTTACAAATACATCATTTTATTTTTCAAATAATTTGAGGTTTAACATGGAAATTTTGAATTTGGCGGGCTCTTTTATCGTTAACAGACTCATAAGTGCGCTCTAACAGCGCCTCTTTTTTCCGGTCGTACTACTTAAAAGCTTCTGTTATTTACATTTCTAGACCATATGATGAGTTTAATAGTACCTCTATAATCGTTAACAGACTCATAGGTGCGTTCTAACAGCGCCTATTTTTTGCGTCCGTACTGCTTAAAAGCTGCTGTTATTTAGATTTCCAGACCATATGATGAGTTTAATAGTACCTCTATTATCGTTAACAGACTCATGAGTGCGCTCCTACAGCGCCTATTTTTTGCGGTCGTACTGCTTAAAAGCTACTGTTATTTACATTTCTAGACCACATGATGAGTTTAATAGGGCCTCTATTATCGTTAACAGATTCATAAGTGCGCTCTAACAGTGCCTCATTTTTGCGTTCGTACTGCTGTTAAGCACATTTTCCACCGTTTAGTGAGACAATTCAACAGTTGACTGAACAAATTTAACAGTCGGAAGTAAACATTGTTTGCCAGAAGTGACCAGTGACAAATTTTATTTAAACTAGTAGATTTAATTTCTTTTATTTACTATTTGTATATTCTATATTAATAAAACAATCGATTAAAAATATATTCAATTTCGATTTTTAGGCATGTTTGAATCAATATGAAGGGCTAAAAAGAAACAACAGCACTTTCGCTAAGTATATTTTCTTTAAAAGGAAAAAACGAAAATAAACATACAAGTAAATTTATATATATTAAGAGAAAAAGGCTAATTATTTAAAGAAAAAAGAGAATGATTCAAATTAAAAAATCTATGAAAAACTAGTCATAATAGGGTAAGAAAATTTCCTTTTTCGATTTTCAGGCAAATTTCGATCAATATAGAGAAAGAACAAGAAAAAAGCGCCTTTTCATTTAATATATTTTAATTAAAAGGGAAAAACTTACAAGTAAATTTATATATATAAGAGAAAAATGTAGCTTATTATTTAATGAAAAAGAAAGGGACATTATTATCAACAAAATAAGACAACTAATTTAATAAAAAGAGAGAAAACCTTTTTCTCATTTTTATACCCTGAACCCATTAAAAATGGGTAAAAGGGGTATTATTTTATTTGTGCAAAATCCAAATGTATGTAAAGGAGAAGGAAGCATCTCCGACCCCATAAAGTACATATATTCTTGATCAGCATTAAAGCCGAGTCGATCTAGCCATGTCCGTGTCTCCGTCGTCGTCGTCCGTCCGTCCGTCCGTATGCATGAACGCAAGGATCTCAGAACCTATAAGAGCTAGAGACTGAAATTTTAGATGTAGATGCTCTAGTTCTACGCAGATCGAGTTTGTTTCCGATAATCGATAACTGTTCCAAGTAATCGATAAAAATGCATATCGATATCCTGTTTTTAAGCAATTTTGGTGAATAATAAGAGCTAGAGTTACCAAACTTGACATGTTGCTTCTAGAAAGTATATATATATCGATTATCTTTCATTTTATACCATCGCCACTTCCCGCTAATTCTATCTATAAGCGCGCGCTGCATTTGGTGTTGGAATATGAGGGTTGCAGGGTATCCCTTGTCGGGAGCTCCCGACTAGAACCTCTTACTTGTTAATTCTAGGCAAAGTCTAATACACTGTTAAAAGAAGAAAAAGGTCAAACATATTATGATAAAGTGAACCATTTCAAATGTAAGTTATCTTCTAAAAAGGAAAAAATTATACATAATTGGCTAAGAATATTTTCTATTTCAAATTTCAGGGATATTTGGCTCAATACAAAGGGAGAAGAAGAAACAAGTAAGAGGTTCTAGTCGGGAGCTCCCGACTAGGGGATACCCTGAACCCTCATACTCCAACAAAATTCAGCGCGCGCTTATAGTATATAGAGTAGCGGGGAGGTGGCGATAGGTATAAAATGAAAGATAATCGATATATATATAATTTTATAGAAGCAACATGTCAAGTTTGGATAACGCTAGCTCTTATTATTTACCACAATTGCTTAAAAAACAGGATATCGATAAACATTTTTACTCGATGTACTTGGAAAACGGGGCAAGTTATCGATTATCGGAAACAAACTCGATCTGCGTAGGAACTAGGAGCATCTACATCTAAAATTTCAAGTCTCTAGCTCTTATAGGTTCTGAGATCCTTGCGTTCATACATACGGACTGGTCTTTGGACGAACGGACAGACGGACGGACGGACGGACGGACGGACCGGACAGACAGACGGACATGGCTAGATCACTCGGCTATTAATGCTGCATCAAGAATATATATACTTTATGTGGTCGGAGATGGTTCCTTCTGCCTCTTACATACATTTGGATCTTGCACAAAAACATAATACCCCTTTTACCCATTTTTAATGGGTTCAGCGGTGTAAAAAGGGACTTTTCACTAAATACATTTCGTTTAAAAGGAGAGAACAACTAAATTCACTTTACAAATTTTAAGAGAAGAAGGAAACTTATTATTTTACGAAAAAGAAAGTGACATTATTATCAACAAAATAAAACAACTAATTTAATAAAGAGAGAGAAAACTTTTTTCACATTTTTAATTCTACAAAGTCTAAAAGTTAGAGAAGAAAAAGGTCAACCATTTAAAAAAAGACAACCAATCAAATTAAATTATCTTCTAACAAGTAAGAGGTTCTAGTCGGGAGCTCCCGACTAGGGATACCCTGAACCCTCATATTCCAACACCAAATGCAGCGCGCGCTGCATAGATAGAGAGTAGCGGGGAGGTGGCGATAGGTATAAATTGAAAATAATCGATATATATATACTTTTCTAGAAGCTACATGTCAAGTTTGGTGACTCTAGCTCTTATTATTTACCAAAATTGCTTAAAAAACAGAATTTCGATATATATTTTTATCGATTACTTGGAAACGGGGCAAGTTATCGATTATCGGAAACAAACTCGATCTGCGCAAGCACTACGAGGACTTTCTCTTCTCTAGCTCTAGCTCTTCTCTAGCTCTTATAGTTCTGAGATCCTTGCGTTCATACATACGGACGGACGGACGGACGCACAGACAGACGGACATGGCTAGATCGACTCGGCTGTTGATGCTGATCAAGAATACATATATACACTTTATGGGGTCGGAGATGCTTCCTTCTGCCTGTTACATACATTTGGATTTTGCACAAAAACATAATACCCCTTTGACCCATTTTTAATGGGTTCAGGGTATAAAAAGGGACAACTAAATTCAATTTATTAATATTAAGAGAAGAAGTAAGCTAATTATTTAAAGAAAAAGAAAGGAACATTATTATTAACAAACTATGAAGACCACTAGTTTAATAAAAAGAGTAAGAAAATTCCTTTTTCAAATTTTTAATTCTTGGCAAAGTTTGATAAATGTAAGAAAAGAACAACCAAAAAAAGAGAACCAATTCAAAAACAAGTAAGAGGTTCTAGTCGAGCTCCCGACTAGGGAACCCTGAACCCTCATATTCCAACACCAAATGCAGCGCGCGCTTATGGATAGAGAGTAGCGGGGAGGTGGCGATAGGTATAAAATGAAAGATAATCGATATATATATACTTTTCTAGAAGCTACATGTCAAGTTTGGTAACTCTAGCTCTTATTATTTACCAAAATTGCTTAAAAAACAGGATATCGATATCTATTTTTATCGATTACTTGGAAACGGGGCAAGTTATCGATTATCGGAAACAAACTCGATCTGCGTAGGACCTAGGAGCACCTACATCTAAAATTTCAAGTCTCTAGCTCTTATAGGTTCTGAGATCCTTGCGTTCATACATACGGACGGACGGACGGACGGACGGACGGACAGACAGACGGACATGGCTAGATCGACTCGGCTATTAATGCTGATCAAGAATATATATACTTTATGGGGTCGGAGATGCTTCCTTCTGCCTGTTACATACATTTGGATTTTGCACAAAACATAATACCCCTTTTACCCATTTTTAATGGGTTCAGGGTATAAAAAGGGACTTTTCACTAAATATATTTTAATTAAAAGGAAAGAACAACTACAAGTAAATTTATATATATTAAGAGAAAAATGAAGCTTATTATTTAATGAAAAAGAAAGGGACATTATTATCAACAAAATAAGACAACTAATTTAATAAAGAGAGAGAAAACCTTTTTCTCATTTTTAATTCTAGGCAAAGTCTAATACATATTAAGAGAAGAAAAAGGTCAACCATTTTATAAAAAAGACAACCAGTTCAAATTAAGTTATCTTCTAACAAGTAAGAGGTTCTGTCGGGAGCTCCCGACTAGGGGATACCCTGAACCCTCATATTCCAACACCAAATGCAGCGCGCGCTGCATAGATAGAGAGTAGCGGGGAGGTGGCGATAGGTATAAATTGATAGATAATTGATATATATATACTTTTCTAGAAGCTACATTTCAAGTTTGGTGACTTGGCTCTTATTATTTACCAAAATTGCTTAAAAAACAGAATTTCGATATACATTTTTATCGATTACTTGGAAACGGGGCAAGTTATCGATTATCGGAAACAAACTCGATCTGCGCAAGCACTACGAGGACTTTCTCTTCTCTAGCTCTAGCTCTTCTCTAGCTCTTATAGGTTCTGAGATCCTTGCGTTCATACATACGGACGGACGGACGGACGCACAGACAGACGGACATGGCTAGATCGACTCGGCTGTTGATGCTGATCAAGAATACATATATACACTTTATGGGGTCGGAGATGCTTCCTTCTGCCTGTTACATACATTTGGATTTTGCACAAAAACATAATACCCCTTTGACCCATTTTTAATGGGTTCAGGGTATAAAAAGGGACAACTAAATTCAATTTATTAATATTAAGAGAAGAAGTAAGCTAATTATTTTATGAAAAAGAAAGGAACATTATTATCAACAAAATAAGACCACTAGATTAATAAAAAGAGAGAAAACCTTCAAATTTAATCTTGGCAAAGTCTTAACATGTTAAGAAAAGGTCAACCATTTTATTAAAAAGAGAACCAATTCAAATTTAACAAGTAAGAGGTTCTAGTCGGGAGCTCCCGACTAGGGGATACCCTGAACCCTCATATTCCAACACCAAATGCAGCTCGCGCTTATAGAAAGAGAGTAGCGGGGAGGTGGCGATAGGTATAAAATGAAAGATAATCGATATATATATACTTTTCTAGAAGCTACATGTCAAGTTTGGTGACTCTAGCTCTTATTATTTACCAAAATTGTTTAAAAATCAGGATTTCGATAAACATTTTTATCGATTACTTGGAAACGGGGCAAGTTATCGTTTATCGGAAACAAACTCAATCTGCGTAGGAACTAGGAGCACCTACATCTAAAATTGCAAGTCTCTAGCTCTTATAGGTTCTGAGATCCTTGCGTTCATACATACGGACGGACGGACGGACGGACGGACGGACGGACGGACAGACGGACAGACAGACGGACATGGCTAGATCGACTCGGCTATTAATGCTGATCAAGAATATATATACTTTATGGGGTCGGAGATGCTTCCTTCTGCCTGTTACATACATTTGAATTTTGCACAAAAACATAATACCCCTTTTACCCATTTTTAATGGGTTCAGGGTATAAAAAGGGACAACTAAATTCAATTTATTAATATTAAGAGAAGAAGTTAGCTAATTATTTTATGAAAAAGAAAGGAACATTATTATCAACAAAATAAGACCACTAATTTAATAAAAAGAGAGAAAACCTTTTTCAAATTTTTAATTCTTGGCAAAGTCTTATACATGTTAAGAGAAGAAAAAGGTCAACCATTTTATTAAAAAGAGAACCAATTAAAATTAAATAAGCTTTAAAGCTGTCGACATCAAATTTTGCATAGGTCCGTCTCGTTGTTGCAGACAATATATTTGTTGAAACCGGTTGGATCAGACCTCTATACCATATAGCTACCATAGGAACGATTTGTTAGAAAGTAGGTTCTGGTATGAAAAACGTTTGTTTATCAAGATATTTTGACCAAAATCGGCAACTATTATTTTCACTCTACTGTAAAGAGTGACATAGGAAAGAACGGTCGAAAACTTAATATTTCGATGAATTTTTATACCCTGAACGCATTGAAAATGGGTAAAAAGGGTATATTGTATTTGTGCAAAGTGCAAATGTATGTAACTGGCAGAAGAAAGCATCTCCGACCCCATAAAGTATATATATTCTTGATCAGCATCAATAGCCGACTCGATCTAGCCATGTCCGTCTGTCTGTCCGTTCGTCCGTCCGTCCGTCCGTCCGTATGTATGAACGCAAGGATCTCAGAACCTATAAGAGCTAGAGACTTGAAATTTCAGATGTAGGTGCTCCTAGTGTCCGCGCAGATCGAGTTTGTTTCCGATAAACGATAACTTGCGCCGTTTCCAAGTAATCGATAAAAATGTATATCGAAATCCCGTTTTTTAAGCAATTTTGGTAAATAATAAGAGCTAGAGTCACCAAACTTGGCATGTAGCTTCTAGAATAGTATATATATATCGATTATCTTTCATTTTATACCTATCGCCAACTCCCCGCTACTCTCTATCTATAAGCGCGCGCTGCATTTGGTGACGGAATAAGAGGGTTCAGGGTATCCCCTAGTCGGGAGCTCCCGACTAGAACCTCTTACTTGTTGTATTTAAGAACATCTTGACCAAATACTTAGTTTCTTGTATTCTTTTATTTGACTTGAATTAATTCAGTTGCCAGGAAAGATTGGTAAGACGTGGCACATTGCTTTTGCGAAGATTTATGTAACATGCAGAAGAAGGCATGTGCGAAGACCTAAAGTATATATATGTATGTATGTATTTTTGTTGTGGACGAAGAGTTGAATGGGCTTACCCTCGTTCGCATAAACTGCAAAACCCGGGGAGATAAGATAAGCCATTTTATATTGATATCTCGTTACAATTGCAAGTTATGGATTAATAACGATATGTATTAACATATAAATACGTATATGCCTATTTTGCCTGCGCTACACTATTTGAAATTCCTTTTTGAATATATATATACATTTGTGTTTGTGTGCATAAATGCATCTTTCAAATCTTTACCTTGGACGTATTTTATGGTTAAGGAATTCAAATCGTGGTGACAAAAACCAGTCCAAAATATAATATAAACTGGTACAGGAGTTTTTTTAATCGAGCACACCCGACTTCTGTTTTTAATTGTTCTTATTTCCTTTGTCTAAAGTTAGCATATTATTACAGTTATATGTAAAACAAGTAAGAGGTTGATATACCCTGAGGATACCCTGAAACCTCTTCTTCCATCACCAAATGCAAATATACATACTATTCTAGAAGTTACATGTCATGTTAGGTGACTTTGGCTCTTATTATTTACCAAAATTGCTCAAAAAACAGGATTTCGATATAGATTTTTATCGATTACTTGGAAACCGGTCAAGTTATTGAATATCGGAAACAAACTCGATCTGCGCAAGCACTACGAGGACTTTCTCTTCTCTAGCTCTAGCTCTTCTCTAGCTCTTATAGGTTCTGAGATCCTTGCGTTCATACATACGGACGGACGGACGGACGCACAGACAGACGGACATGGCTAGATCGACTCGGCTGTTGATGCTGATCAAGAATACATATATACACTTTATGGGGTCGGAGATGCTTCCTTCTGCCTGTTAAATACATTTGCACAAATACATTACTTTTTACCCTTTTTACCCATTTTTAATGGGTTCAGGGTATAAAAACGAATTTAATTGTCCAGCGTTGAATCACACGCGGCAAGCACGGGCGATGCCAGTGGTTTAGTATGTAAGTGACTATAAATTAAATATATTAACGCTAGGCTAACATTTATTATTATACTGTACTATAATTAAGGCGGACTAAATCAGGCATTCCTTAACCAATAAAGTCAACTCGCATGTCTTCACAGCATCACGAGCTCGTAGTAATGCACAAAATGGAAGCATGAAATACATTTCTTGAATGCCAGATAATCGTAAAAGAAGGAACTGGAAAACGTAAACATAATATTTAATAATTCTTCCAAATGAACACACTTATATACCTATCTGTGCAAGTACTTATTTAAATGTGTTTATTTAAAAACGGGCAATAAAATGGACAATCGGTCTGCTAATGATCTAATAGTCTAAGCTCAGAGTAAACATTTGTTTCTTTAATTATTGATAACTTGGAATCAGCGAAAAAATATTTAAAGAGTTGCAATATTTAAGTGAAAAGCGAACGATACCTTAATAAGACTGAATATTTTTAAGAACAGGTCTGTTTTCATTGATTTAAATATAAAGAAACTTTTTGTTTTTTGCAGTGCACTTCTTTATATTATTTGTAAAGCGGTCTTTAAAGCCTTTTTCAACAAATAATATATATATGAGTCAGGTGATAATCTGAAAACTGGCTTTTTTCCTTTATCTCTTCAAAGGTGCAGTGTAACTGGCAGAATTATTGACCATCCAATTAGCGATAGATCTGTATGATCTGTAAATACTATTCTAGAAGCTACATGTCAAATTTGGTGACTCCAGCTCTTAAATTCTAAGAGATTTGCTTAAAATACATTGTTGATTATCGAAACAAATTCTTATTGCGCTGCCTATGTTCAAAATTTCAAGACTCTACTTTTACTTAGGTTCTGAAATCGATGCGTTCATACATACGGACGGACGGACAGACAGACGGACATGACTAGATCGACTTGGCTATTTATGCTGATCAAGAATATACATATACACAATATACATACATACACTTAATGGGGTAAGAAATGCTTCTTCTGCCTGTAACTTTCTCAAAACCATTATTCGCTTTTTACCCACCTTGAATTGTGTTACGGTATAAAATCGGAGGGCCAACTTATCGTACATTGAGCTTAAAATTCTTTAATTAAGTAGTATACATGCTTAATTCAGGAAAGGTTTAAAAGCTTATGAGAAAACAATAGTTGGCCAGTGCAAATTAGCACTCATACGTATAACTGAACTATATTTCTTAAATTAAATATGGGCTAGCAAAATTTAAATAAAAGTATGCAGAAACCAAGACCAGAACCAAATTTGTAGCTGAGTTAGTGTGTTAATAACACTGTTCGTATTGTACATGTATAAAGTAAGATATCATTTTGAACGTTAAGATAGGGTAGGCAATGTAGTGATAAAGATGTTGCTAATATTGGGCTATCAGAGACAGTTTTCATCAACTTTATAAAGAAAAAATTAAATATATCATTTTTAAGTAGAGAACAGAAAAATGAAGTATATAGGAAAAAATTTTTGCGTGTGCGCTACGACAATCGTCTGAGTATTTTATAGTATTTTCGTGCTTATAAGTCGTTAACAACACAATATAAGAGACATAAGTAGTACAAAAATGGGTCCGACTGAACAAAACAAATTTTTAAACTACATGCAAATCTTAACCTTAAACAACAATGTGAGGATTTTACAAATACATCATTTTATTTTTCAAATAATTTGAGGTTTAACATGGAAATTTTGAATTTGGCGGGCTCTTTTATCGTTAACAGACTCATAAGTGCGCTCTAACAGCGCCTCTTTTTTCCGGTCGTACTACTTAAAAGCTTCTGTTATTTACATTTCTAGACCATATGATGAGTTTAATAGTACCTCTATTATCGTTAACAGACTCATAGGTGCGTTCTAACAGCGCCTATTTTTTGCGTCCGTACTGCTTAAAAGCTGCTGTTATTTACATTTCCAGACCATATGATGAGTTTAATAGTACCTCTATTATCGTTAACAGACTCATGAGTGCGCTCCTACAGCGCCTATTTTTTGCGGTCGTACTGCTAAAAAGCTGCTGTTATTTACATTTCTAGACCATATGATGAGTTTAATAGGGCCTCTATTATCGTTAACAGATTCATAAGTGCGCTCTAACAGTGCCTCATTTTTGCGTTCGTACTGCTGTTAATCACATTTTCAACCGTTTAGTGAGACAATTCAACAGTTGACTGAACAAATTTAACAGTCGGAAGTAGACATTGTTTGCCAGAAGTGCCCAGTGACAAATTTTATTAAAACTAGTAGATTTAATTTCTCAGTTGAGAGTGATTGACGTGTTTTACTTGTGCTCCAAGATTTTTATATATTTTTGCGCTTTAATCCTGCTTTTTATTTCTAAATTTTGCATTTTTAGTGCATTATTTAAAAAGCTTTCATAAATTGTGCAAAGTGTTATCTGCTGTGCAGCGTAAGTCTGTTAATTATTGCATTTATAAAACGCGGCGTCAGTTCCGTGTTTGTTGTTATTGCCTGTTTTTGATTCTTTTGCTTTGGTGCTCCCTCGTGCATACACTTGTTTGTGCGTGTGTTCGCTGCTGCATATTTCTGCTTGTGCATCGCGCTCTCGCAAATTTTTGCTATTGCTTTTCGCTCCAAACAATTTGTTTGTGTACGATAATTGTTTTTTGAGTGTTTACTTGCTCTATTTTTGTGCACCGTTTTCGTTTTGCTCTGCGCTCTCACAACTTGCATACTCTTGTAGCAATTATGTCGTGCTGTAAGAAACCTTGCACGTTCAAGCAGGCTGATGATTCTGCACAGCCGCAATTTGTTAATTGCTGGCTGTGTGAGAATATGATGCATGCTAAATGTGCAGGTCTCACTGGGCGTGATTGCGACAAGATCGCTGTAGTTGCCAAGAAGGGCTGCGGTGGCTTGCGTTGGTCGTGCCCAGTTTGCATCGAAAAGCAAATTGATTTCTCCAGGATGTATAATTCTGTAAGAAATCAATTTTTAAAATTGAATGACGTGGCTAAGCAGCTGTCGAGTAATTTTGACTCGAGTTTTGAGTTGCTTGCCAATTATAAATTCGAGTCTCCAACCAATCGCCGGTTGGAGCCTCAACTTTTGCAATTGCCCTCTACGTCTGTTCAGACACCTACGCCTTTCTTGTCCCTACCTAGCAACTTGGATTTATCTCCAATGTTGTCTTTATCGTCTTCTCCAAGCGACTGCCCAATTACCCCCGTTTCATCCCCTATAGTAGTTCCAGTAGAGCCCGCACCTGATACTGTCCCAATTATCCAAACTGCCTCAGCCCCGTCAGCTCCTGGCCGCAAAGGTAGACCTACGCGTAATCTTGCCCAGATTGTTAAACACAATCATGGTGCCTCTTTAGCTCCTCCAACTCCTGTATTACCTGCAGCCCCATCAGTACCTACTTTAACGGTTGTTGCCCCTCGTAGGCAAGTTTTTGTGTCTCGACTTTCATCGGACACCACTTCTGAGTCATTGGCAGCCTATATTGCTAGCAAATCTTCTGCTAGCGTGTCAATAACCAAATTTAATTTCTCCACCCCTCGTGAAATATCATCATTCAAAATAAATGTTTCACATGATATGTTCCCAATCATTTGTGATCCCAAATTTTGGCCTCCACACATGATTGTTCACGAGTTCAAGCCAAAAAAGCGTAACCAGCCTGTCACCCTTCCAGTCCCTTCAATACAGGGTACCATTTCTGCCCCAAAAAACTAACTTCATCTTCTGACCAAATCTGTATTCATCATCAGAATGTCAGAGGTCTTATTTCAAAGCTTAAAAATCTTTTCATGGCCAGTACTTCCTTCGACTCGGATATAATAGCTTTTTCAGAAACATGGTTAAATTCAACCATATCCGATTCTGAGGTATTTTCAAATAGTTTTATTTTGCATAGAAATGATCGGCCGACTCGAGGTGGTGGGGTGTTAATTGCCGTTAAAGCCACTCTCCAGTCAGAACCTTTATGTCTTAGTACGCCTACTGACGCTGAGAATATCTCAGTTAAGGTGTCTTTTCCTACACGGAATATCTATATTACATGCTCTTATGTCCCTCCTTCTTCTGATATTCAAGTTTATATGAAACATATTACTTGTATTAAAGAAGTTTCTTCACACGTGCGTGATAATGACCTATTTATGGTGTTGGGGGATTTTAATTTGCCGAACATCTCTTGGTCATTATTCACTGCCGAAAATTATCTAGTGCCCTCAGCACAGCATGATTTCATAGACTGCATGCTTGATCTTTCGTTGTTTCAAATCAATTCAATTTCTAATCATTTGAATAGAACACTTGACCTTGTATTTGTTAACGACTACCTTATTTCTAATGTGTCTAGGTCCCCTCCTTTATCTCTTCCTGAGGATGTATATCATCCTACTTTAGAGATTACAATGTTCAATTGTAATCGTCTCATTTCGTGCTCATCAGCCAATAAGCCCCGCCGCTGCTTTCGCAAATTATTTCGGAAATTATTCATTGCTGAATCAGCTTATTTATGCAACCGATTGGTCTGTCTTATATGACTCGGTTGATATAAATACTGCTATTACTTTTTTTTATAGCACCCTAAACTCCCTCTTAGATATGAGTATTCCCAAGTCAATTCCTTCGACTACTTCTTCTAAACCACCCTGGTTTACTCCCAGATTGTCACATCTTAAAAACTTAAAATCTAAATATTTTAAAAAGTTTAAAAAGTCTGGTTCGTGTACAGACTTGGCTAAATATTCCATAGCCAAGTCGAACTTCTTTCTTTTGAATTCTCAATACTATGAGAATTATCTAACTCGTTGTAAAAGGCAATTTGCCCAAAATCCGAGACAGTTTTAGAATTTTGTAAACTTGAAGCGTAAATCTTCAAGTTTGCCAACTTCTTTTTCTTTCGGGATGGATAAAGCTAGTAATGACTCTGATTCTGCTAACCTCTATGCTAATTTTTTCAAATCAACTTACTCCTCAGTCTGTCCTAATAATAATTCTTACCCTTATACTATTTCTTCCTCTAGTTCTATACCTCCTCCTATTATTTCACACTCCTCTCTCCTTTTCGCTATAAACTCTTTAAAATCTTCTTACTCTCCTGGGCCTGATAATATTCCTAGTTGTCTACTCAAGCAGTGTAGTTCTTCCCTTCTTTACCCATTGCAAAAGCTTTTTAATCTATCTCTTGAATCTTCTGTCTTTCCATCTCTTTGGAAAGAATCTTATATCATTCCTCTCCACAAGAAAGGTGGAAAGTCTGATATACAAAATTACAGGGGCATTGCAAAACTGTCCGCTATTCCTAAATTATTTGAAAAAATAATCACTTCGAATTTGCAGCATTTCTGCAAATCAGTTGTTTCCCCTGTTCAACATGGATTCGTAAAGAATCGGTCAACTACGACCAATCTGCTTGAGTTTACTTCCTTGGTAAACGATGCTTTTCTTTCGAAAATGCAAACTGATGTCATTTATACTGACTTCAGTAAAGCGTTTGACTCTGTGCACCATGACATTTTACTTTTTAAACTTGACCGAATAGGTTTCCCTCCGTCTCTTTTGCTTTGGATTAATTCTTATTTAAAAGGTAGGACCCAAAGAGTAATGCTGAGGCTGACTACCTCTAAACAAGTTCACGTTACTTCTGGTGTTCCTCAAGGTAGTCATCTTGGACCTTTACTCTTTACTCTTTTTATAAATGATCTCCCCTCTGTTATATCACATGCCCGTGTACTCATGTATGCGAATGATGTGAAACTTATTCTATCATACACTAATCCCCTACATCATTCTCGTCTACAAGACGATTTGAACGCTATGCAACTTTGGTGTTCGGCCAATCAATTGCATCTGAATTGTTCAAAGTGTATGTTTATGACATTTAATCGTACTACACCTTATCTTGTCAGTTATACAATCGACAATACCCCTTTACAACGTATACTAACAGTTAAGGATCTAGGCGTTCTTTTTGATTCTAAACTCTGTTTCAATCTTCACATAGATACCATCGTTAATGAGGCAAAAGGTGTACTTGGATTCATTAAACGATGGTCTAAAGAGTTTAACGATCCTTTTATAACGAAACTTCTGTACATCTCTCGCCCTATCCTTGAATACTGCTCGTGCATCTGGTCTCCGCAGTATAACAATAGCCAGGATCGTATTGAATCTGTTCAGAAGCAATTTCTGCTTTTTGCCTTACGAGGTTTAAATTGGGACCCTAATCTTCGGTTGCCATCCTACTCCACCAGGCTGCTTCTTCTTAACCTTCCGTCGTTAACCAACCGTAGGACAATTCTCGGTGTTGTCCTTTTCTGCTAGGGCGTCTTCAATTCTCTGTTCCGTCTAGACCAACCAGAAATTACCGCCCCTTATTCCTGTCTACGTGCACAACAGACTACGCTATGCACAATCCTTTTCGCGTGCTATGTAAAAATTATAATAGTTTGCATCACGTTTTCTCTACCGAACTTTCTCTACCCCTAATAAAATCGTTGCTTTCAGGATATCTTCGGGAAGTCACTGACCATTCCCAGCTATGAGCAGGGGCATAGCTTGCCGGACAGGCTGTAAATTTCCCCCACCGGGTCGGTGATTTCCCATTACTTTTCTCTCTGTCCTATCTACTTAACACTCTATATATCTAGCCTCCATTTCTTTACTTTATTAACATTATTCTTCTTACTTTCTTTTTTCCTATTTATTGTATTTTATTAATTAATATAGCAAACTAAGATTATTTTTAATTTTACTTAAGAACACTTTTTTCCTACTTACACCCTTCTGATTAGATGTAGGCTCTAATAGCGTCACTGACAAATTTAGCTGTAAAAAGGGGCACAGCTGGCCGGACTGGCAACTAAAACACCTCCATCGGTCGGTGATGCTATTTAGAGAACTATGTTATCTAACTAGGCTTTTAGCATATAATTCTATTATCTATTGTATGTATAATCTACGGAATAATGAGGAAGACACTCGTTTTGTCGACCTTAAATAAATAAATAAATAAATAAATAATATTTACTATTTGTATATTCTATATTAATAAAACAATCGATTAAAAAAATATTCAATTTCGATTTTTAGGCATGTTTGAATCAATATGAAGGGCTAAAAAGAAACAACAGCACTTTCGCTAAGTATATTTTCTTTAAAAGGAAAAAACGAAAATAAACATACAAGTAAATTTATATATATTAAGAGAAAAAGGCTAATTATTTAAAGAAAAAAGAGAATGATTCAAATTAAATAATCTATGAAAAACTTGTCATAATAGGGGAAGAAAATTTCCTTTTTCGATTTTCAGGCAAATTTCGATCAATATAAAGAAAGAACAAGAAAAAAGCGCCTTTTCACTTAATATATTTTAATTAAAAGGAAAAAACTTACAAGTAAATTTATATATATAAGAGAAAAATGTAGCTTATTATTTAATGAAAAAGAAAGGGACATTATTATCAACAAAATAAGACAACTAATTTAATAAAAAGAGAGAAAACCTTTTTCACATTTTTAATTCTAGGCAAAGTCTAATACATGTTAAGAAAAGAAAAAGGTCAAACATATTATGATAAAGTGAACCAGTTCAAATTAAAATGTCTTCTAAAAAGGAAAAAAATTATACATAATTGGATAAGAATATTTTCTATTTCAACATTTCAGGGATATTTGGCTTAAATACAAAGGGCGAAGAAGAAAAAAAGGGACTTTTTACTAAATATATGTTGATCTAAAAGGAAAATGTCAACTTTGGTAACTCTAATTCATTTTATTTCCAAAATAGCTTAAGAGAAGAAGGAAGCGTACATTGTTATATGAAAAAGAAAGGGACATTATGATATCGAACAAAATAAAACAACTAATTTAATAAAAAGAGAGAAAACCTTCATCTCACATTTTTAATTCTAGGCATAGGTTCTGAATCCATGCGTTCAGAGAACGGACGGAAGGCGCCCGCCCCAGCCCGTATCCACAGATATATACTTTATGGGTCGGTCTTCCTTCTGCCTGTACATACATTTGGGTATGCCAAAAACAGAATACCCCTTTTACCCATATTTAATGGGCTTCTAAAAGGGTATAAAAATTATACATAATTGGATAAGAATATTTTCTATTTCAAATTTCAGGGATATTTGGCTTAATACAAAGGGCGAAGAAGAAAAAAGGGACTTTTTACTAAATATATGTTGATTAAAAGGAAAAAACAACTTAATTCATTTTATAAATATTAAGAGAAGAAGAAAGCTAATTGTTATATGAAAAAGAAAGGGACATCAACAAAATAAAACAACTAATTTAATAAAAAGAGAGAAAACCTTTTTCACATTTTTAATTCTAGGCATAGTCTAATCCATGTTAAGAGAAGAGAAAGGTCATCCATTTTATGAAAAAGAGAACCAATTCAAATTTAATTATCTTCTAAAAAGGAAAAATTACCCATAATTGGATAAGAAAATTTTCTATTTCAAATTTCAGGGATATTTGGCTCAATACAAAGGGCGAAGAAGAAACAAGTAAGAGGTTCTAGTCGGGAGCTCCCGACTAGGGTATACCCAGAACCCTCTTATTCCAAAACCAAATGCAGTTCGCGCAACGCGTTCGTTTGAAGTAATAAAGATTAATTTAAAAAAAAAAGTTCCCTTGGCAGGGTTCGAACTCGCAACTGACCGCATTACTTGCTGACGACGCTACTCAACAGACAAACCAGCAAAAAAAAACAAGTAAGAGGTTCTAGTCGGAAGCTCCCGACTAGGGAATACCCTGAACCCTCATATTCCAACAGCAAATGCAGCTCGCGCTAATAGATAGAGAGTAGCGGGGAGGTGGCGATAGGTATAAAATGAAAGATACTCGATATATATATACTATTCTAGAAGCTACATGTCAAGTTCGGTGACTCTAGCTCATCTTATTTACCAAAATTGCATAAAAAACAGGATTTCGATATACATTTTTATCGATTACTTGGAAACGGGGCAAGTTATCGTTTATCGGAAACAAACTCGATCTGCGCGGGCACCAGGAGGACCTACAGCTAAAATTTCTCTAG